>CM035409.1:37960761-38408261 GCA_020310875.1 Ceratopteris richardii
GAAGACACATCTCCTCGATAATCTCGCCAGATCAAGACTCTTCCTTTCATGTCCAATAAGAACAAAGCCGATGTTGCGCCCGCCATGGCTGAAATAGCAATTTGGTTTGTAGATCATTTGCCTAAAGAATCCAACGACAAGAAAAAGGTTAGACAAATTGTATGTTTTTGTTTATGCAAACGATAGAAGAGAGAGATCTTATGTGCAGAAGACACGGTGATTGAAGGAAAAAGAAATCGTGCACATCGAAGAGACCGATGGAGGAGAATCGGAGAGAATGAGAGATTTGAGCACCTTTACTGGTTGTCAGTGAAACATAAAATACACGTGAATCAGAGATATGGATCGTAATTCGCCCATCAGATAGAGAGAGAGAGGGAGGAGAAGAGAGATCCGTGATGTGAATGCGTGTGCGCGCGCCAACGCGAGAGAGTGAATGAATCAGAAATGGGGGGTATAGAGAGAGAGAGAGGGGGGGGGGGGGGGGGGGGTGGGAGAAAGAGAGACACCTTGCACTGCCATGGTCACAGCACGCAGCAAATCGGCACAGCAGGAGAAACGAAAAGTGAATAGATCGAAAAACGTTGTAGCAAGTTCGTCCAGCTTTCTTCTAATCCCGATTTCCGCATTTTTCACAAAGAATGTTGGATTGAACAACCATCAGATCCATGAATTTATCATACATGAACTTCATACATGAACTGTAGTACTGCCATGAAAGCCACCGCACCTAGTTCTAGCTAAACATAATGCTACATAAATTAAGAAAAATAAATACTCTTAGTGTAGAAATGTGTGTTTAAACATTTTTTTTTTAAGGAAGTTCGTAAGAGCCTACTCTTTCAAACGTTAATTAATATAAAATACAGATGTACAAGTAAATGGATCTAACATCTGTGGGACCCTCTTATCCCATAAAGTAGGGCAGTTTATACATTACTAGAGAATTTTACAAAGAAGGTTGATAACTCTCTCATCCCCTTCATGTGAGATCCACTTAGTTTTGATCTTGTTGTTCTCTAGGAAGAATGCTCTATGATGTGGGGCCCACTTGGTTTTGATCTTGTTGCTCTCTAGGAAGAATGCTCAATGTGTGTTTAAACACGTTGAACCTGATTGAAGGTCTAAGTTTAATTGAAGAGTAGATCAAAGATCGTTGACAAAAAAAATATCATTTAATACTTCATGGTAAAAATACCATTGAAATTCACAAGGAGAAGAGAATAATGCTAAACTTGTGTCCATATGTAATATCCTTAACTTAGTAACATAAATTTTAAAAGTACATAATAGTGAAACTTCCCAACAAAATTGGTGTGTGGTTCTCTTTTGTTCATTCGTCTTCTCGAATGCCCTTGCATGGATTATCAGTATGTGCATCGAGCATGAAGCACATTAACTAGCATCAAATACAACTCCCATCAAGTGTGATTATTAATTCTCACGTATGTTTCACCATATACCTTAGCGTTCAGGATAGATTCTTCATGCATGTTTATGGACTAGTTAAGATGAATCTTGATTTGGGTGATTCATATGTTGATCTTAAAACTGCAATGATCCCTCTCAAGCTCACTCCCATGCTTATATTATAAACATGTACTTGAACATAACTTTACCAAGATATTAATGGGTATTGGAGTTTGAGGTCTGAGAAAGCACATGAACAACACAAGGAAGAAGAAGAAGTTTGGAGAATAACACAATATTGAATGTATTACCAAGAGAATGTACAAAGATACATGACATGTTAGGGTAATAGGTGTATATACAAGTCAGGGGGGAAAAAACCTTTTAAAGAGGGAAAAAGGGTAATAGGTGTATATACAAGTCAGGGGAAAAAAAAAACCTTCTAAAGAGGGAAAAATGTGACCCTAGTGATCCTAAGTACATTCACACACATCACTAGTAAAATATATCAACAAATCCCCCCTCATAGTTGTTGGAATTTGAGGTCTGTGGAAGCATGCGAACAACACAAGGAAGAAGAAGAAGGTTGGAGCACAACACACAATATTGAATGTATTACCAAGAGAATGTATAAAGATAAGTAATCCATTAGGATTATAGGCGTATATACAAGGGGGGGGAAAAACCTCTTAAAGAGGGAAAAAAGTGCCTTGACGATCCTAGTGTGTCCACACACATCACTACCGAAATATATCAACAGATCCCCCCTGGGAGTGATGCAGTGAACAAGGAGATGGCACTCATGTGTAAGGAAATGCCAAGCTATGTGGTATCAATTGTTAGTATATGATCAATGTCTACCCCTCATGATTGTATGCACATTTTGTAAGGCCCCCATTATGAGGAGAAGCCAAGCGTGCATTACCCAATTGATGGGAATCCCAACTTGCATGTTGGATGAAGGTCATATTGGACTAGGTAAGGTATTGTAAGGAAAGGGAGTTACCAGGGTCCCCAATTATGGGGTCCCAAGCAGCGAGGAGCAACCCGAGCTGGGGGGTCCAAGGGGGCTAGCGAGCCCCCTTGCTGGGGGATCCCAAGGGGCTAGCGGGCCCCTTGGTGGGGGTCCGGGGGCAGTGCCCCCGGCACGACGGTAAAGGGAATATTCCTTGTCGGAGTCAGAAATAATTTATATTTGTTAGGTCGATTCAACCAGCCTAAGTCGTGTATGGCAATTACACGGGCGGTGGCCGACCACGCTCTATCGCCCATGTATAGCCATCCATGGAAGGCCACCCATGATCCTATATATATACATGACTTCTGCACTACGTGAGATATCGAATTGAGCCAGCATACCTCTACCTTGTATCTCCCTATCTAGAGTTGTCTAGATCACCATTTAAGCTCTACCTTGAGAGCGCACGGGTGGACAACGCCATCATCTTTGTACTTGCTGCTAGTAGAAAATTGTTGAGATTCTCATATATATCTGTTATCTTCTCTGCTATTGCTCCTATGTTATATTGTGTAACTATTATCTTACATCAATCCCCAAAAGGAAGTAAGCAAAGCTTCAAACTTCTCCCTAGGCAGAGCCTTTGTGAAAAGGTCTGCAATGTTCTCCTGTGTGGGCACATATGCCAAACTAATCTCTCTAGCAGAGAACCTCTCCCTAACATAATTATATTGCACCTCAATGTGCTTAGTGTGAACATGGAACACAAAGTTCCTCGCAACTGCCAATTCGCTCTAATTGTTAGTTAAGATGGTGGTGATAGAAGACTAACCAACATCCAAATCAGCCATAAGGCATATGATCCACACACACTTCCGATGGTGTGACAACTTCCCTACACATAGCCTCTCAACTAGAAGTGGCCATAGTAGGCTGCTTCTTGCTCAACAAAGATATGCATGAGCTACCAAGCATGAAGCAAAAACCACTAGTGGACACATGAGTGTCATAGCAACCAACCCAATCAAAGTAAAAAAAAGCATGTAAATCTGGCGATAGTGATGCCCCCTTGTGATAAAACAATCCAAGTAGCCCGGTACCACTCAACTAGCAAAAAATGCACTTAACCACCTGCCAATGCTTGATACTTGGGCAATGCATAAACTTGCTCATCTCTAAGAAAGCAAATTGAATATTTGGTCGAGTAATGCATAAGTAAATCAAGCATCCAATAGCTTGCTGATAGAGAACAATATCAAACACATCTCCAACATCATGAATACTCAACGTTAAACCTATTTCCATAGGAATGACAATAGGTTTGCAGTCTTCAAGGCTAAAACACTACAATAATGTGTCAATATATTTTGTTTGACACAAAACTATTCTGCCACCAACTTGCATAAAATGAATTCCCAAATAATGATGCAAATGCCCCAAATTTGACATCTCAAATGAGACATGCAAATCAGCCTTAAAATCAACAATATGCTTTTCATTAAGACCAATGAGAAGCATGTCATGAACATATACAACAATGATCAGAAGCACATCCTTTGCATGCTTAACATATAAGGTGCTCTGTTGTATAACTATGGGTCATAGTGGCCAAAGACATGGGTTTTGAGGCTCCAAAACCACTTGGAGAACCCTTGGATTCTATTGGGAAACCCTTGGCAAAGTGTCTCCAAGAGTGTGGTTTGAACCCTTGAGTTATTTGGATTTTTTTGCTCCCAATTGAAGGGTTTTGACCCTTAGGATTGATATTTCCTAAGAGTATGATATTTAACCCTTAGGGAGGCCTCTCAAGCCTTGAGACTTGTATGTACAAGCTTGGGAGAAGTCCTTTTAGAATCCATGTGAGAGCCATGTGATTCCATGTGATTCCCAAGGTTAGAAGGCCTTGGATTAGCATCCATGTGGAGAGGACACTTGGCAAGCTCTCCTCACATTTCCCCCTTGGCCTTGAGGTATATATATGGGTGGAGTTGGTTGGTGAGATACGTGCATCTCTCACCCCTTGTGGGTTTTGATTAGACTTAGAATGTTTATATTGGTCCCTCTTAGAGTAGTTTTGTTGTTCATACAACAGTGGTATCAGAGCCAGGTTCTTCTACAAATTTTTACCCTTTTTATTAGTTTGTCGCCATGCAAATTTTCTTCCTCGGGAATTGTGGTGCTACGCGAGGTTAGCTTTGGCATTTGAGAGCCTTCGGTAAAAACATATTTTAATTACTACCTACCCAAGAGCCGGCCCCATGTACAGTCCAACCGTTAGAGAATTTCTTAATTTTAGCGCTCGTGAGAGAACTCCTCAATTGAGCGCCCGTGGGCACGATTCCCCGTGACAAAACTCCTCAGCATTAGCGCCCGTGACGATTCCCCGTGAGCTCTCTTCAGATTCAATATACAATACTTGAACTTCAGCCTTATATAAAGGCGTCTGACAAGCGAGTTCTCGCCAATGTGGGATAAGTTCTCAGCCTGCCTGCCATTTGAGGAGTGCTTCATAGTTTTTGTTTCGATGCATAGTGAAGGAGGAGTCCACGCATAATGAAAGGAGTCCACGAATGAAGCTTTTCCAAAGTGCCAATGAAGAACTTTTGAAGAATATGAGCATGGAGCATCGCAAAGAAAAGCAATGGCCATGAAATGGAAGGAAGGATGGCTCTTCTCCAACCTCAACTTTTGGAGAAGCTACAAACAAAGGATTGACCCTCCCCTAAATGAAAAGGAAGGATGAAGCTTCTTATAAAGCTAAGTACCTTTATGTTTAATGTTTGTTTGCCTTATTTTTCAATATCTTTGCATGTGTACATAGTTGAAACACAATTGAGGACTTCTATTGGTGATTAGGTCCAAGTTTACATGCATAGTTGAGGTGAAATCTAGCACATCAAGCATTTGCATGCATTGTTGCAAGGAATGTGACAAACGTACATGCATTAGCATGATGATGCATCATAAAGAAGCACATGTTTGTGCACTAAAAGGAAGCACAAGATTATGAAAGGTATTGATGTTAAGTATGCTTAAGGCTACGGATTACTAGAATCATTCATGGCATGAAAAAGAATGCAATCAAAGAGCACCTCATGGAATAAAATGGAGTTCAAGATAAGAATTCCATGCATGCTTTAAAGAGGGGTTCAATTATGAACCTTATGCATGCTAAGCATCTTTGAGTAAAGATGTATATGTTTCTAGCACACACTAAGTATGCAAAATCAATAAATGAAATTCCATATGCATTGTTTTCATGGGACAAGAGAGAGATTAAGGTTAAGCTTAAGATAGGAAATGATTTCTTCACAGGAAGTTAAAAGCATAAAAGTTTAATGGTATGGGACTTAAAGACCATTATCCTTTTATGATATTCTGGCTTGATCCAAAAACCAACAAAGCTTAACACAAATAACCTCAAGCTTCGAGTCTTATTTATGGATCCTTAAGTTCCATAAAACCCATAGCATGCCTAATCAACAAGGCCAAGTACTTAAGTAAGAGGTTTACTTGACACAAATGAAAGAGTTTGTAACCGAAAAAAATTCCAAGTTCTTTGGTAACTTAGAAAGTTTTTGGGAAATTCTTTCATTGTGACATAAGTTTAGTGTCATGTATACACTAGAGAACCTATCATACTAAATGCTAACTCTAAGTATAAGATATACTTAAAGATGGTTCCAAAAACAAGCTTCTAATGAGATATCTTGAGAAGATGGCCCGAATACATCAAATGTCATCAATGACATAGATGTTATCTCTAGAAGAGTTTTTATAGGGCATATTCTTATGCTACTTCATAGAACTTACAATACTCCTCTAAGTTTAAGACATACTTAGAGATAGTTAATCGAAAAAGGTTCTAAAAGAGTTCTTCATGACATATCCTAAATAGGATGACACTCTAGAATGGTTTCAAGAGTCTCATGATATAAAGCTCTATAAAGTTGATGCCATCAAAGACATTGATGGAAACCAATTGTGAGCAAAGATTACTTTCACCAACATGAATGGTGAAAAGTATTCAAGGCATCATGAAAATTGAAAGCTCCCTCCTTTTGGAAAAAATTCCAACTTAATTGAAGGCTTCATTAATTCAATAGATTTACATCTCAAGAAAGTCAAGTAAGGTTTTCCTTAGCAGATGCAATGGTTCTTAATGGAAGGAACTTAAAGTTCTATAGGTACAATGAGGAAATGGAAATATTTTTCTTATTTCATAGTACCTTCCAACCTCTTATGCTTTGATTAGCATTGAAAATTAAAGCCACATTTCCTAACACAGATAGGCATAAGCATTGCATTGTTGCAAAACATGAAGCTCATGAGCATTCCCATAAAGTCAAGAGGAAGTTCATGAGCAGGTTAGGACAGGTGGTCATTGAGCTACCTTTAGAAGATTTTCTAAAAGATACCAAAACTAGAATTTAGTAAATCTTCTAGAAAGTTTTCAGGTTCTACACAAGTATAAGATTGGTTGAATAGTCCAATATATGGGAGGAGTAGAGAAGTGACTCTCTACTTATGAATGAAGCCATAGATTTCACAGTTTTCGAGGACTAAAACTCTTCAAAGGGGGGAAGAAAGTACCAAAACTTATCAAGAATTGGTACAATTAATTCCATAAAGAGAAACTTAGAATATAGATGATGAGTTAAAAGAACATCTTTTTATATATAAGATGTTTGGCAAATAATGAGTTGATCAGAAAGCAACTTCATGGCATGCTAAATTTAGCATGGGATCCCAACAATATCACAAAATATTTTGAAAAAAAAAAGGTATTTCTAAACCACGAGCTCGAATAAAGCATGTCAAAGCTTATACTTCTCTAAAGGGAAGTAAGAAGGAGAGAATTTACAAAGTACGCAGTCTGCAACTTTGATAAATGATACTTAAGTCTTGGGAAGGTGAAGCTTGTATTCACCTATTCTTAAAGAGTTTTCAAGAGAAATCTAAAAGCATTAGAAGATGCTTAGACTTAAGTAATAAATAAGATTCCTAGAAAACCCTAGGGTAGCTTTTTGAAAGCTTTTGATAAAAAAAGGAATCTAAAAACCAAGAGTAATCTCTTGTCACTTCAAGTTAGTTAAGGAAAAACTACCTAGATCTTGAATACGATTCAAGACACTTGGAATCACGAAAAGGGTGGATGTTTATTCCATTAGGATGGATGTTTATTTCATCAAAAGGTTTTAGAGATTCCAATATAAGCTTAGGATAATTAAGATCATAGAGCGATCTTGTGTCCGAAGCCTAAGCAAGGTGGAAAACATGGAAGTTATTCCTTGACTTTAGATTCTAGTGAAAAGAATCTAAGTAAAGGGTACTCTATAGTTAGATTAAGCTTCTAGACTTTAAGATAAATATCATTCACACATCAATATTGGATATAAAGTATAGTCTATCCTTTATATTCACGTTACTGTAGGAATGATGGTATGGGACATCAGACCTCGATATGATAGGTATCTTTTAGTCTTGGGCTCATGAGTTGGAGTGAAACTCCATCCCAATGGAAACTGAAACTTCATAGATAAAAATGAAGTACAAAATGGTCAAGAATATGACCATGAAGCACTTCAAATATCAAGTAACTGAGAAAGTTTGAAGATCATGAAGTGAAATCACTTTCTAAATCTTCATAAAGATTTTCAATAATAATAATTTAGTCTCTTTAAGGATTTTGTAGTTCTTTATCAGAAATGCTACATGGATTTCTAGAGAGAGAACTTGGAAAGATCCTTTCAAGAAAGATAAATTTGATTGAGTTAATCTAGGATAAAACACTTAGTTGACAAATACAACTAAGTGAGTTAACACTTAGTTATCTATGTAATTAAAGCTAGACTAAGTTAGTCCAAAACATCTTGTTGATAGTACAACCAGGTGATCAGTCTCCTAAAGTAAGAGATTTATATTAGACTTGGTATTCCAGTCTATAGGAGTCTCAAGAGATTGTAAAAGGGCTAACTTCTTAATTAGGATATTTGAAGCATCATAGTAAAGTTGAACATCATCAAAACTTGATGGCTCGAGACACCGATGTTTTATACCACTAGCGTTTGGAAAATGGATGATGGTTTAACCTTACCCAAAGGATCTTCTTGAGAATTTAGATTCAATCTCATAAAAATAGAAACAATGCTTCAAACCATTAGCTAGAGTTTTGAGTCTCATTTGATTTGACTCAAATCCTTTTAGTGTTTCAAAAGTTGAACCGGTTACATCAAGATTTTGGTTCTTCCTTCTCGCTTTTTCTAGACCTTGGATTTGACTTGGAAGGAATCTTCAAAGTCACTCCTAAATCAGGTTTAGTTAGATGGAATGGATAACCAAATTAAACATCCAAAGATATATGTTTTATATAGAACCCCTTCAATTTCAGAAGACAATTAAGTTTAAGAGAATTCATTTATCCATTTAATGTTGCTTCAAGGCTTTTGAGAAAGTCTTGGGAAAATCATTTTGAGGTTGGATGCCAAAGAATGGAATCACTTCTTTCCTATATTCTACCTTGACTCTAAAGTACAATAGGACATGGTAGTTCTTGGTTAAGAAGTAGAAAATGTTCAGAAACATCTTATTTAGATGTTTTTGATCAACCTCAATTTAAGGAGACTTCTCAAAGCCTTGAATTAGTAAGAGATCCATCTATTTTGCTAGGTCCACACCCGAGTGGTGCATAGAAATGGATTAGCATAGTAAAATAGTTGGAGACTGTTATAATCCACCTACTTCATATGTTTGTACTATTGGATGCAGAGTTTGCACATAGGGAAACATTGAACTAGGCAGGGATGTTTTAATCCACCCTTATCATTCTATCCATACTTAGCATTTGATTATTATTTCACATGCAAAGTTAAGTAATATTAGAATGATTTGGGCAGGGATTAGTTCCACAAGTGGATTTTCTTCTTTTTAGATCCAGTATGAGATAGCATCTCCTTCTGATGAAGAAGCGAATCAGAGAGATGAAAAACCATGATCTATGGAAATGATCATGAGGCACGGGGGAATACTCCACATAATATACTGTCACTCTAGCACAATGGTGAGTACAAACGTGAGAAGATTCACCTCATAATTGTCAATCCGTGGAGACGTGAGGACTAGTATGATGACTATGAGCAAGTGAAGGCACAAGTGTGTGAGTGAGAAGCACACAAGCATGCACACACATACACACACACGCGCACACAAGGCAAGAACAAGGAGAGGAACAATGGAGTTCTTTGCATTAGTCAAAAAGTCTCTTACATAAGCTCAATTCACAAACAATCTAACCCCAAAAATGAGCTCTCTAGCTCTTTTTATAGTTTTCTAACTAGCTTTGGTCTTGTCCAGACCTAGTGTCCGGCCTAGTTAAAAATTAGGTTCTAGAGCCTATTGAGGGCTCAAACAGAGTCTAAAAATTATGAAAATTGATATGTAGCTAGTTCTAATACTCCTCAAGCTCGAGGACTCCTCGGCTTGCACAAAATGGAGTCTATTCTACCAAAAACGGAATTTACATTGTTTATGTAGTGATTAAAATCACTTGAGTTGTAAATGGTCCATGGAAAAAATGATTGGGCCTTGTTGCCGTATTGTGCATGACTGCTCCGTTGCACTAGTATGCTCTCCATCTGACTTGTATGCCAACACTCCCCCCTTCCTAGCGTCTGTCGCCCCTGACAGACCTCTGGTCTATAGGGTGATCGATATAGTATTGGATGACATTGGTGGCAAGTTCGTGTTCTCCTATCCTTAAGACTCTTGCTAGATCAACTTCCAATGCATCCCAATTTATTGCGCCAGGGACCTCTGGTTGCGGTGTGGTGTAGTACTCAGAGTACATTGCTTGTTCACAAGCAAAGAGATGGAGCAGGTGTGTTGGCTTCGGTGCAAAGACCTCCGAGTGATACTCCCAGAAACCTGATCTGAACATTTCTTCGAAGGTCTGTTTGTAACATGCAGGGAGGTATTTGATGCGTGCATGCCAGGCGTAAGCCACACGAATACTGGGGGTGGTGCTCATGTCATACACCAAATCATAATTTCCATTGGTAAACCCCGGTAGACGTACCTGTGGTGCGGCTGCATTTTTAAAGGTTTTCAGGACTACCTACATCATATCTAAAATCTTAAGCATCATTTGAGCTGCCACATCTGGCATGGGCTTCAATCACGGCATTCAATGTCGAATTGTTCCCATCATGTACGCTACCGACGGTGGTCCCTGTGGTGGCGCAATGTACGGGTAGTTTAGCCATTCCTTGCATTGCGCGTTGTTCTGCACTTTGATATTGAATGCCTTCCAAGACCTGTGGCGTGGAACTGGACCGTAGCATGGATTGTATAGGAGATGTAAAGGCGCGTTGTTCCATGTGCGTAGCATTTCTGGATATGTCTCTAGAAGTTTCTGCCGCCAGGTGGGTTGACGAATGTTGCCTTTTTGCACCTCTGGAGGAAGGTCTTCAGGTTGAAATTGGGTAGCAAAGGTAGGAATCTTACCCGTGACTCTCTGTATTTCTGCATTATAATCAGCCAGAATAATATAATAAGGCCTGTATTGGAGTTCAGATGAGAGGATAAGGCGTCTCGATGACAGGTTCTTGAAGTAAGCAGATTGTAGCACAGTTTCCTCTATGACCCTCATGGCCTGATTTTGCACTACTGTGCGCTCTTCGTGAGAACTCCCGATTTCCTCCACTTGACGTAGCCATGGAGGCCGTGGTGCTTCAAATGTGTCCTGAGCTTCTTCCGTTTGTTGGCCTCCTGGGAAGGGTTGTGGGTCGTATTCTTCTTCAAATGTTTGTTCCACAGGAATTTGTACTACTTCTTCGTCGGTGAGAGCCTCTGGAGGGGAAGGTGGTCTCTCATATTGTAGTAGACGAGCTTGCAATTCGGTGACCTGTTTCTAGAGATCTTTTAAGGCCTCTGAGTCTGTGAGAAGTGAAGCCGCGGAGGAGGTGGCTTGAGAGGCTGCTGTTGTTTCTTTTTGGTGTTTCTGCTTCAGTTGACCCAGTTCCTCTAATAGCTGGTCATGTGCTTCAAGCAGCATGGCATAGTCTTCCAATATGATCTTGATATTGTCAGGGGTCACTGCTTGAAACTTTGATGGGCTGATGGGTGCCCCAAGTGTGCTTTCGATAGTTGCTTCTAGGTTTTCCTGATTTTGTAATTGCAGGCGTCGATTCTCTTCATGAGCGGCAGCAAGATGTCGCTTGAGTAGGGCCATATTTCGCTGAAGCTTTGAATTGTGTTCCAGCTGTGTCCGTAGATGACCTTCTACCACTTGTATTGCTTCCTGATCTGTGTTCTGTAATTGTACCTCCAATATGCTATGAGCCTCTTTGAGAGTTTGGAATTGTGTGTGGAGGCGAGCATTTTCCTCTTCTAGTGCAGCAAGGCGGTGTTGTAGTGTCTCCGAGTGCTCTTGCAGGCATTCATTCTGTTGCTGGAGCTGATTGTAATCTGTCCTTAAGTTTGATATACAAGCTAGCATGGTGTCCAATGCATTGCCTATAGATGAGGGGGGGGTGTTTACAATGGAAGATGCATGGGAAGGGAATTGGGGAAGGGGAAGAGTGAATGATGTGTCTATTGAAGACGTGTGTGTGGGTGAAATTGGTGGAGGGGGAATGGGAGGAGGTGGAAGCGTGGGGGGAGGGGGAGGTGCCGTAGGTGGTGAAATGTCCATACTTTCAGGAGTGGGTGCGAGTGTGGGGTCTACCATATACATTGGAATGGTAGGTGGTGTGTGTGTGAAAGTGGTGAATAGATGAGAAGTGGGGTGGGGAGCTGAAAATAAAGGGAATGGTTGAGACCTAGGTTGAAAAGTTCTAGCAAGGAAGTTATGGAGGGATTGGAGAAGTGGAGAGATGGAGGTTGGGGGTTGAGGTCGTAGAGTTGAGGAGGGCATGAAGGGTTGCGTGGTAGCAGGGAAACCCATGAATATGGATCTAGGGTCAGGATGACCTATGGCTGAGGGCATGGGGGATGGTTGTCCTAGGGCAGGCTCTATGAGCGATTTGGTGGATTGTGTAGTGATGGTGGTTGCTTCATAGATTGGGTTATCAGAGGTGGAGAATAGGGTTGAACTAGAGATGGGAGTACGGAAGATGAAGGTTTGTTCGGTGGGTTGAGTGGTCGAGGTGATTTCCACGGTTTCTGCTCTAGGAGGCGATGGTGGGGGTGTGGGTGGTAGTGGCTCGGTGGATTCCTCATGGGTGACTGGGTGCTCTTGGCTAGCAGTTTCTGTTGCTTGGGAGGTTGTCCCGATGGGTTCGGATGTAATAATTGGCCCTTCTGCCGTTGTAATGGGGATCTGGATATTCTTACCTGACCGTGGTCGTGTCTGGAATCTTCGTGGATCATATTGAACTGGAGACCTCCTAATGGCGGTCCGCACTGCTTCTACTACCCCATATGTTTCTGCCATCAATAAGAGACCTTCACTATATTCTGAATCAACTCCTGCTTCTTCCAACAGCTGAGTCATGAGTACTCTACTGCTCTGTTCGGTGAGCAGTTGTTGCGATCACACTCGTTCCATGATTTGATACAGCCTTCGAAGTTCTGCTGTATAGGCTCGGGCTTCAGTGGTCTCCTCTTCATATGCTCCTTCTTCTTCTAGGTGTCCTTGTTGTTGACCTTGCTGAGCGTCACTCCAATGTACATGGCGGCCGTCTGTAGATTTTCTTCTTCTTTGTGAAGATGTGCCTTGTTCTTCTGCATCTGAATAAAACTCTACATCAGAGAGTTGTGTACTTTGTAAGAATGCTTCGAAGTCTTGGGGATCCATTCCTTCAGCATCTCCAGTTGTAGCAAATTCAAATTCAGATGGAGCAGGAGGAGCTGAAGGGGTAGCTTGTGTCGTAGTTTCAGATCCAGACCTGGGTATCCTAATGGTAAAGGGAGGTACAGTGGCCTCCCCTCGTGGCGATACTTCAGGAGTAGTCAGAACTTCCCTTGTCTGGACACAAGGGATGGCACCCCTCATGCGCTTGGATTGATGTGTGGACGTCTTGAGCTTCTTGACCATTTGTAATTGTGCCCAAGTTAAGGCACGTTCAATGGGAACATCATATGCTAGGCACCAGTCAATAATGCGTGTGATTGCACAACAACCGTTCACCACTAATTTCCTAGAAGACCTTTTATTTGCTTCATACAATTGATCTATAATCCATACAGGCAGCTTAATTGGTAATGCACCTGTCTCCGCTAAGTAGAGAGCGAACCAGATTCTTTTGTGTGGTTGTGTGAAGCGGTCTTGGCCGAGGAAAGCAAAATGTTGGTGTGAGTGCTGCCATGTCTTTAAGCTGTGTTGGGATGGACACGTTTGGTGTGAGTGCTGCCATGTCTTTAAGCTTCAGTAGTTTCCTATCCTTCATGTTAGTAGGAACGAGAGCATCCTTCTCAGAAGGTACATGTGTGCCGTGCATATTCAAAGCAGAGCTCACCAACTCCAAGGTAAGTTCAAACCTCTTTAACTCGTTGTTGCCCCGCAAGGAAGGAAGAACAAATGATCCTGGTTTGTCCTTTTCTTCATTAGCTTGTAATGTGGAGACCAAATAATAGCATCGGAGGAGATCCGGTTTAGGTAGTGGTGCTTCAAATTATTCTGCTAGCCCTGCACGTTGCCATATGGTCTGGAGATCCTCTGTGTTCTGTAGGGTCTCAAACTCCTTGGAGAAAAATTGGAATCGAACCCATGATCTGTCATACTCGCACTTAGACTCCCATATATACTTGGCCTCTCCTAATGGACGTGGCATTCCATTGAACCAATGAGAATTGGCATGGAGTCTTTCTGTGATCCCTGTGGGTGGATCCGGTACCGGAATCTGCTGAAGGTGTTGCAGCTCCACAGGTCGTTCAGTTGGTGGCACATCCACAGGTAGACTATCCACATCGATTCCTGTAGTAAGTATTCCTACTTGTGAACTCGGACCTGTCGCTTCTGCCATGTTACTTCTTGCCTCCTGATTCTGTGAGAATATAGAAACATGTGTTAACATTGTAAAGGACAAGATAGAATCGTTTTTGTCCCCATTACAACATTAACATGAGGTTTGGGAGAGATTAGTAGGTTAAGAAGTGCTCGGTGCTTGTGTGTGTAGTTAGGCCTTGGGTAGACCTAAGAGCTGAGTGGGATGATGTAGTGTGAGAGTGACGTAGTTAGTGTATGGACATGGATTTACAACTGGGGTCAGGGGGTTTATTACAAGTTTGAGGTTGCCAAATGCAGTGGATGGGCTTTGATCTTGATTTTGTGGAAGCTCTGAAGAGTTGGATAGGGGTATCTGCTTGAGAATGAGGCTTTTTAGGGACCCATTTAAGAGTGATTCTACTTTTGCGCATGGAAGAATATGTGTCCGTGCGTGATGTGTAAGACTGTGCCTCAGATGTTCGAGTGAGTGAAACATGTTGTACCGGTTGTGGCCTTGGTGTAGCTATTTGAGCATGCAAGCAAGCCTTAGGCACCCAGATTTGTCGTGATTGTGGGCTGGCCTTCATTGACTTCTTGGGTACCCAAATAGACTTCACTTTCGCAGAAGGATTAATGAAGGACTTCTTATTAGTGTCGTGTTGTTGACTACTAATAAGAGGTTTTGGCCGTGGGGTCGGCCTAGTTTGAACAGGGTATTCGCCTTTTCGCCTCCATACTTGTTTCCATGGCTGAAACAATCTGCTTTGCTCCTTTTTTTGGCATCCAGTATCGGTGGTGTTCTGATTCTTCTGTATTTGATCTGCCGTTGGTTGTTGCAACCTTCTGGTCTTTGGAAAAGAAGGGAGTTCCGTCCTCTCCCTAGCTCCGTTGTTGAGACAAGCCTCTTTCTGCATCATACAGTTTTGGACAAAAATAGCATTGTCAACTTCATGTGCTCCCCTGGAAGGACCAGGAGTTTGTGCTTTGCCTAGTTCCTTGAGTGCCTCATTTTCCAATTCAACTGTAATTCGGCTATGATCTACCCATACCTGAAGAAGTCCACTTCTTAGGTTGAGGTTGACTGCATGATCATAGGTCCAGTCCTGACCCAAGACAAGAGGCTCAGTGAGGTCCTCATCTTGACACACTAGTACTTTGACTGTCATCACTTTGTCTTGAATGGAGATGGGAAGATCCACCTCACCCATGCAAGGGGTTTCCACACCTCCCAATCCTATGAGATATGCTTCTATAGGATTGACAGTTAAATTCAATTCTTGGCAGTAAGACAATTTGACAGCACTAGTGGATGCACCTGAGTCAATCAAAGCTCTTACAGTCTTTGCACCCTTTCCTTGTCCTACTTCTAGGGTTACAAAAGGTCGTCGATCGATTATTCTATGGGAATGTTCACCTGAAGCCTCGCATATGGCCATAGGATAGCCTACAGATTCTTGAGTGTCAGGCATAGGCGGGTGTAGCTCAGTGATGAGTAGCACCTCCTTTAATGTCAATCCGGGAAGACGTGAGGATGGTATGAAGACCTCGAGCAAGTGGCGGCACAAGTGCGTGAGTGAGAAGCACACAAGCATGCACACACATACACACACACGCGCACACAAGGCAAGACAAAGAGTGAGAATCAATGGAGCTTTTTAGATTACTTTCAAAATGCTCTTACAAGTTCGTTTCAATTACAATCTACCCCAAAAAATGAGCTCTCTAGCTCCTTTTATAGTTTTTGACTAGCTTTTGGCCCTGTCCAGACCTAGTGTCCGGCCTAGTTAAAAATTAGGTTCCAGGGCTTATTTGGGGGTTCAAACGAGATCTAAAAATTATGAAAATTGGTACGCAACTACTTCTAAGGCTCCTCAAGCTCAAGGACTCCTTGGCTTGCACAAAATGGAGCTACAAAAATGTGAAATGAGATTTACAATGATTATTAGTGATAAAAATCACTGTTGTTGTAGGGATTTCTTCTAGTGATCTGCCATACATATCTTCAAGCTCCCTACTTGCTCTTCTTCCCTGCATGTCCATCTCTCTGATTTGCATTAATGTCTTGAAAAAATATTGGCCTACTTGCCAGATCTTCTTTGACTGCCCTGTTTGCTTGTGCTGTCCCTTCGCTCGCTTGTGCTGTCCCTTCTTTGACTTTCACGTCTTGTAGATCCTAATGTACCAAGGCTACTGCCAATTGGCCTACTTGCCAGATCTTCTTTGACTGCCCTGTTTGCTTGTGCTGTCCCTTCGCTCGCTTGTGCTGTCCCTTCTTTGACTTTCACGTCTTGTAGATCCTGATGTACCAAGGCTACTGCCAACACCCCCCCCACTCTCGCGTCTGTCGCCCCTGACAGACCCTTGTCTAGCTGCTTTTTGTACGTAGTATTGTACAACATCGGCGGCGAGGTGGTGTTCTTCTAACCTGAGTCCCCTTGCTAGATCTGTCAGCAATGCATCCCAATTGACTGGCCCTGGGACATCTGGATGTGGCACCCGTAGCTGCTCTGAGTGAATGGTTCGCTCCACAGCAAATAAATGGAGGAGATGTGAGGGTCTGGGTACAAATATTTCTGAGTGGTATTCCCAGAACCCTGTTATGAACATCTCTTCGAATGTTTGTTTAAAGCAGGCCGGGAGGTATTTTATTCTGGCGTGCCAAGCGTATATCACCTCTATGGAAGGAGTGGTGCTCATGTCATACACTAAATCTTGGTTTCCTGTAAGGAATCCGACGCCTGAGAAGTGTGGGTCCTTGATATTCTTGAATGTCCTGAATGTAATAAGCATTAACTCAAAAATTTTCATGCACATCTGGGCCATTACATCAGGGGTATTCTTTAATCGGAGGCTCCAGTGCCTTATAGTGGAGATCATGTAATTGACGGTGGGGGGCCCTTGAGGGGGTGCTAGATAGACGTAGTTTAACCATTTGGCGCATCCCTTGATATTCTTGACTGCAATGGTAAACTCTGGCCATGTACGTCTGCGGAGTACAGGAACATAACAAGGGTTATATTTAATAAAAAGAGGCATATTCGTCCAGGTGCGAACCATCTCCGGATAGGTTTCGAGGAGTCGGATCCTCCAAGTGGGTTGATGAATGGAGCCTTTTTTAGCACTCTCTGGGATGTCATCTGGCCCAAATTGTGTGGCAAACGTTGGAGGTTTGCCACATTTATGTTGGATTTCTGCATTGTAGTCCGCCAGGAGTATACAATAGGGCACATATTGATCATCATTGGTTCCGATCCATCTATGGTGGGACATGCTGCGGAAGTATTCTGATTTAATAATAGTGTCCTCTATCTTTGCCATGGATTGGATCTGAACTGCTACTCGATCTTCATGAGTTGATGCCGTTTTCTCTAGTGTTTGGAGCCACTCAGGTACTTCGATTTCTAGCGTATCCATTCCTTCTGCCGTTTGTTCACCACCTGGCATTGGCATAGGAACGTAAGGTTCCTCATACGTCTCATCTACCTCGATGGGTACCAAATCCTCGGGTTCTGGTTCGACGACTGGAGAGGGTTGCCTTTCATGTGTGAGTAATCTTGCTTGTAATTCGGCCACCTGCTCTTTCAATGCCTTGACTTCCTCTGAAGTCGTGGTCGTTTCCGTGACTTTGGGTGCTGTCTGTTGCTCTTGGAGTTGATTGCGCAGCGCATCACGTTCCCTTTCCAAGTCATCATGAGCTTCTAATAGATCTGCATAGCTGTCCAAGATGGTCGTCATTGTCGCTGAGGGCACCGCTTTAAACTGCTCTGGATCAATTTCGTGTGGAGCGCCTTCCATTGCTGCTTCTAGATTAGCTTCATTTTGCTGCTGCAGCCTCTTGTTTTCTTCTAGGGCGGCCGCCATGTGTTTTCTAAGAAGTGCCAGGTTACGCCGGACTTTGAGATTATCGGCTTGGTATACCTCGAGCAGAGCTTCTAGTTGTTTGGCACCTGATTCTGTCGATGGTTGGGGTGCTGCCAGTAATGTCTGGTGAGCCTGCTCAAGCGTCGCGTAGCGTTGATTCAGTTCTGCATTTTCTGTTTGTAGAATGTGAAATTGTGTTTGTAAGTTCTGGTGGTGCGTTTCCAGTTGCTGATACCGGTTGTCCAGAGCTTTGTACTCATGTTGGAGCTGGTATACACATTGGTTTAATGCAAAAAATATGTTATTTACATTAAATAATGTTGGGAAAGGTGAAGATGCAGGGGGAGTGGGGGCGGGAATGGGAGAGGTGAATGCTGTGGATGTAAGTGGAGATGTGGGTGGAGGGGGTATGGGTGATGAAGGTGGCATGGGGGGAGGGAGTGGTGCTGTGGCAGGTGATGTTTCCATCGTGTCAACTGTTTGAGTGACTGTGTAGATGGGAATCGTTGGTGGAGTGGATGTGACATCGGTGAACAGGGTGGTGAAGGTGGGCATGGTGACTCCCCTGAATTGGATTCCCGGGGAGAGTGGGATGCCCATGACAACGGTAGTGGTAGTGGATGTGGTAGTGTTAGTGTCCTGCGGTGGAGTGAATTGTGTAGTGTGAGGTGGGGATGGTGGTGATAACGGTGCTTCGTGATATTCTTCTGCTTGCGCTGACTCGCCAGGTGCTGATGTATTGATGTGAATTTGCTTTCCGGACCTCCTGGGACGAGTAGGAACTCTTTTTTCAAACCTGTGGATGTAGGCCATTGCCTCATGGATGGCCTCGTCCAGTCCTACAGCGTCGGCATGAAGGTTCATGGACTCAATGAACAAATCATCCACACCTTCCTCCGCTAGCAAGTCGTTCATGAGTCTTTTGCCCTGTTCGAGAGACATCTTATGCTGTTCCTGAACCAGTCGCATGGTTCGATATAGTCTCTTGATCTGTGCCGAATATGCTGGGGCACTTGCTAACTCGGAGAGTTCGTCATATTCTTGCTGTTGTTCTTCGTCGGCTTCTTCTTCGTCTCCTCCTACCTCCTGTTCGTCTACATCGACTTCTACCACTCTGGGTTGGGTGGGGGCCGATGTTGTTTTGGGTCGTGGTTCCTGATCTCGCGCTGCCTCCGCTTCGAGGTTAGAGTCATAGATTAATCGGGCAATTTCCTCATCCGTGAGGTCCTCAAGAGTAAATCCCTGCGGGAATTCCAAATCGGATGGAATGGGGGGAAACACCAGATTAGGCCCCTCCGTGCTTGGTCTTGGTAACCGGATTGTGAATGGCCTAACTCGTCGTGTCTGGGGAGGAGTGATTTCTGGTGTAGCGGTAGCTCCCCTTGGTTGAGCACAGGGTAGTTGGACTCCCCCCCTCATCTTCTTGGATGGGGGACCTGCTGTTGATAGTCTTCTTTGGAATTCTTGGACTCGGGACCATACGAGTGCCCGCTGAACAGGCACGTCATAGGCCAAGCATCTGTAGATTATTCTGGTCAAAGCACAACACCCGTGGAGTACATTCTTCTGTTTCTTGTTCCACCTTTGATGTGCTAGGTGGATCTGGTCTATTATCCAGTGTGGCACATTGATGGGTAGGCTTTCGGTTTCTGCTAGATATAAACTGAACCATATTCTTTTCGGGGGCATTGTGAATCGTTCTTGGGCGGGAAACGCAAAATGCTGCATGATGGTTCGCAGGTGAAGCGCAATGGTAGGTGTCATGGCTACCATATCCTTCAACTTATTCAGATCCTTGTGCTTCATTCGACCTGGGACCATGGTTTCCTTTTCTGTGGGGATGTGCATGCCATACATTCCCAAAGCTTCTCTTACCAGATTGAGGGTCAACTTGAATCTTTTGAGCTCATTACCCGGCAGCAGTGATGGCAACACAAAGGTGCTGTCGCCGCCCTTGACCCTGCTTGGCGTGATTGTACTGATCAGATATGAACATCGTAAAAAATCCGGCTTTGGTATGTGGGTCCTGAAATAACTTTCCACACCTGCTTTGACCCAAACTGATCTCATGACCTCGGCATTTTGGTAGCTTTCAAATTCGCGTGTGAAAAAGTGGTATCTACCCCATTTGCCATTGAACTCCAATTCTGCCTCCCAGAAGTAGGTTCCATCGCCCAGTGGTCCAGCAACATCACTGAACCAATGCGCATGCTTACCTACTTGAGAAGTGTGTCCTTGAGGAGGATCCTGGATGGGGAGCACATGCACATCTTGAAGTTCTTGCGGTCTTGCAGTGAGGCGTGGCTCAAGGAGAAGTGTTTCTATGTCCACGATCTGGGGACCAGATCCGGCTTGAGAGCTGGTACCTGCTTCTGCCATGGCCCTGTTTGCTGATTGGTTCTGTGAGAATATAGAACCAAGTGTTAACATTGTAATGGACAAAATAAATCCGTTGTTGTCCCCGTTACAACATTAACCTAAGGTAGATGGTGAGTTAGTGGTTAGTAAGTGCATTAAGACAGTATGTGTAGTTAGTGATTGTGTTGTCCTAGGAAACTATTGCAGTTAGTAAGTGGGTTATGAATTTACAAATTGGGGTCGGGGGGTTTATTACAGACCCTAGGCTGCCAAATGCAGTGGGTGGGCTTTGCTTTCGGTTTCGGAGAGTCTCTACAGAGCCTTCTCGGTGTCGTGGTTTGAAGATGAAGCCTTTTTGGGACCCATTTACAATTGATTACATGTACGCTCTTGGGTTTTGGTGTGTACATGAGTGTTGAGAACGAGTGAAATCTGGCAGTATGCGTCGCTGCGTTATGCTGTTTAAGTTGTGGCCTCAGCGTAGCTACTTGTGCCACCAAGCAAGCCTTAGGCACCCAAATTTGTCTTGATTGTGGGCTTGCCTTCATCGACTTCTTGGGCACCCAAATAGATTTTATTTGAGCAGAAGAATTTCTGAAAGACTTCTTATTAGCGTTGCGTTGTTGGTCACTAATAAGAGGCTTTACCCCTGTAGTTGACGGTGGTGCAACTGGTCGTTCGCCTTTCCGCACCCATACCTGATCTATTTGCTGGGCTGTTCTGCTGCGCAGGTACTTTTGATCTCTGACATAGGTAGTACCCTGCTTCTTCTGCCTTTGATCCACCTTGGGTTGCTGCCTCTTTCCAGCCTTTGGAAAAGAAGGGAGTTCCTTTGCATTCCTGACTCCTTTTTTGCGAATATCATTCCTCTGCAACACATAGTTTTGGACAAGAACAGCATGGTCATCTTCATGTGTACCCCTGGAAGGACCAGGAGTCTGTGCCTTTCCTAGTTCCTTGAGTGCTTGATTGTCTAATTCTATTGTAACTCGACTATGATTGACCCAAACCTGGAGAAGTCCACTTCTTAGGTTTAGGTTGACTGTTTGGTCATAAATCCAATCTTGACCCAGGACAAGAGGCTCAGTGAGATCCTCATCCTGACACACTAGTACTTTAACTGTCATTGCTTCATCATGAATGTAGAGGGGAAGTTCCACCTCGCCCATGCAAGGGGTTTCCACGCCTCCCAATCCTATAAGATATGCCTCCACAGGATTGACAGTTAACTGTAACTCTTGACAGTAAGACATTCTAACAGCACTAGTGGCTGCACCTGAGTCAATCAAGGCTCTTACGGTCCTTGCACTCTTTCCTTGTCCTATATCTAAGGTTACGAAAGGACGTCTATCAATTATCCTATGCGAGCTTGTTCCTGCGACTTCACACATTGCCACATGATATCCTTGATCTGCATAGTCATTTGTCCTAGGCTGCTCTCTACCTTGCCTACGTAATTTCATTCTTCTAATGCGTTCTAAAGCTTCTGCTTGAGCTTCTTCTCGCACTCGCTTTTCTTCCTCTTTGCGTTTCTTAGCAGTATTGAGTCGGCTAAGCATTTCTTCTGTGAGGGGTTCCTGGTACAACTTGACTCTGCAACCGCTGATATAATTTGGGAGAACGTCACCCTCTAATGTGGCCAATTGTACCGCTCCGCTTGTGGAGATCCTATTGATGATCATAGGTCCGTAGCCTCTCTTTTCTAGCTTCCTCGCGTGTTGTTTGAGTGTATAGACCAAGACCAGATCTCCTGCTTTCAGGCCTTTATCTTTCACATGGGCATCGAAATATGCCTTCTGTCTCTTCTTGGCTGCATATATCCCTGCAGCGGCTCTCAGTCTTGTCTCTCCTAATCGTTCAAGGTCAAAGATCCTAGAGGAGAGCTCATGACCTGTCCATTCGTGCTCTTGTGCTACTCTCAATGTAGGGATCAGGAAGTCCAAGGGTAGCACAGCGTTTTGGCCGAATACCATCTGAAAGGGGGTGGCTTGGAGCACCGTTTTGTAGGCAACTCGGTATGCCCAAACAGCATGGTGTAGCTGTTTGTCCCAATCAGAGCGTTTAGTGTTCACTAGTTTTGTCAGTACATTGCATAAAATCTTATTAGTACTCTCAGCTTGTCCATTAGCTTGAGGGTGATAAGGGGCAGACTTCTTGTGTATTACCAAGAATTCTTGGAGTAGATTTTCAATCACTTCGTTCAAGAAATGAGTGCCTCTATCACTTACAAGCTCTATGGGTAGTCCATATCTCGTGAATACGTTCTCGAACAAGAATTTGGCCGTTGTTTGAGCATCGTTCTTGGTTGTAGCTTTTACCTCTACCCACTTGGTGAGATAATCTGTTGCCACAATGATGTATTCTGCATGAGAACCTTTCGTTGGGGGATTAATAGGACCTACGAAGTCTATTCCCCACTTAGAGAATGCACGTCCACCCATCATAGGTTTCAGTGGCATCTCATCTTTGCGTATAGGATACTGAGTCCTTTGACAGATATCACACCGTTTCACATAGGTATGTGCATCCATGTGAAGGGTGGGCCACCAGAAGCCCGCAAACAATATTGCCTTGATCACCCGATCTGGTCCAAAGTGTCCTCCTGCTACACCTTGGTGAGCAGTTTCTAAGATCTTAAGATATTCACTCTCATGGACACATAATCTCAGGTAACCATCTTTACCGCGCTTATATAGATTATCACCTATGAGTGAATAATCCAGGGCTTCTTGTTCTAAACTCCTTTTCCTAGCTAGAGTCATGTCTGGGGGGAATGTGTTTGTCCGCAAGAATGATACTAGAGGTTCACTCCAATCTGGCACAATGGATACTTGATAGAGTGTGGCATGTTCCACAGGTGGTTTAGTGCAACAGATTGGGCATTCCTTGCACAACTTTTGGACATCCGCTTCCATAGTGGGCCAGTGCACTCCGAATCTCTTTAGAGTCTGCAACGTTCGTTGTTTGGAATGGTGTTGCTCTAACGCACCTACATGTGCTAATTGCAACCATTTAGCGTACTCATCCTCTTCTACGCAACACGCCAATATCCCTTGATCTGTATGCTTGTACATGCTTCCTGCCATGATATGGTATTTTTGGGCTTTTACGATCTCTCTACTTCGTGTGTTCACCACTGGATGATTAGGCCCGTATGTCAATACTGGTACTATTGGCTTGGCCCACTGCGGTATAACTTCCAAATTAAACAAGTAAGCATCAGGAAGGTCATCTGACACTCCTTGTGGGGCTTCTCCCGATGTGAGCCTAGAGAGATGATCGGCTCTCAAATGAGTCCTACCTTTCCTTACCACAACCTCAAAATCGTATTCCATTAGCAAGAGAAACCATCTCACTAATCGTCCTGTATTGCATGGCTTGTTTACAAGATATAACAATGCCTGATGATCAGTAAAAAATTTAAACTTATTTGCAAGCAAATAGTGTCTAAATTTCTTGACTGCATATACCATGCCTAATCCTTCTCGCTCAGTAGTGGTATAATTTCGTTCAGCCGCATTCAATTGTCTACTGGCATAGGCAATTGGAAGATCCATATTACCTTCACCAGTAGGTTGTGCAAGCACACATCCAATAGCATAATTGGATGCATCCACATGAACATGGAATGGCTTATTCCAATCTGGTGTGGTCAAGATTGGTGCTGAACATAATCTTCGTTTAAGTTCTTGGAAAGAATTCTCACATTCATCCGTCCACTCAAAGTTTGTCAAGAGTCCGTACATGGGTTTTGCAATGACAGCATACATGTGTATGAATCGTCGATAATAACCGCAATGCCCCATGAAAGCTTGTACTTCCTTGACATTCTTTGGCCTAGGTAGCTCTGCTATGGCTCGCACTTTCTCTTCGTCAGTAGATATGCCATTCTTTGACACTATGTGTCCTAGAATCTTGCCTTGCCTGACCATAAAAACGCACTTTTCTGGGTTCAGGCAGACTTGGTACTCTCTACATTTGTCAAAGATTTGCCTGAGTTCCGGAATATGGGTTTGCCTAACATTGGAATGAGCACAAAGATCATCAACATAGACTTCTAAACTCTTCCTTAGGAACTCCTTAAACACATGGCACATCAGTCTCTGGAAGGTAGCTGGTGCATTGGTAAGCCCAAATGGCATTACTCTAAAAGCAAAAATGCCCCATTCTGTGGCAAAGGCTGTCTTATGCTGATCCTCTGGAGCTATGGCTACTTGATTGTAGCCCGAAAATCCGTCAAGGAAGCTGTACACTTCCTTGCCTGCCACTCTTTCTAAGAGATGCTCTGTGATGGGAAGCGGATAGTTATCTCGAATTGTGGCGGCATTAACCTTTTTCAGGTTAATGCACACACGCAGCTTGCCATTCTTCTTGGGCACTACAACGATGGGGGATACCCATTCGGTGTGCTCAATTTCGTAGATAAATCCAGCTTCCACCAATCTATCTATCTCTTCCTTGATCTTAGCAGCATAGTTATCGTTATATGTATAAGGCTTTTGCTTAGAGGGTTTAGCATCTGAGGTCATGGGAATGGTGTGTGAGCATATATCAGGGTCAACACCTTTCAAATCCTTGTAACTCCAAGCGAATACATCTCTGTATTCTCTTAGCAAGGCTATCAATTCGTACTCTTCTTCTTCTGTCAGGTCATGGCCTATATACGTGCATCTCTCCTCTCCTTCCTCTATGGCCACTACTATTTTCTTGGTAGTTTCTTTGTTATCATAGGCCTCTCCTGATTGTGCCTCTCGTTTGGGCATTCTAATCATGACTCTCCTGTCATCTACCTCGTACTTCTTAAAATTTTCTGGGACCTCAAACAAAGATTCCTCCTCTTCTGGCAAGGCTTCTCTCTTCTTTCGTTTCTTTCCTTCTTCCTTAGGGGTCATATGCGTTGCTAATCTTACATCATTTGTAACTTCTCCATGCTTCTGGGGTTGAAATTCTATTTCATGGAAGTACTCTTCATCTGATGCAAATGGTGGGTCCATGATGATCGACTCTAGATCGGAGTCACTTGCATCCTCAAATGCATCAGGGCGAGGTTCGCATTCTTCTAAAACTGCCTCTCCCATGATTGGCTCTATGGAGAAGACTGAAATATCATAGCCATCCTCATCACAGTGAGGTGTCCATTGTTCTTCATTGATGGCTACGTCCATTGTTGCTAAAATTTCTGCCCAGCCATGGGGTTCAAATTCCTCGTCTGGAAACACTACAGGTGCATAGGCTGGGTCTTGAATGGGTCTATGGGTTTCGTTTGCACCTATTTCTCTGGCCTTTTCTCTCTTCTCTTCTTCTACTGCTACCTTGCACATCCATAAGTGAGTATCTTCATGCATCCATGAGGATCCAGACCCTATGGAATGCACCGATTCTGTGTCATCTTTAGCTCTATGGATGGGATTCCACTGGATAGGAGGGACATCTCTATGAGAATAATCCTTGAGATTGACTTTGGTTGTAACACCTAAGTGCTGCAGGTACAAAGAATTGGTCCCCCAATCCTGTACCACTTGCAACTGTCGCATGAATGGTCTTCCCAAAATCATCTCATAGGCATGATTTTTGCTGAAGTCACATATGGCAAAGGTATGTTCAAACTCGACACCACAAGTGGTGAGAGTTATTCCTTCTAGCAATCCTAGGGGTCTCTCTATGTGACCATCTGCCATTTGCAATTTCATTCTCGTCGGCCTGAGTGCCGGCTTGCCCCAACGCTTCCATAAGGAGGTGGTGGCAATTGCAACTCCTGCACCTGAGTCCAAAATTGCCTTCGTGGTGTAGTCCTGATAGGTGATGGGAAGGTAGGTGTTCCCTTCTTCACCTTCACACATATCTCCTATCTTATCCAAGGGAATTTCTGGCACTGTCCTATGGGATCCTACCTTGGAACGAGGCTTTGCAACTTCAGTTACTCGACTGGCTGCACATTTCCGCGCGTTTAGTCTCTTCCCAGGCAGTTCTTCCAAAGTGCAATCGCGTTGCATCTTGGTGTTCGTTACTGCCTCCGTGTTCCTTGGTATGACTGAGTCGTCATTCCTCACCATGACTGTGGGTGTTCTCATACATGTGGACTTTGCTTCCCATGGGCCTGTGAAGTGGGGTAGCTCTTGTATGGAATTAGACTCAAAGTCCAATCTCTCGTGAGACTGAGTACTCTCATGTTCCCCGTAAATGGATGGGATGTCTTGTGGGAATTGGTCGTGTGCATCGTCCACAAGTTCAAAAGGAGGGGCGACCTCACTTTCGTTATCCCATTTATCTTCTTGAATCTCTCGTAGGAAGTCTGGTGCAAATCGATTCATAGAAGAAGAAGTGTCTGGCTCCGTAGAGTTAGGTACATATGCTACCTGGGAAGGAGGGTTTATCCTATCGTTGGCTCTTTCCTCGTTGTCATAGATAGCTGAAGCACAAGCTTCTTGGGGGGGATTACCTATGCTATTACTTTTCCGCACAGGCTCATACACTCTCTGGGAAGGAATGTGGGTTACCTGTGGAGGTACATACGCTTTCGAGAGAGACACCTGTGACCTTTGGGGAGGAAGATAGGCTCCTTGAGGAGGCACATGAGCTTCCTGAAGAGGCTGGCTTATCCGTTCTCTTGCCCTTTCCTTTTTTTGAGGGATAGGCTCCTTTTCTGGCTGTGCAGTTAGCCTCT
Organism: Ceratopteris richardii; assembly: GCA_020310875.1. Lineage (NCBI taxonomy): Eukaryota > Viridiplantae > Streptophyta > Polypodiopsida > Polypodiales > Pteridaceae > Ceratopteris > Ceratopteris richardii. The sequence goes on from CM035409.1 coordinate 37,987,939, forward strand.
CTAATCTTTCTAAGGAGGGGAAGTTGTCTGGTTTAGTGGAATTGGCTGCATAAACTTCCGATGGGGAATGGCTCAGGTTTTTGCTTGCTTTTCCTTTCTCCTGATTTTTTTCTTCCTTGTCAGACCTGGCAATTATCCTCTCTAACTTTTCTAGGAATCCGTCCAGGTGTAATTGCGTCTTGGCTGAGCCCGAGTAATTGAAAAGGCGACTGGCTTCAAACATAGTCTGAGCCAATGCGACCATTTTCGCGCACAGTTTGGTTCTTTCTATCTCTAGGTCAGCTCTAGGATAGCACTTGTCATGATCCGTGATGTTTGGCCCTTCTTGGATTCTGGCCTGATATGCTTTAAGCATCATGTTTAGGTCTTCAGGAGTGGGATCTGCTAACACTGATCCGACTCTAGGGGGTGGTGGGATTTGATGAGGCGTTAGGGAAGGTGGTGAGTCGGATGGAGATGGGAGTGGTGGAGACGGGGTGATGTGAGAGGGGATTTGAGAGGTGATTTCAGTTATCCTAGCCTTGGTTTCTCTTATGCTTTCCTCAAGTTCACTCATCTTTTTAGCCCATTGTCTTTTCATTCTTTCCCGACTATCTTTCCATGCTCTAGTCCTTTTCTTTGTTATGCTCTCGGTTTCACTAGCCTCTGAGTTCTTACTCTGGTTTGTCTCTTGGTTTTGCTGCAAAGCCTGAGCTCTAGTGACTACCTGCACTGGTGCAGTGGATGTGACGCTTCCTGAGGAATCTACAACCAAACCAATCACATTGATCGGAGTGATTTTTGGCATATTATTTGGGTTCTTTGGGCAATCTCGTAAAAGATGCTCTTTTCCACAATCTTGGCAAAAACCTTGGATAGTCACTGACTGGGGTTGTGTAGGTGGGGGCAAGGGACAATCACGAATGAGATGATCTCCCTGGCACCTGTAGCACGGTCCTCTTGGGAATGGAGGTCTTACTTGCCTAGGTTGAGGCCTAGGGTTGGGGTTTGCATACATGACGTTCGTGTAATCTGACTCCCAACTAGGTTCACTTGGTTCCTCACTATAGTAAGACTCCCCATGTTCTGGAGACTGCATGTAGTAAGCCTGGGGACTATCGACATGTGTAGAATCAAAGCTATGGTCACTTGGGTCACTTTCTGAGATCAATGGGGTTACTGGTACTATGGCCCTATTCAGGTTTTCTTCTGCAACAGCATATTTGACTGGAATCACGTTAGCGGGGTTTGGGGGCTGTTGAGCTAGCACCGGTTGGGGTCTCTGTTGAGCCTGATATGGTTGCTGATAGGTTTGTTGGGGTCTAGCATATTGTGGTGGTGGATTTTGGTTTTGGTATCTGCCTTGTTGGTAGGGTTGCGGGTAGGGTTGCCTAACAGTCTGCTTGTTGTATGGGCAATCTTGCGCGGTGTGGTTGGTGTATCTCCGTTCTATGGTGCAGTACTGGCTACTAGAGTTTACTTGGGGTTGAGCCATAATGGGACAGACGTTCGCCATATGGTCACCACCGCATGTATAGCACCTTTTTACAGGAGCAAACCTTGGAATTTGTTTGCTAGTCACACCTAATTTCTGAGCTACCTTCTCAGCAAGCTCCTCGATTGATGTAGATTGCATAGAAGAGTGGCTAGATGCGCTATCTGAATCTTTATAGATTTTGGAAAGCTCTAGCTCTTCCCCTAGGTTATCTTCAATGTCAATGCACATGCGTACACACTCTTCTATAGTCCTAGGGTCCTTCAGATACACATAGGATCTCAATTTTGTACTCAGCAATCCATCAAGGAATAGGGCTACTTGTTTAGCAGATGTGGGGAGCTCCGAAATAGGACATCTCTCCAGGTATTGCCTAAATCTTCTTCCTGCAAGTCTCACGGTCTCTTGAGGGTTTTGCTTGAAGCTGTGGATCAATGAGGAAGTATTGTGTCTTATGCCACTCTTAGAGAACTCTACAATGAAAGCCTCTAGGAGTTGGTCTATGCTCCTGAACTGACGCTCATCCAATGGTTGAAACCATGTAAGTGCTGTGTTCCTAAGGGTTAGACCGAAGGCATTGTACTGCGTGAACAGATCTTCCACTTGTTCAGCTCTCAAGACTTGCTTGAACTCTGCCACATGATCATAGGGATCTCCTGTGCCGTCAAAGTAATTCTTCATGGACTTAACTAGCTGGGTGGGTCTCAAAGTTCTTGCGTGCTCTCTAGGCCTCGGCAGAGGGAATCCATCTACATTTCTTTGGTTCCTGTGAGCTCTATGTATCTCAGGAGGTTCTACCCTATTCGTCTCCGTTCTCGTTCTTTCTCTGCCTACAGGGTTGGCAAAGCTTACTTCCGGTCTATCTCTACTTCTGTCTCTTTGCGTACCATGAGCTTGGGAAGTTCCAGCCCCAGGGTGACCATAGGATACATTTGATCTTGGTTGGGGGAAAATGAATTCACCCTTCCAAGTATAGGCATGCCTATCATTTTCTGTCACCACGAAGATCCGTTCTGAAGCATGATCTAAATAGGTCACTCTGCCTGGGCTATCCGGATCCTTAAGCTCATAGATCATGATGTTTCCTATGTCTGTCGGCTGATTAGACTTATACCTCCAAAAGGCTTCATCAGTTTCTCGATTGAGGAGCAACTCTATGCTCTTGTTGTCTTGGGGGACCCATTCAGGCGTGATAATCCTAGTGAGAACTGATTTACCTCGAGGGGTTCTAGGTTCCGCACCCATGTTCCCTTGTTCCAGGTCACCTAAGTCTGCTTCTGAGATTACATTCCCGAAGTCATCTATCCTATCAGGGTGGCTAGTGACAACATATATAGTTCCTTCCTTGTCCAGGTATGCACCATTTTCAAACTTGACAGCCGGGTGCTCTAGTCCAATGGATTGATCAGGGTTTTTAATCTGGACCACAGATCTTCCTAAGCCGTCCTCATAGATGCTAGCACCTAGTCGGTTGGTCCTAAGGTATTCCAACTGTGTTTTGTAAGGGCCTTCTACCCTGTACAAATAAGGCACTCCTGAACTTCCCGTAGGTCTGTCCATGCCTTGAGACATTTCTGACTCACTGGTCTCAGAGCTAGGGTAGTATGAGTGGTGGCTCAACTGCTGGGCCCAAGACCTTGCAGTATGATTGACACTAGCCTCTGAAGACCTAAGGCTTTGTCTCTCCCTGGCTAGGTGTCGTCCTGATCGAAGGTTCATATGCTTAACCGATTATCCCAATTTTTGCCCAGAGTACAACCTCGTTGCCGATCAATTGGTACCAGTCACTTGATTCTTTTTAGTTAATTATTGTGTTTATGGTCTTGTCTGATATCACGTCGTCAGGAACACTTGAATGTTCTCCGTACTTTAAGTTGATCGTTCCACGTTAAGTTCTTTTTCTTTAGGTTTCGGCAGTACAGAGATTGTGTTTTTAACTTGAACTTGAGTTTTTTAGGTAGTCTTCAACTTGATAACTGCCTATCGTCAACCTGACTTACTCCTACCTCTACTCGTTCTTAGCTTGAGCTAGGAAATGACAGAGGGAGTTGAGAATATTCCAACCTTACTTGTTGATCCCTTGCTTTATGGTGCTCAAGAACTCGGTTCTCAAGTTTGCCAAGAAACCTTGCTTTTGTACGCTCTCAGTTGCTCTCAATGGACCTATAAAGGACCCACGGTTAGCTCAATGCTTATATTCAAAGAACAAAACCAACCACTTCCATTTATGTGACACAAACACACATTTGCATTGTGACTTTTAGGAAAATACTTCTACAGACTCCTGACTTTGATCCCCCTGGGTATGGTCAACTTCAATTTACCCTCTCTGAAAACCAATGCATTATCTTTATAAAAAACAGTTGAGGGCGTGTAGTATATGCCACGAGCTTTCCAACAAGCCCAAGAGCTCAAAAATTGGATTTCGTATGAAAAAGTTAGGACTGTTCAGGGTTTAGGGAGTTAAATCAGGATTCAATACAAGCTAACAGTCAAACAGGAATACTCGAGTAGCTTGTGGCACGGCCTAACAATGCAATACTACACCCTAGAGTTTGTCCCACACTTAATCACAATTTAGACCAATCACCTTGCCTTAAAAATTTGACCTAATTTGCCCTTCTAACGCGTTCGCAAAGTCTGTCGGTCGCGATTGACAGGTCAGTCGCGATCGACGTGTCGATCGCGATTGACAGGTCCGTCGTGGCTGTCAGTCGCGATTGACTGGTCAGTCGCGATTGACAGGGGTTACGAAAAGTCAATCAGTCGTGGTCAAAGCGTCGTTGACTCTGTCGGTCGCGATTGATGAGTCGATCGCGATTGACAGGTCGGTCGCGAGGGTCTGTCGATCGTGGTCAAACCGTCGTTGACCGTGTCGGTCGCGATTGATGAGTCGATCGCGAGGGTCTGTCGATCGTGGTCAAACCGTCGTTGACCGTGTCGGTCGCGATTGATGAGTCGATCGCGATTGATGACTCGATCGCGATTGACACGTGTCACGCGTATGGTCAGTCGGTCGTGGTCAATCGGTCGTTGACCCTGTCGGTCGCGATTGACAGAGCCGTCGTAGGCTGTCGGTCGCGATTGACGTGTCGATCGCGATTGACAGATCTGTCCGTCGTGGTTTGTCGATCGCGATTGACGTGTCGATCGCGATTGACAGAAATCTGTGGAATTTCAAAAAACTAAACACATTTTTGGGAAGCCCTTGGCCTGTAGGTCATGGATATGCACTTTGTTTAGCAATTAGAGCAATTTTTCTGTCGGTCGCGATTGACAGAGCTCGGCGACACACAGACAGTTACACAGATTTCCGTACCTGCGCAGGGTGCTGGGGATGATGATGCGTCCTGTACCTGCAGAAAGCTCACAAAACATGCAAAAAACAGCAGATGCAAATTCGCTCTCTCGCTCTCTCTCACAAATGAAATGAGGGAAATGAGGTGGAGATGGGAATATAGTCAAAAAAACTGAAATTTTCGCGATGATGGAGATGGACGTGGGAGATGGTGATGATGATGATGGTGATGAAGGTAGTGAAGAAAGTAAAAGAAAATCGATGAGAGTGAAGAAAATACCTACAACTCCAACGCGTCAACTCTACGTCTTACCATCACACGCTCGTCCTCAAAGCTCTATCCCCGGCAACGGCGCCAAAATTTGGTGTAGCTCAGTGATGAGTAGCACCTCCTTTAATGTCAATCCGGGAAGACGTGAGGATGGTATGAAGACCTCGAGCAAGTGGCGGCACAAGTGCGTGAGTGAGAAGCACACAAGCATGCACACACATACACACACACGCGCACACAAGGCAAGACAAAGAGTGAGAATCAATGGAGCTTTTTAGATTACTTTCAAAATGCTCTTACAAGTTCGTTTCAATTACAATCTACCCCAAAAAATGAGCTCTCTAGCTCCTTTTATAGTTTTTGACTAGCTTTTGGCCCTGTCCAGACCTAGTGTCCGGCCTAGTTAAAAATTAGGTTCCAGGGCTTATTTGGGGGTTCAAACGAGATCTAAAAATTATGAAAATTGGTACGCAACTACTTCTAAGGCTCCTCAAGCTCAAGGACTCCTTGGCTTGCACAAAATGGAGCTACAAAAATGTGAAATGAGATTTACAATGATTATTAGTGATAAAAATCACTGTTGTTGTAGGGATTTCTTCTAGTGATCTGCCATACATATCTTCAAGCTCCCTACTTGCTCTTCTTCCCTGCATGTCCATCTCTCTGATTTGCATTAATGTCTTGAAAAAATATTGGCCTACTTGCCAGATCTTCTTTGACTGCCCTGTTTGCTTGTGCTGTCCCTTCGCTCGCTTGTGCTGTCCCTTCTTTGACTTTCACGTCTTGTAGATCCTAATGTACCAAGGCTACTGCCAATTGGCCTACTTGCCAGATCTTCTTTGACTGCCCTGTTTGCTTGTGCTGTCCCTTCGCTCGCTTGTGCTGTCCCTTCTTTGACTTTCACGTCTTGTAGATCCTGATGTACCAAGGCTACTGCCAACAGCGGGTCTCTACCTTGTCTCCTCAATTTCATTCGTCGGATGCGTTCTAAAGCTTCTGCCTGTGCTTCTTCTCTAATTCGTTTCTCTTCTTCTTTACGTTTCTTGGCAGTGTTGAGTCGATTTAGCATCTCTTCAGTGAGGGGTTCTTGATATAACTTGACTCTGCATCCACTGATGTAACTTGGTAGAATATCACCCTCTAGAGTGGCTAGTTGAACTGCACCGCTTGTGGAGATTCTATTGATAATCATTGGCCCGTAACCTCTCTTCTCTAACTTCCGTGCATGTTGCTTCAAGGTGTAGACTAGGACTATGTCTCCTGCTTTCAAGCCCTTATCCTTGACGTGTGCATCGAAATATGCCTTTTGCCTTTTCTTGGCTGCATAAATTCCTAATCGTGTTTCACCTAATCGTTCAAGATCCAAGACTCTAGAGGACAACTCGTGGCCTGTCCAGTCATGCTCTTGTGCTACTTTCAACGTAGGTATCAAAAAGTCTAGTGGTAGCACTGCATTTTGGCCGAACACCATCTGAAAGGGTGTGGCTTGGAGTACCGTTTATTGTCCACTAGTTTAGTCAGCACATTGCATAAGATCTTAGCAGTGCTCTCCGCCTGGCCATTAGCTTGTGGATGATAGGGGGCCGATTTCTTATGTATCACCAAGAATTCTTGGAGAAGGTTTTCAATTACTTCATTCAAGAAGTGTGTGCCTCTATCACTCACCAACTCTATTGGCAATCTGTACCTCGTGAATACATTTTCAAATCAAAACTTTGCTGTTGTTTGAGCATCATTTTTTGTAGTAGCTTTCACTTCTACCCACTTGGTTAGATAGTCTGTGGCCACGATGATATACTCAGCATGTGAACCCTTAGCTGGGGGATTAATAGGACCAACAAATTCTATTCCCCATTTAGAGAATGCACGTCCGCCCATCATAGGCTTCAGTGGCATCTCATCTTTGCGTATAGGGTACTGAGTTCTCTGACAAACATCACACCGTTTCACATAGGTATGTGCATCCATGTGAAGGGTTGGCCACCAAAAGCCCGCAAATAGTATTGCCTTGATTACCCGATCTGGTCCAAAGTGTCCCCCTGCTACACCTTGGTGAGCAGTATCCAAGATTTTGAGATATTCACTCTCATGGACACATAGTCTCAGGTAACCATCTGTACCACGCTTGTATAGATTATCACCAATGAGTGAATAATCTAGGGCTTCTTGTTCTAAACTCCTTTGCCTAGCCAGAGTCATGTCTGGAGGGAATGTTTTTGTCCTTAAGAAGGATACTAGTGGTTCACTCCAATCTGGCACTATGGACACTTGATAAAGAGTGGCATGTTCCACAGGTGGTTTAGTGCAGCAGATTGGACATTCCTTGCACAACTTTTGGACATCAGCCTCCATAGTCGGCCAATGCACTCCGAGTCTCCTTAGTGTCTGTAAGGTTCGTTGCTTTGAGTAGTGTTGCTCTAATGCACCTACATGTGCTAAATGCAACCATTTAGTGTACTCGTCCTCTTCTACACAACAAGCCAAGATCCCTTGATCTGTCTGTTTGTACATGCTTCCTGCCATGATATGGTACTTCTGGGCTTTTACTACCTCTCTACCTTGAGTGTTTATTACTGGGTGGTTAGACCCGTATGTCAATACTGGCACTAATGGCTTAGCCCACTAAGGTATTACTTCCAAATTAAACAAGTAAGCATCAGGAAGATCATCCGATACTCCTTGTGGGGCTTCTTTGGATGTGAGCCTAGAGAGATGATCTGCTCTCAAATGAGTCTTGCCTTTTCTCACCACTACCTCAAAGTCATATTCCATTAGTAAGAGGAACCATCTCACCAATCTACCTGTGTTGCATGGCTAGTTTACCAAGTATAGTAGAGCTTGATGATCAATAAAAAATTTAAACTTATTTGCAAGCAAATAATGTCGAAACTTTTTAACCGCATACACCATGCCCAACCCTTCTCGTTCGGTAGTGGAATAGTTTCGCTCAGCTGCATTCAACTGTCTACTCGCATAGGCAATGGGAAGATCCATATTACCTTCACTAGTAGGTTGTGCAAGCACACATCCAATGGCATAATTGGATGCATCCACATGCACATGGAAGGGCTTATTCCAATCTGGTGTAGTCAAGATTGGTGCTGAGCATAATCGCCGTTTGAGCTCATTGAAAGAGTTCTCACATTCCTCAGTCCACTCAAAGTTTGTCAGAAGTCCGTACAGAGGCTTTGCAATGATGGCATACATGTGAATGAAACGTCGGTAATAACCACAATGCCCCATGAAAGCTTGCACTTCCTTGACATTCTTTGGCCTAGGTAGTTCTGCAATAGCCCTCACCTTCTCTTCGTCAGTGGAGATGCCGTTCTTTGAACACTATGTGTCCTAAAATCTTGCCTTTCCTAACCATGAAAACACACTTTTCTGGGTTCAGGTAGACTTGATACTCTCTACACTTGTCAAAGATTTGCCTGAGTTCAGGTATATGTGTTTGTCTAATGTTGGAATGAGCACATAGATCATCAACATAGACTTCCAAATTCTTTCTTAGGAACTCTTTAAACACATGGCACATCAATCTCTGGAAGGTTGTGGGAGCATTGGTAAGCCCGAATGGCATTACCCTAAAAGCGAATATGCCCCACTCTGTGGCAAAAGCCGTCTTATGCTGATCTTCTGGTGCAATGGCTACTTGATTGTAGCCAGAGAACCCATCTAGGAAGCTGTACACTTCCTTGCCGGCTACCCTTTCTAATAAATGCTCAGTGATAGGAAGCGGATAACTATCCCTGATAGTGGCTGCATTAACCTTCTTCAAGTTAATGCATACACGTGATTTACCATTCTTTTTGGGCACCACTACAATGGAGGATACCCATTCAGTGTGCTCAATTTCATAGATAAATCCAGCTTCAACCAAGCGGTCTATCTCTTCTTTGATCTTGGCAGCATAGTTGTCATTGTATGTGTATGGCTTTTGTTTTGAGGGTCTGGCCTCTGTAGTCATGGGAATCGTATGTGAGCATATGTCCGGGTCCACTCCTTTCAAATCCTTGTAACTCCAAGCGAATACATCTCTGTATTCTCTTAGCAAGGCTATTAGCTCTTGTTCTTCCTCTTCTGTCAGGTCATGGCCTATGTACGTGCATCTCTCTTCCCCTTCTTCTATGGCTACCACTATTTTCTTGGTGGTTTCTTTGTTATCATAGGCCTCCCCCGATTGTGCCTCTCGTTTAGGCATTCTAATCATGACTCTCCTGTCGTCTATCTCATACTTCTTAAAATTTTCTGGGACCTCAAACAAAGATTCTTCCTCTTCTGGTGTGACTTATTTCTTCTTCCTTTTCTTTCCTTCTTCCTTAGGGGTTACATGTGTGGCTAGCCTTACATCGTTTGTAAGCTCTCCATGCCTCTGGGGTTGAAATTCCACTTCATAGAAGTATTCTTCATCTGATGCAAAAGGTGGGTCCATAATAATTGACTCTAGATCGGAGTCACTCGCATCCTCAAATGCATCAGGGCTAGGTTCGCACTCTTCTAGAACTGCCTCTCCCATGATGGGCTCTATGGAGAAGACTGAAATGTCATAGCCATCCTCATCACAGTGGGGTGTCCATTGTTCTTCATTGATGGCTACATCCATTGTTGCTAGAATTTCTGCCCAGCCGTGAGGTTCAAATTCTTCGTCTGGAAAAACTACAGGTGCATGGGCTAGGTCTTGGATTGATCTATGGGTTTCTTTTGCACCTACGTCCCTGGCTTTCTCTCTCTTCTCTTCTTTTACTGCTACCTTACACATCCATAAGTGAGTGTCTTCATGCATCCATGAGGATCCTGATCCTAGGGAATGCACCGATTCCGTATCATCTCTGGCTCTATGGATGGGGTTCCATTGGATAGGAGGGACATCTCTATGAGAGTAATCCTTGAGATTGACTTTGGTTGTAACACCTAAGTGTTGCAGATACAAGGAATTGGTTCCCCAATCCTGTACCACTTGCAACTGCCGCATAAATGGTCTTCCCAAAATCATCTCATAGGCTTGATTTTTGCTAAAGTCACAGATAGCAAATGTGTGCTCAAACTCTACACCACAAGTAGTGAGAGTTATCCCCTCTAGTAGTCCTAAGGGTCTTTCTATGTGCCCGTCAGCCATCTGCAATTTCATTCTCGTTGGCCTGAGAGCTGGCTTACCCCATCGTTTCCATAAGGACGTGGTAACAATTGCAACTCCTGCACCTGAGTCCAAAATGGCCTTGGTTGTGTAGCCCTGATGAGTGATGGGGAGATAGGTGTTTCCTTCTTCTCCCTCGCTCATGTCTCCTATCTTGTCCAAGGGTATTTCTGGCACTGTTCTTTGAGATCCTACCTGGGAATGTGGTTTTGCTACTTCGGGCACTTGATTGGCTACATGTTTCCACACTTCTGGTATAACCTTGAGCAGCTCTTCCAAAGTGAGATTGCACTACACTTTGGTGTTCTTCACTACCTCTGTGTTCCTAGGTATGACTGAATCTTCGTTTCTTACCATGACTGTAGGTGCTCTCATACAAGTGGACTTTGCTTCCCATGGGCCTGTGAAATGGGGTAGTTCCTGTAAAGAATTAGACTCGAAGTCTAATCTTTCTTGAGATAGGGCACTCTCCTGCTCTCCATAAATGGAAGGAAGGTCTTGTGGGAATTGATCGTGTGTGTCATCCACAAGTTCAATGGGAGGAGGAAATTCACTCTCTTTAGCCCATTTCTCTTCTTGAATCTCTCGCAAGAATTCTGGTGTGTATTGATTCATAGAAGAAGAGGTGTCTGGTTCAGTGGAGTTAGGCACATAAGCTTCCTTGGGAGGAATGCTTATTCTATCACTTGCCCTCTCCTTAGCCTGGGAGGTGGCTCCTTTTCCAGACTTTGCAAGTAACCCCTCCAATCTATCCAATAGACCATCAAAGTGCAATGGTGTTCTGATGGGGTTAGAGCCATTGAACAAACGACTGGCTTCAAACATGGCTTGCGCCAATTCGACCATTTTAGCACAAAGCTTGTTCGCTCTATCTCAAGATCGGCTCTAGGGTAACATTTCTCAAGATCTGTTACATTGGGCCCTTCTTGAATTCTGGCTTGATATGCTTTAAGCATCATGTCTAGATCTTCAGGAGTGGGATCGGCTAAGACTGATCCTACTCGGGGTGGTGGTTGGGTTACGTGTGGTGGATTGGTGGGTGGAGGAATGGAGGGTGAAGGGGATGGTAGTGGCGGGGATGTGTGAGAGTGCGTTTGAGATGTGATTTCTATGATTTTGGCTTTGGTTTCTCGTAGGCTTTCCTCAAGTTCGCTCATCTTTCTTGCCCATTGCCTTTTCATACGTTCACGGCTATCTCTCCAAGCTCTTGTCCTCTTCTTATTTTGGCTCTCAGTCTCACTAACCTCCGCATTCTTTTCCTGGCCTGAGTCTTGGTTTTGCTTAAGTGTCTGGGCTCTCGCGATGACTTGTACTGGGGCTGTGGAGGTCACACTTCTTGTGGAGTCTACCACTAAGCCAATCACATTGATAGGAGTGATTTTTGGCATATTATTAGGATTCTTTGGGCAGTCTCGTAAGAGATGCTCCTTTCCACACTCCTGGCAATAGCCCTGGATTGTCACTGACTGGGGTTGTGTCGGTGGAGGCAAGGGACAATCACGAATGAGATGATCTCCCTGACATCTATAGCATGGCCCTCTAGGAAATGGAGGTCTTACCTGCCTAGGTTGAGTTCTAGGGTTGGGGTTCGCGTACATGACATTCGCATACTCTGTCTCCCAAATAGGTTCACTCGGTTCCTCACTGTAGTAAGACTCCCCATGTTCAGGAGACTGCATGTAGTAAGCCTGGGGACTATCAACATGTGTAGAATCAAAGCTATGGTCACTGGGATCACTTTCTGAGATTAATGGTGTTACTGGGACTATAGCTCTATTCAGGTTTTCTTCTACAGCAACATACTTTACCGGAATCACATTAGTAGGAGCAGGTGGTTGCTGTGCTAGCACTGGCTGGGGTCTCAGTTGGGCCTGATATTGCGGTTGGTAATTTTGCTGAGGCCTAGTATACTGTTGTGGTGAGTATTGACTCTGGTATCTGCCTTGTTGAGGGTATGGCTGAGGGTAGGTTTGCCTAACCGCTTGCTTATTGTATGGGCAAACCTGTGCTAAGTGATTTGTGTACCTTCGCTCTATGGTGCAATATTGGCTGCTAGGATTCACTTGGGGTTGAGCCGTGATGGGACATGCGTTTGCCATATGGTCACCACCGCAAGTATAGCACCTCTTTACTGGGGCAAATCTAGGAATTTGTTTGCTAGAGACACCTAGTTTTTAAGCTACTTTTTCCGCAAGTTCCTCAATTGATGTGGATTGTGAGGAAGAGAGGCTAGAGGTACTATCTGAATCTTTGTAGATTTTGGAAAGCTCTAACTCCTCCCCTAGGTTATCCTCAATATCGATGCACATGCGTACACATTCTTCTATAGTCCGGGGGTCCTTCAAGTACACATATGATCTCAATTTGGTACTTAGCAATCCATCCAAGAATAAAGCCACTTGCTTAGCGGCCGTGGGTAACTCAGGACCAGGACATCGCTCAAGATATTGCCTAAATTTTCTTCCTGCAAGTCTCACAGTCTCTTGCAGGGTCTGCTTGAAGCTGTATATCAATGAGGAAGTATTATGCCTTATGCCACTTTTAGAGAATTCAATAATGAATGCCTCTAGAAGTTGATCTATGCTCTTGAACTGCCTCTCGTTTAGTGGCTGAAACCATGTCAGGGCGGTGTTCCTAAGGGTCAAACCAAAGGCATTGTATTGCGTGAACAGGTCTTCAACTTGTTCAGCTCTCAAGACTTGCTTAAACTCAGCTACATGATCGTAGGGGTCTCCCGTGCCATCGAAGTAGTTTTTCATGGACTTAACTAGTTGGGTCGGTCTCAAGGTCCTCGTGTGCTCTCTCGGTCTTGGCAAAGGGAAATCGTCGGCATTTCTTCGGTTCCCTGGGGCTCTATGTCCCTCAGGTTCCCCTCTATTTGTTTTCGTTCTCGTTCTTTCTCTTCCCCAAGAGTTGGCAAAGCTTACCTCAGGTCTCTCTCTACTCCTTTCTCTTTGAGTCCCATGAGCTTGAGATGTTCCAGCTCCTTGGAGACCAAAGGCCACATTCGATCTTGGTTGGGGGAAGATAAATTTGCCTTTCCAAGTGTAAGCATGCCTATCATTTTCTGTAACCCCAAAGATCCTCTCTGAAGAGTGATCTAAGTAGGTCACTCTCCCTGGAATATCAGGATCTTTGAACTCATATATCATGATTGTTCCTACCTCACTCGGCTGACTAGGTCTATATCTCCAAAAGGCTTCATCCGTCTCTTGATTCAAGAGGAGATCTATGCTCTTATTATCTTGGGGAATCCACTCTGGTGTGATAATCCTCGTGAGAACAGATTTGCCTCGGGGGGTTCTAGGTTCTTCGCCCATGTTTCCTTGCTCTAGGTCACCTAAGTCCGTTTCCGGGACCACATTCCCAAATTCATCTGTCCTATCTGGATGATTGGTGACTACATATATTGTCCCTTCCTTGTCCAAGTATGCTCCATTTTCAAACTTGATAGCTGGGCGCTCTAGTCCAATGGATTGGTCAGGGTTTTTAATCTGGACCACAGATCTTCCTAGGCCGTCCTCATAGATGCTAGCACCTAATCGGTTGGTCCTAAGGTACTCGAGTTGCATCTTGTAAGGGCCTTCCACCCTATGTAAATATGGCACCCCAGAACTTCCTATAGGTCTCTCCATATCGTGGGACATCTCAGACTCGCTAGTCTCAGAACTAGGGTAATACGAATGATGGCTCAACTGCTGGGCCCAAGACCTAGCAGTATGATTGACACTAGCCTTTGAAGATCTAAGACTTTGTCTGTCTCTCCCTAGGTGTCTACCTGACCTAAGGTTCATATGCCCTTTGTACGTTGCTGAGTCTTTGGTACCAGTCACTTGTTCCTTTTAAGTTCCTTTGGATGTGTTTTCTTGTTTTTAATTAAGCGTCATCAGGAGCACTTTCATGTGTCATACTTGATGTTGTGCGTCCGCTTAGTTTAAGTTCTTTTCCTTTAAGTTATCCCTTGACTACAATTTAGCCTACCCTTGCACTTGAGAAATTAAGGGCTCTTCAAACTTGAGTGTTCCTATCGTACCCCTAGTCCATCAGAACAACTACTCGCACTTAGCCTATGCTAAGAATAGACTGAGGGGGTTAAGTGATGTTCCGACCTCAAGTCGCTCCCCTTGGCGATGCTGGTCTACCCCGGAAGCACGTTCCCAAGCTTGTTCGCCCTGTCACTTACTTTGCTTTCTCCAAGAGCTCTCGATGATCCTGTAAGAATCCCAAGTTTAGCTTCAATTTGATCCTTCAATTGACAGACAATTTATTTCAGACCCTTTTTTAATGACCCTTGTTCCCCCTTTTGTATTGCTAAAAAAAAATTTCCTCTAGAGCTACCTTGGTGTACCTACCCCTCAGTGTGTCAACTTCAAAATATCATATCTGAAAATCAATGCATTATCTTTATAAAAAACAGTTGAGGGCGTGTAGTATATGCCACGAGCTTTCCGACAAGCCCTAGAGCTCAAAAAATGGATTTCGTATGAAAAAGTTATGACCGTTCAGGGTTTAAGGGATTAAACAGACAAACAAATCCTTTCAGGAGTTTTAATGCATTCTTCTAAGGCCTTTATAAGTGTATGAGTATTTGAGTATGCAAATATGCCCAAAATTTTGGCCTAAATTTCCAAGAAAATTACCCCTTATTTTTTTGCCGAAAATGTCTGTCTATCGCGATAGACGGTGTCTGTCACGATAGACACAAGCTGTCGTGGGGGCTGTCTGTCGCGATAGACGGTGTCTGTCGCGATAGATGGGTCTGTCGCGATAGATGGGTCTGTCGTGATAGACGGTGTCTGTCGCGATAGATGGGTCTGTCGCGATAGACGGGGTCTGTCGCGATAAACGGTGTCTGTCGCGATACACGGTGTCTGTCGCGATAGATGGGTCTGTCGCGATAGACGGTGTCTGTCGCGATAGAGTGGTATGTCGCGATAGACGGTGTCTGTCGCGATAGAGTGGTCTGTCGCGATAGACGGTGTTTGTCGCGATAGATGGGTCTGTCGCGATAGACGGTGTCTGTCGCGATAGATGGTTCTGTCGCGATAGACGGTGTCTATCGCGATAGATGGGTCTGTCGCGATAGACGGGGTCTATTGCGATAGACGGTGTCTGTCATGGGTCTCTGTCTGTCGCGATAGACGGTGTCTATCGTCTGTCGTGGAATTTGGTCTGTCGCGATAGATGGTGTCTGTCGCGATAGATGGTGTCTGTCGCGATAGACGGTGTCTATCGCGATAGACGGTGTCTGTTGCGATAGACTGAAAAAACGCAAATTTTTGAGAAACTTCTAGTGATTTGGAGTGCTCTAATGGTGTAGGTTACCGTGCCAAACACGCATTCACAAAATGTTAAGTTTTTCTGTCTGTCGCTGTCGTCGAGATTTGCTCTCCTCTCTCACTTGTGAAGGCCTACAAAAAACATATTTGGCGAAGGTAGCCAGAATTCCCCGAGAAGTCCAGGATGCATCAAGGATGTCAAAGGAAGGTCACATACAAAGTTTCAAAGAAATCAAGAAAGTCCATGGTAGCGGTCAAAGCTGGTCAAAGCTGGTCAAAGTTGGGAAATTAGGGCAAAAATTTCATTGTCACCAAATTAGATGAAAATCCATATACTTGTAAAGATTGTCAAAGGCAGTCTATAGCCCAAATTTCAGCAGAAAATGGATTTTGTAGCACATTGATATGCTATGTTCATTTTGTAAAAATGTAATTTTTCTAGTTTGACCCTACAAATTCTTGTATAGAAAATTATGTTAGCCATATGGTTTGGCATGTATAAAGATCATATGTGGCTACATATTTGTACAAATTTTCAAGGCTATCAGAGCTTCCTAGACACCTTAATGCCACCTTGCAAGCTTCCAAATGTAGTCAAACTTGTACAAGGGAGATTCAGATGGGAGTTTTTCCTGCATATTCCTGAAGGAGATCTTTGGAAACATAGTCCTACAAAGTTTCATCTTCATCAAAGTCTTTTTGGAGGGTCAAAGAGCACAAAGTCCAGTTTTCAAGGTCACCGCAGTTTTCTAGAATAAGAAAATTGAAGGCTTGAAGGGCTTCCACATGTCAAAATATGATTGAACCATGGTGTACGGTCAAGATGAGCTCCTATTCAAGGGTGGAGATGCACTAAAGCATAAAGGAAGGAGGATCCACGAATTTTTTCCATAAAAGAAGACTTTGTTGACAGTTAAAGATCAATAATGCAAAGTTTCTCCAAAAATAGTGGCTTATCTTATCCGAATTGATGTCAGCACTGATCCGACGGTCCAGATCATCCCCAGATCCAATGGTGGAGAATGAGGGCGCCTAAATTTCACTCCTTTACACTAGATTTGATAGAAAGAACAATTCCAAGCCATTGATTTGATTAATCAAATGGTTGTAATCGAAAGTAGTGATCCTAGAGTTGAGAGTTGATTTCTCTAGATCCAAGGGCCCAAATTCATTCAAAAAACTATATAAACCCCCCTCCAAACTCCTAGAGCATGATTGTTAGGCATCCATAGGGCTCATGCTAGCTTACGGTTTCCTTGAGACGATCACCCTCGGTTGAGCGAGTGAGGATCCAAGGTGAGCTAGTATGAGTATAGAACCTAGTTTCAAATTTAAGTTAGAACTCCAATTTAGGATAGGCTCTTGAAACCAGCATCTCTATCTTGACTCACCCTCGGTGGAGCGTGTGAGTGAGTTAGAGCTGATTTTAATGAGTCTTAGACTTCTTTAGTTAGACGTTACGAGCCTAGACAGACATAGGGTCACTGGAGTGGAACTCACCTTCTTACGTGTGACATTCGGTTGAACTGTCATGGTTTGAGGGTCGGAACCACCTTTGATCAGTAGACTGCTTAGCATGACGTACCACGACGATCTTTTACATGTAACTTAATTCAAATTCTTTTAATTCATGTCACTTGTCACTTGTCTCTTGTCACCTCTCTCAGTCTCTTAAGTATTTTTACATGTCTTCTATTTCTTCTATGTGTGAGAAGGCTCCGCAATATTGCGTTGAACCAGTGAGGATGTTTCTTTGAGCTTGTGAGTAAAATCCATCATCATAATTCACTTTCATGCATATAATCCATACAAATTCATACATATTTATTAGTTTCTGAAAGTGTATAAGAAGCTCCAATATTGGACCATTCTTCCTTTCGAAACTGATTTATGTGTAAGGATTCCATCTATTCTCATCATGCATACATATCATCGAAAGAAGGCTATACATATGGATTAGAATTAGGAAGTGTTTAAGAAGCTCCTCCAATGGACCATTCTTCCTTCCAAATTTGATTCGTGTGTATGGTTCTCTTTCATTCTTATCATTCATGTCATCAATCTAACTTGCACACCTACATTCCTATTCCCATAATTATTTCAACATCTCTCTCTTCTCCATACTCAACATTAATTTCACCTTCACATCTTTAAACCTTCCAACATTCATTAGCTTCATACACCCTGTGTGCCACGACCGGACCCGATCCACCCGGATTGCGATCACCTCCACATCGCGACAGACAGAGGTCGTCGTCCCGGGACCTGTGCAGAGTCTGTCGTACCTGCGCAAGCTGCTGGAGATGATGGTACAGCTAGTTCCTGCAACAAAAGCTCAAAAACACACAAAAAACAGATAGCATGCAAGCTCTCTCTCGCTCTCTCTCACAATGAAATGAGGGAAATGAGGTGGGGAGTGTAATATGACCAAAAAACTGAAATTTTTGTGGAGATGGAGATGGAGGTGGGAGATGGTGGGGATGATGATGGTGATGATGGTGATGCGAAAGTAAGGAAAAAATGAAGAGAAATAAAGAAAAGAAAGGATATTACCTATAACTCCAATGTCTCAACTCGACGTCTTACCATCACACGCTCGTCCTCGAAGCTCTCTCCCCGGCAACGACGCCAAATTTGGTGTCACTCTAGCACAATGGTGAGTACCAACGTGAGAAGATTCACCTCATAATTGTCAATCCGTGGAGACGTGAGGACTAGTATGAAAACTATGAGCAAGTGAAGGCACAAGTGTGTGAGTGAGAAGCACACAAGCATGCACACACATACACACACACGCGCACACAAGGCAAGAACAAGGAGAGCAACAATGGAGTTCTTTGCATTAGTCAAAAAGTCTCTTACATAAGCTCAATTCACAAACAATCTAACCCCAAAAATGAGCTCTCTAGCTCTTTTTATAGTTTTCTAACTAGCTTTGGTCTTGTCCGGACCTAGTGTCCGGCCTAGTAAAAAATTAGGTTCTAGAGCCTATTTGAGGGCTCAAACAGAGTCTAAAAATTATGAAAATTGATATGTAGCTAGTTCTAATACTCTTCAAGCTCAAGGACTCCTCGGCTTGCACAAAATGGAGTCTATTCTACCAAAAACGGAATTTACACTGTTTGTGTAGTGATTAAAATCACTTGAGTTGTAAATGGTCCATGGAAAAAATGATTGGGCCTTGTTGCCGTATTGTGCATGACTGCTCCGTTGTGCTAGTATAGTCTCCATCTGACTTGTATGCCAACATATACCTACACACATTTTCGAGGAAGAAAATGTTGAAGGGGGGAAGAATGTTGTATAACTATGGGTCATAGTGGCCAAAGACATGGGTTTTGAGGGTCCAAAACCACTTGGAGAACCCTTGGATTCTATTGGGAAGCCCTTGGGAAAGTGTCT
Source organism: Ceratopteris richardii (assembly GCA_020310875.1). Classification (NCBI taxonomy): domain Eukaryota; kingdom Viridiplantae; phylum Streptophyta; class Polypodiopsida; order Polypodiales; family Pteridaceae; genus Ceratopteris; species Ceratopteris richardii. The sequence goes on from CM035409.1 coordinate 38,006,797, forward strand.
CCAAGAGTGTGCTTTGAACCCTTGAGTTACTTGGATTTATTTGCTCCCAATTGAAGGGTTTTGACCCTTAGGATTGATATTTCCTAAGAGTATGATATTTAACCCTTAGGGAGGCCTCTCAAGCCTTGAGACTTGTACGTACAAGCTTGGGAGAAGTCCTTTTAGAATCCATGTGAGAGCCATGTGATTCCATGTGATTTCCAAGGTTAGAAGGCCTTGGATTAGCATCCATGTGGAGAGGACACTTGGCAAGCTCTCCTCACATTTCCCCCTTGGCCTTGAGGTATATATATGGGTGGAGTTGGTTGGGTGGATACGTGCATCTCTCACCCCTTGTGGGTTTTGATTAGACTTAGAATGTTTAAACCATGTGCAATCAAGTAGGCATGTATCTTTTTATACCAAGCATGTGGTGCTTGCTTCAAACCATATAATGTCTTTTTCAACCTGCACACTTTGTCTTCATGCCCTTTTTCTACACAAAACCACAGGGGTAAAAAACATACACTTCTGAACACATCACCATTTAGAAATGCAAGTTTAATGTCCAAATAATGTACAGTACAACCATGATGAGAAACAAGTGCACAGATGTTATGAATAGTAGTCATTTGGCATGTAGGAGCAAAGGCCTCATCAAAATCAATGCCTCTTTCTTGAGCATAACCTTTTGCAACAAGCCTAGCCTTATACCTGTCAACTGTTCCATCAAGCGTACACTTCAACTTGTATACCCACTTAGTGCCAATGGACTTCAAGTCACATAAAGGCCAGGTACCATTCTTCATAATAGCATCATATTCTGATTGCATAACAGCCATCCAATTTTTTGAATTTGTGCTTCATCTAATGAAATAGGCTCAATCTCATCACAAAGACTAGAGGTAGCCATAGCATAGCAATCTGATGCAAAAGAAGCACTATGAGATCTTGAACGAGTACAATATGATAGAGGTGCATCTAATTTCCTATCTTGCAAAGTCTGCACTAGCCATTTAGGCATATATTTTGCCTCCTCTATATCAGCCCTCTCATCAACAATTGCATCATGTAAATTTGCATCAGACATGGAATGATATGCATCATCATGTAGAACCTATAAAGGTTGAGAAATTGCCTCATTTGGACCAACACTAGACTGTCCACCTCTAAAAAGAGGTAGCAAAGTGTCATACATGTCTTTGGAGCTAACTGATGTTTCCTTAGTATATGAAAGTAATGGCTGTATTGCATCTTCCACAAAAACAACATGACAGCTAACCAAAATGCATTTAGTATGTGGATCACACAAACAATAGCCTTTTCTTTTAGAACTATACCCAACAAAAATACATTTCACTGCTTTATCATCCAATTTCGTGCATTGTTGTTCACTCACCAATGCATACGCTAGACAACCAAAGACATGCAAATGAGCAATAGATAGCTTGCGACCATGCCAAGCCTCATATGGAGTGATATACTGCAATGATTTAGTGGGACAACTGTTAAGTACATATATTGCATGCCTCAAGCCAGAAACTATGTGGTAAATCCTGACTCTTGACCATACACTTTACCATCTCCATGAGTGACATGTTCTTCCTTTCAGCAACTCCATTCAATTGAGGTGTATACATCATTGTACATTGATGTTTGATCCCACATTCAAGCAGAAATGCATTAAAATTAGAAGATATATATTCCCCCCTTGATCAGAACAAAAGGTGCCCATTTTACATGCTGACAGATATAAAAGAAAAAAAAAAACAAAAATTGTTTGAAGAACATAAACACTTTGGACTTTGTTTTCAATTGATATACCCATGCATGCCTAGAAAAATCATCAATGGAAGTCACAAAGTAAAGATAGCTCCCAAAAGAAGGTGTCTGCATAGGACCATAAACATCACTGTGAACAACCTACAATTTCTAAGTAGCTCATATTGAACCGTCTTTTAGAAAGGAGAAACACTGCATTTTACCAAAAATACATCCTTCACAGACATGTTTACTAGGTGCCTCAAGTTTGGGCAGAGTAAACACCATTTCAGATTTTTACAAGCATAGCAAACTAGCAAAATTCAGATGATCAAAGTAGGCATGCCAAAGCTTTGCATCTGACATAGCGTGAGAATCTTGAACTACACATGTTTAATCATTCATAGATTTTGCATAATCAATAAGCTTATATAGCCCATGACATAAAATGCAGAAGGCAATAATGACAATGCCATTTGACAGATCATGAATTGTACATCTGTCATCAATAAATTTCACAACCAAGCCAATCTTGGCTAATGCTGAAATTGATAATGGTTTTTTCTTGATCCTTGTCACAAATAAAGCATCCAAAAATGTAAAAGAACTACCATCAATAGTATTCAAAATGATCTTACCAACTCCCATGATAGGATAAGAGGAGTTGTTGGTGCATGTGACAGTATTCCTTATAAGGGAAGGCTCAAGTGAAGCGAAGAAATTGCATTGCGAGGTAATATGTTTGGTTTCCCCGCTATCAAAGTACCAAACATCTGAGTCTACTGCAGACATACACTGTCTATGAGAAGATGGGTCATAACTGCAATAGTAGTAAATGCCCGTTCTTCATTCTGCACAAGATTTGGAGACTCTAATTTGGGTGTAGAGGCCTCTCCAACAACCATTCCAAACTCTTTTTCTTTGTTTCTTGTTAAAGGGTGAGATCGTTTATTGTAACTTCAATCGTTTACTATTAACTTAACTGTTAACTGCCTGCCGCAGACGTTAATTACTAGTTCAAAACAACAATCCTTCGGAGACTCCAGAGTCTGGTTCCACACCTGCGTACCAGATATTTCCGAGTCTCTCTTTCTCTGTACTCAATCTTACCGCAAATAAACTGACTCTAGCCATGTGGGTCCTTGGGAGTGGTAGGGGTCTGTTAAACAGAGGCCCTGTACTATTTTCCCAACTCCTCACTCAACCGTAGTTATGGTTTTCACGTCTTAGCTCAGTTTTGCTCCTGAACAACTTCAACTAGACCAACGTACTGGAACTCAGAGCTCCCAGACTGTTCCTGCCATAGTAGTTGAACAGTAGTCCGAGATGACAGTCCAATACTTTTAGTAACTTAACAAGATCATAACACACAATTCTTCTTGTCCGTTCACAGACTTACCGTGTATCTACCTTCAACCCGTAATATCTACTGACAGCAAGACGTGTCGCAACATTATTACCATTCTACGCGTACTTAGACATTACCAGCATTACCCTTGAACACAGACTATAATACCGACTCAGTCACTTACGGAGAATCATAACAACTCATATCTATTCCTCTCGCTTACCTATTCCACCGAAGAAATAGCAGATAGACAACACGCTAACACCTTATGCATAATCAAAGATATCTTAACTCGTTATCGAACAGAATCTCAAAATCGCAGTACCGATTCGTAACACCGCAGTGTATCACGCATACGCAGTCAGACGGTTACACAGATAAGGCACACAGAACAGTATAGAACCAAGACACTCTACTCGTTAACACCTACCTACACACAGCAGAAGAGTGAATCCCAAATCAGGACTCTCACAATACACTCGCAACTCCCAAAACCGGGGGCTCCTTCTCTGGTCCCTCTGCTGTTCTTTTCATTGCTTTAAATAGAATTTTATTACAAGGCTTGCGCGAATCTTTCTTTACCGCGTACTTCCAGAAGGGTTCTTTCTACATTAAAAACCTCTGTCTAAGTACAATTGTCCTTATTCGGCGGCCGTCTAACACTGGCACGCACGGTGGACTCGAACCCGCAAGTTCCTATGGTTCGGATACTAGACCTTCTAAGTACATACTTCGGGCGAGCCTAAATGTTCGGGTAATTTTCTTTTTGAGGGTTTCTAACATTTGCACTAAGGTGGTAGGTTCTAATAATTGGGCGTCGGTTCTGACTGCACTGAGGGCTATGGCTTGATTTAACAAGATTTCGGCTTGGTTTTGAAGAAAAGCCTCCTGGAGATAAAATTCGTTGGCTAATGCCGCATCTCGAGCTGTCGTTATTTCAGTCAGTTTGGTCTGCATCTCTCTGATACACTCCTTCTGGTTGCGTATTTGGTTGTCTTGGCGTTCAAATTGCTGTGTTTGGAAATTGAGAGTTTTCTTATACACATCGCGTTCTCTGCGGGCGTTGGCGATATCTTTTTGGTATTGGCCTTCCCGTAGTAATTGTTGTTTGAGAATACGGTTGACCGCGTCGGCACATTCTTCGGCTCGCCGTAATTGCTCTTGAACTTGGTCGGCTTCTTTCTGTTGGTCCTGCATCTTCTGGGTGGTTTCTTGTAATTGAATCTTCGTGTCTGCGATCAATTCTTCGAGAGATACGTTGATATCTTCTTGTTCTTGAAGGGCGGCCTTCAGTGTTCGAATTTCCTCATGTGCGTCGTGTATGAGTTGGTCTTTGGCAGCTAGCTGGTCCAGGGCTGCATCTCGTTGTTGTATTAGCGTCTGCTCTGTCAAAAATCGTGCTTGGAGTTCTGCTAGCTGTGTCCGGAATTGATGATTCTCGGTCTTTACGGCATCAACTTCTTCCTGGAGGGGGGCGATGTCGGCTTCCAGGGTGTCTACCTTGTGCTGGTATTCGAGTTTCAGGTGGTCCGTGGCTGCCGTAAACTGGGCGGGAAGCTAGTGTGATAACTGGATGAGGAACTGCCCCATGGCGGCAAGTTCCGAGAATGTGTTATGTGGCGGTGGTGGCGGAGGATGACGAGGTTGAGAGGATGTGTCGGTGAGTAGTTGCTGGGAGTTTGGCGGAGAGTAGTTAGGGGAGGAAGAGGAGGATGCTGCGGGTTCAGTGATGGGTTGGCGGGGTGGTTCCGGTGGGGGGAAGGGGTTGACAGGAGGTGGTATAGGGAGAACGGTATCTGAGGGGTTTACCTTGGCGAGTGTTTGTTGTATGGTTTCTGTCTGGTTGATGGCGTCGATGAGTTGATCCAGTGCTTTGGTGGCCAATTCCTGTTCATCCTGGTGCTGCTCAGATTCTTTTTTTGTGGACACTATTTCTGTCTCTGCTTGATCCTGCTGGTCTGGTTGCTCCGTCGAGGTGTCGTTGTGTATTGAAGTGGCGGTGTCATGGTATGTCTCCTCTTGGTCGTCCTGCTTGGTGTCCTGATCTTTTCCGGCGGATCCTTGGACTTCACTTTCCGAGGAGCTGATCCGAATTCGCTTGGTACGGAAGAGCTGATTAATCTCTTCGTCTTCTTCTTCAGTGTCCTCGATTGGTTGTGCGGATTCTTCGTGTCAAAGTGCGGGGCCTGCGGGTGGGGGTTGTGCGGCGAGAATGGTTGGGAAGAGGAAGGAGATGATGTGGGGAAGGCGAGAGCGGGGGGTAGAACCCTTTTGGAGCTGTTTTACGATAGCTACACATTCTTTATGGATTCTAAGGAAAAAGTAAGAGGCAAAATTTATAGGTTCGCGGGCAGCTAAATCTAAGGCGGAGTAGAAGGGGCGAGAGATGCCATATGTTCGTTTTTGCAGGTTGAGGATGGCTACAAGGAACTGTAGGGCGGATCGCTCGGGTTCTGGGCGGCATAGAATGGCGTATTCGTTTGATGAGGAGCGGGGAAAGAGTTCGGTCATACGGGCGAAAGGGATGCTAGGGCCATTTTCGCGGCCTTGCGGGGTGAGGCGGTAGGCGTCGGCGAAGGCTTGGAAGGTGATGACGGATCTATGTGGGAGGGAAAGGAAGACCCACTGTCGTTCGGTGGTGGGGCTTTGGGCAATGGCTTGGATGATCTGTGCGGAGAAGGGATGGGCTTCCACTGAGTGCCAAGGCAACTCAGCGAAGTTGGCCAACCCTCTGCATCGCAAGTATTCGCCTACGTCTGTAGGGATACCTTCGCGGAAAGAAGCGTAGTTGGCTAGCGCTTCCATGGCGTTCACAATGCACACTTAGAGAAAACACAGAATACTGAGATAACACACACAATCACGAAAACACAATAGCGGTTTTTGGCGCAACTAAGGGGGTTAAATATGGAGAACACGGTGTGGGGGTGAATATCATTGTGTGGTGCGGGAATGATACGGTTTGCATGCTAGCGTGCGTACTGAGTGACCGGTAGGGAGGGGCGGCTGGTAACATAAAGATTTGTACAAAAGACGGCTAAAAGCAAAAATTTATACAAAACGTGGTTCGTCGCCGAATAAATTAAGGCGTACTGGTAGTGGGATAATACGGCCGCAGCTTTGATCCATTAATTACTTTTGGAAGTGGAATTTCGGTCAACGTAGTCAACCGAAGAGTTGCCGGACCTACTTGTGCTGAGATCTTGAAAGGGCCGAACCACCGTAATTTGAACTTTCCTGCTGCTCTATCCGACTTTGCGTTATAAAAGAGTACGAGCTGACCTATCGAAAAGATTGGAGTCTTCAAATATCGATCGTGTGTCTTGGCTTGCCTTAGTTGCACTTCGCGCATAGTTAAAAAACTGAGCCATCGGTGCTCATCAAGTTCTCTGAGTGCGTCCAGGCGTGCTGCCAGCGAGTCTTCTGGTAGCATCTTCTGAGTGATTGAGACACGCAGACTTGGGATGACTACTTCCATGGGAGCGATTGCTTCTAAGCCATAAGCAAGTTTGAAAGGTGTCAAGCCTGTTGTTACCTTATATGTAGTTCGGTATGCCCATAGTACCGCAGGTAGTAATTGATCCCATCTTTCCGGTGCTTCCATGATCAATTTTCGGAGGATGTTTAACAGTGATTTGTTTGTACTTTCAGCCAATCCACGTGGATAATAAGGAGAGCTAAATTTATGTGTGACCTGGAATGACTGTGTGAGTGCCTTCATTAAATTGTTTATAAAATGAGTGCCTTGATCTGAGACAATTTCTAGTGGTAAGCCAAATCGTGGAAAGACATCCGTGAGTAGACATTTTGCTACCGTAACTGCTGTAGCAGATCGTAAAGCCCAGGCTTCTGCCCATCTAGTTGCGTAATCTGTGCAAGTCAGTATGTATCGATTGTTACTGGATACTGCTGGAGGTGTAATTGACCCGATAAAATCTAAACCCCATTTCTGAAAAGGTTCTAATGGTAAGATGGGTTGCAGGGGAAAAAGATGCCGTTGTAAAGGCTGACCAGCTCTTTGGCAAGCATCGCATTGTTTAACAAACTGTGAGATATCTCTGTACATAGTTGGCCACCAGAGCCCTCCTTGCAGAATTTTCCGGTGAGTTAAGTCTGCTGAAAAATGGCCACCGGAAGGAATTGAGTGAGTCAAAGTGAGAACTGAGTTAACTTCATGTGGGGGAATACAGCGAAGTAGTATTCCGGTATGATCTGCATAATATAGTTCGCCAGCAATTAACCGAAATCGGCGGCTAAAGACCGCAATTTTCCTTCGAACTGCCTTGGCAGTCTCGGCTGGAAAGCATCCTTCGGTGAGAAAAGTTAGAATCTGATCATAGTATGTATGTGGTGTTTGTAATTTGGCAGTCTCATCGGGCAGTGGTTCAGCATTGTAAATTGCAGGAGTCGTGTCATCTATGCCTACCGGAGCTTCACCGGAATCTAGGCGTGATAAGAAATCTGCTAAAGCATGTGCATTTCCGGGTCGGTGAATGACGTCATAGTCGAATTCTTGTAAAAGTAGCACCCATCGTGCTAATCGTCCTCCTAAGTGCTGCTGTCTTACTAGATAAACAAGGGCAGCATGATCCACATGAAAGGTAAATTTCCAGCCTAGTAGATAATGTCTGAACTTTTTGATTGAGTAAATCAATCCTAGACATTCTCTTTCAGTGGTGGAATAGTTCTTTTCTGCCGGTGCAAGTCTTCTACTGGCGTAATAAACAGGGTGAAACCACTTATCTGTTTGCTGCATCAGAATACTACCAATTGCAATATCTGAAGCGTCGACAAAAACATGGAACGGATTGTCCCAGTCCGGTGGTTGTAAAATTGGGGCTTGCGTCAGGAGATACTTGAGTCGATCAAATGTAGTTTGACATTCTTCAGTCCATTCAAACTGTCGGGGAGTTTTTGTGATTAGCCTGTTCAGTGGTATTGCTAGGTGAGCAAGCCACCGTAAGTGTCTGCCATGCCACCGTATTTGACCCATAAAACGCATTACTTCCTTCGGAGTCGTGGGTATCGGGGCTTCTAAAATCGCCGAAACCTTATCTGGGTCCACTCGGATACCTTGAGCAGATACAATATGCCCAAGTAGTTTGCCACATGAAACCGCAAACACGGATTTGTTGGGATTAAGGCAGAGTCTATATTCTCGACACTTCTGAAAACAGCATCGTAAATGAAACAAATGTGCTATCATCTTCCGAAAGATTGAGAAGTCGTCGAGATATACTTGCATGAAAGAGGTGAGGTAAGGAGAAAATATCTCCTGCATACATCTTTGAAATGTGCTTGCTGCATTTCTCAATGCGAACCACATTACGGTGCAGGCAAAGACACCCCAATTGGTAATGAAGGCAGTTTTTGGTATATCCTCTTCAACCATTCTAACCTGGTTGTACCCGCTGTATCCATCTAAAAATGAATACATTTCATGGCCTGCGACTCTATCAAGCATGGTATCCAAAAAGGGGATCGGGAAAGGATCTGGTACTGTTGCTGCATTTAATTTCCGGTAATCCACACAGATTCGTAACTGCTTGTTTTTCTTTGGCACGATCACGATGGGTGAGATCCATTCAGCGTGTTCTACTGGTATAATGAATCCGACTTTTAATAGTCTATCAAGTTCGGCTTTTACCTGTGATGCATAATGGGGGTTCATTTTGTAGCTGGGTTGCCTTTTTGGTTTCTCTTCCGGTTTCAACATGACCCTGTGTTGATAGATGCGCGGATCTAATCCTTTCATGTCTTTGTAATCCCATGCAAAGACGTCTGCGAATTCGCGAAGAAGTTTAATCAAATCCTCCTTAAATGTTTCCGGTAAGTTCTGTCTCATCTTCACAGGTCGTGGGTGGTCTCTATCTCCTAGATTGTACGTGATCAGCTGGTCTTCTGGGACATAAAATTGTTGAGGTTTCTCTGTATCATCTGTTGGCTTGAACAGTGGTTGTAATGCGTCGTTATGGGTTGAGGAAGTATCTTCCTGGACCGACTTTCCGGTGATAGCTACTACTGTACATACTGACGTGTTCCAGTTATCTATGACGGATTGTAGGTCAACAGTTCCTAGAGACATTAAATCGGCATTACTCTTCAGAAACTGCTCTTCTTCATCATCTGACAGTCCATCTAACATATGAACTGGTTCAGCAAAGTACGGTCTGGCGTGAGGTTCGCAAGATTGCATAGCATCTAGTTTCACCACATATTTACGATGGGCATCCTTGAATGTAAGCTCTTGTGCAGACCAGTCCTGTATTACCTTCGCATGCTTCAGCCAAGGTCGGCCGAAAAGAAGATTGTAATCCAAAGTGGATTCGGGTAGATCTAGTATGACAAAAGTCATCTTGAAAGTCGTACCTTGTAGAGTGATGGGTACATTCCGCACAAGTCCTACTGGATGGACTCTCGATTGATCCGCCATCCGAACAAAGAATTGGACTGGTTCAATTTCGGTCCAGCCTAGCTTTTTGCATAACGCTGCGGTCGCAATGTTTACGCTTGAGCCTCCATCAATTAATACCTGCGTGATCTTCTGATTCTTATACCATACTGTGATCAAGGGCACTGCGTGATCAATCGCAGCATCAGGTTCCGGTTGAACTGCGGCTGTCGTCGGAATGCAAGAAGGTACTGGGCTGAATTGTTGCTGAAACTGTTGTCGGATCCCGGGCACTAAGGCCAGAAGTTGGCCTAGAGGCAGAGTGATGGATGCCTTGGACAAAATTTCCCAGGCCTGTTGAGCTTGACTGTCTTGTTCTTTTGGACTTGAAGTTTCTACTGACGCAGAAGTGTCTGCTGTTGTCTCTACTGATGATGATGGCCCTACTGATGCATCCTTTTGTGTTGTTTCGTCCTTTGATGAAGAAGCCTGAGTCACCGGAATAGGTTCTAGGAACACTGGTGGTTCTGTTGTGGTCCAGTGACTAGCTTTGTTATACATCCTTCGTTGTTCTTGTATCCCTGGTTCAAAGATTTCTGCTGCCGGCTGAAGTTGTTTACCGGAACGGGTCTGGACTGTAGCAGTCTGTGTCTCGATCGGTGTAATTTTTACCATGATGGCCATTGGATTGTGGCGTTCCTTCTTTCTTTGATCATACTCCATCGCGTCTTTACCTTCTAATGTGGCCGAATTCGCCACAGAAATGACAGCGTGGAGGTGGTAACTCAGGGTTTTCCGGTGGTGGTCCATTTTGCCATCGGTTGGCATTATAAGTGTTGTTTCTCTGTCCTCGGTAGTTCCGATATCCTGGTGGTTGATTGTTTCTCAGTGGCGGGGGCACATAGTGATTTACTGGCTGGCCATGTTCTTGGATGACTGTATTGACGGTTGCTGTCCCCTGTATTCTTGCATTGTAGACACAGTTTCCGGTGGTGTGTCCGGTAGTGTTGCAGATAGCGCAAAACACTTGGTTCAGTGCACAGTTGGCACTTGTATGCCCCGAATTTTTGCATGTGGTGCAGTATACTTGCCTGGTGATATCTTCAGCCATATTTTTGTTTGTTTTTAACCATTCCAAGTCTTCTGAAAATCCACCAACCTTGGACTCTAGCTGCAGAGCCATTGCAATGACGGCATCCAAGGTCATAGCTCCGACACATCTTATGATCATGATCTGCTTCAGTTGTGGGGTTAATCCATTGATAAACCATTGAGAGATGACATCATCAGGTAGATTAGCGTGAGCCTGTGGTATCTGCCGTAAATGTGTTCTAAAGAGGGTAGCGTACTCCTGGACGGTCTGATTTACCTTCTGTCTGTTGTTCTGTAGATACTCAAAGATTTCAGCAGGATTCTTCTTTAGTCTGAATCGCTGTAAAAAGGCGTCTCGTACTGCATCGTAAGTACCGAAATGATTGATATCATATTCCGTGAGCCATCTCACCGCTTCATTGATCAGTGTAGATTGAAAAACAATGGCCTTATACGCCTGATCTGGTGGATGGTTAAGAACTGCATAACTTATCTCGAAAGTTTGTACGTGGGCGTCTGGGTCGTCTCCTGAGAATCCACCGAATTTCATGTAGGTTACTCCTGTTGGAGGCGGCCTTGGCGGTCCTAGCTGTTGTTGTTGATGTTGTTGTTGTTGGTGTTGCCCGCTCATTGTGAAGGGTTCAGGGTTTCCTTCTGTATCTCGGGATTGCTTGGTTGAACTATCAGGACTTGTATCGCCGGATGGTGCGCTTTCCGGTGTGCTGTTTCGACTTAGGATGCTTCGGATCTCAGTTTCGAATAGCTTTCCTTCCTTCTGGATGTCTAATATTCGAAATCTTTCTTCCAAACACGAAGGTTGAGCTGATGATTCCGCAAAAAAGGCTAAACCTTTGCCAGCGATCGGTGATTCTATCACCGGAATCTCACTACTTTTGTCGAATTTTCCAGTAACGTATTTCTGATCGTGGATAACTCTAAATCTTTATCTGATATTGTTAAACTAGGTTCCAACGGTGTTTTGATAGAGTCTGGACTTGCTATATCTTCAATAGGCTGGGTCGAAGTAGCACCAGAAGGTATCGAAGGCGTTGATCGTTCCACCGGAATATGACCGGAATCAGTCGTAGCGTTTCCACTTTTCTTGACCACTGGGTCAGATCTAGTTATGCCTACTTCTCCCGAGGGTATCTTTTGTGATTTTCGTGCTTCAACCTTACGATTCTTAGGATATGTTTCGCCCGATCGAGTGACCGGCATGTATCATTGCCCAGTGATACTATCTGAGCAGTTTGCAACAATCTGGATCTGTTGCTACTGTCAGTGAAGCAAATGTTGCTGGATGTTTGCTTCTTACAAACCGTTAGCACTCTAATGCCACTGTCTCACAAGTGACTCGTAATCAAATGCTACTTTACCGCAGAGACTGGTAATCAGTTGCCACTTTCCCACAGGCAACGGGCCAGAGAACTGGCAATCGGATGCCACTTTCCCACAGACGGCGCCAAATGTTAAAGGGTGAGATCGTTTATTGTAACTTCATCGTTTACTATTAACTTAACTGTTAACTGCCTGCCGCAGACGTTAATTACTAGTTCAAAACAACAATCCTTCGGAGACTCCAGAGTCTGGTTCCACACCTGCGTACCAGATATTTCCGAGTCTCTCTTTCTCTGTACTCAATCTTACCGCAAATAAATTGACTCTAGCCATGTGGGTCCTTGGGAGTGGTAGGGGTCTGTTAAACAGAGGCCCTGTACTATTTTCCCAACTCCTCACTCAACCGTAGTTATGGTTTTCACGTCTTAGCTCAGTTTTGCTCCTGAACAACTTCAACTAGACCAACGTACTGGAACTCAGAGCTCCCAGACTGTTCCTGCCATAGTAGTTGAACAGTAGTCCGAGATGACAGTCCAATACTTTTAGTAACTTAACAAGATCATAACACACAATTCTTCTTGTCCGTTCACAGACTTACCGTGTATCTACCTTCAACCCGTAATATCTACTGACAGCAAGACGTGTCGCAACATTATTACCATTCTACGCGTACTTAGACATTACCAGCATTACCCTTGAACACAGACTATAATACCGACTCAGTCACTTACGGAGAATCATAGCAACTCATATCTATTCCTCTCGCTTACCTATTCCACCGAAGAAATAGCAGATAGACAACACGCTAACACCTTACGCATAATCAAAGATATCTTAACTCGTTATCGAACAGAATCTCAAAATCGCAGTACCGATTCGTAACACCGCAGTGTATCACGCATACGCAGTCAGACGGTTACACAGATAAGGCACACAGAACAGTATAGAACCAAGACACTCTACTCGTTAACACCTACCTACACACAGCAGAAGAGTGAATCCCAAATCAGGACTCTCACAATACACTCGCAACTCCCAAAACCGGGGGCTCCTTCTCTGGTCCCTCTGCTGTTCTTTTCATTGCTTTAAATAGAATTTTGTTACAAGGCTTGCGCGAATCTTTCTTTACCGCGTACTTCCAGAAGGGTTCTTTCTACATTAAAAACCTCTGTCTAAGTACAATTGTCCTTATTCGGCGGCCGTCTAACACTCTTTTGCAGCTAGTTTTGGACAACTCTTTATGGCATGATCATTTCCTTTACAATATCTACATAACAATTTCTACTTTTTAATTTTTTTCTCTTCTTTGTCATCCTTCTTTGATTCTGTTGAATTAGTAGATTTCTACTTACTAGTAGATGAGCTCCATTTACCTTTGCCCTTCTAACTAGCCAGGAAAGCTTGATCTGCAACATGCATAATAGACTTGTTCTACCTAGATTGATCTTCCTAAAACATAACAAATACTAGCTCCTCAAATGTTAAGGCATTTGGATTTCCTTTCATGATCAATCAAAGAGTAGAAGCAAAACTCTGATATGAATCTAGAAGACCATTCAGAAGAGTCTGCACAAGTGAATAGTCTAGCAAGACTTCATCAGCACAAATCAATTGCTCCTTCAAGTCTTTGATCTTTGTTAAAAAACTCTCCATGGAATCTCCTTTCGTCATGTGCTCACTCTCCAATTATTTCCGAAGGTAAGCAACATGAGCTTCATTCCTTGCCTACCATAAGGTCGTAATTGTATCCCAATCATCCTTTGCTATTTTGCAAGAGCAAATGTGAGGAATAATGGCACGTTTGATAGACAAGGCTATCAATGCATGTGCCTGAGCATCTCTTCCATCCCAACAAAGTTGCTTTGCAATAGGTGCAATAGGAAGTGCTTCATGAACAGGACCTGAAGATCACCATCTTCAATGCCATCTACATCACCTTCAATAACTGTATTTGCAGTTGTAGTAGGATGTTTTTCAACACCCTACACAATATTCCACAATCCTTCTATGAACAATACATGACACATCATATATGCCCATAATGGGCAATAGGTACCATCCAACTTATCTCAACACCCAACATACGGAATACATCACTGCTTTCAACCATGGCCACTGACTAAAATACCCTAATGCAGAAAAATGATTATATCTCAAAAAGTTGAACAGAACTACCATGTCGAGTTCTTCTAAACTTGTAGCATACTTTGAGATGCTTATACTTGCGAACTGATATATATATATATATATATATATATATATATATATATATATATATATATATATATATATATATATATATATATATATATATATATATATATATAGAGAGAGAGAGAGAGAGAGAGAGAGAGAGAGAGAGAGAGAGAGAGAGAGACAGAGAGAGAGAGAGGTGTGTGTGTGTTTGGCACAAAAAAGATGAAATTGCATGCATAGGCACTGTGATAGTGCATTCGGAGGCCAAAACAAGCTCAGATCATGAACTCCTAATCACCCTAATTATGCTCACCAATTTTCATGCGAGTATGAGACTGTGACCAGAGGGGTTGTCAACAATGCCCTAGATGAAGCGACGGCCTACTCAAATACCAATTGTTGGAGCTTGAGGTGTGTGGAAGCACACAAACAACACAAGGAAGAAAAAGAAGCTTGGAGCACAACACACAATACTGAATGTGTTACCAAGGGAATGTACAAAGATAAGTAACACGTTAGGGTTATAGGCGTATATACAAGCTAGGGAAAAAAGCTCCTAAAGAGGGAAAAAAGTGCTCTGGTGGTCCTAGTGTGTTCACACACATCACTAGCAAAATACATCAATGATAGTGATGTGTTGCACAAGGAACTAACACTCACATATAAGGAAATATCAAGCTATGTGGAAAGAAATCAATCTACGAAAGGAAGTAAGCACAAAGCTTTGCGAAAAGCTTCAAACTTCTTGCTAGGTAGAGCCTTTATGGAAATCTCTGCACATTATCTAGTGTGGACACATAAGCCAAATTGATCTCTCCAACAGAGAGTCTCTCCATCACAGAATGATAGTGCACCTCAATGTGCTTTTGCGAGCATGAAGCATAGGTTTCCTCGCATTTATCAATGCACTCTAACTATCAAAAAAGATGGTGATGGCAGAAGGTTGATCATCACCTAAATCAATCAAAATGCATTTGAGCCACACACAATCAACACTCACTATGAAAGTTGCCCTATACTCAACCTCATAACTAGAAGTGGTCATAGTAGACTGCTTCTTTCTCAACAAAGATATGCATGAACTACTAAGCATGAAGAAAAGACCATTGGTGAACACATGAGTGTCATAGCAACCAGCCTAGTCTGAGTCAGAAAAAACATATAAATTTGGCAACAATGCTCCTCCCTTGGGATAAAACAATCCAAGTATTGAGATACCACTCAGGTAGCAAAATATGTGTTTCACCACCTATCAATGCTTGACACCTTGGCAATGCATAAACTTGCTCATTTGTGAGACAAAAAATTGAATATCATGTCGATTTATGCATAAGTGAATCAAGCATCCGACAACTTGCAGCTAGAGAACAACATCAAATGCATCTCCAACATCATAAAAACTCAACCACAAACTTGTCTCCATGAGAGTGGCAATAGGTTTGTAATCTTCAAGGCCAAAAATACTACAATAATGTATCAATGTATCTGGTCTGATATAAAGTTATTCTTGCATCAACTTGCATAAAATGAATGCCCAAATAATGATACAAATGCTTGAAATCTAAATCTCAAAAGAGGCATGCAAATGAACCTTAAATTTAGCAATATGCTTCTCATTACAACGAGTGAGCATCATGCAACATATACAACAATGATAAGAAGACCATCATCTACACTCTTAACATATAAGTTGCTCTCAGTTGGACTATTCTCATATCCATGTGCTAGCAAGTAGGCATGTATCTTTTCATACCAAGCACGTGGCCTTGCTTAAAACCATATAATGCCTTTTTCAACATGCGCACTTTGTTTTTTGGTCCTTTTTGCACAAAATCGTGAGGCAGAAATACATACACTTCTTCATGTAAATTGCCATTCAGTAGTGCATTTTTAATGTCCAACTCATGTACATTCCAACCATGATGAGCAACAAGTGCACAAATGCTACAAAGGGTGGTCATTTGGCATGTGGTGAGCAAAGATCTCATCAAAATCAATGCCTCTCTCTTGGGCATAACCTTTGGCAACAAGCCTAGCCTTATACCTATCAATTGTTCCATTAGGCTTATATTTCAACTTCTATACCCATTTAGTGCAAATGGACTTTTTGCCTAGAGCCAAACCACATAAAGAATAAGTACCATTCTTCATAATAGCATCATATTCTAATTGCATAGCAACCATCCAAATTTCTTAATTATGTGCTTCATGAAAAGAAGCAGGTTCATTCTTATCTCAAATGCTAGAGACAACCATTGCATAACAATTTGATGTGAAGGAAGCACTAGAGTGCCCGAAGGAGTATGCTATGGCAAAGGTGCATCTAAATTACTATCTCTCAAAATCTTCACCAACCATTTAAGCATATTTGCACCTTTTCTATGTCAAGCCTATCATCAACAAATGTCTCATGTAAATCACATTAAAAATGGAATGATTTGTATCATCATTTGAAACCTTTAAAGGCTTAGAAATCACCTCACTAGAAAAGGCGTACATTTGAAACCTAGTACTTGTTGTGCACTTGTAAAAAGGGGCAAGAAAGTGTCGTACATATCCTTTGAGCTAACTAATGTCTCTTTGGTACATGAAATAATGGCTGAATCACAACTTGTACACATCACAACTAAAAGTAATGGCTGAATTGCATCATCCACACATCTTCTGCACATGAAAGTAATGGCTGAATTGCATCATCCACAGACTACAATTGAATTGTAATATGTGGATGATACAAATGATAGCCTTTGCTTTTAGAAGCATACCCAACAAAAATACATTTTATTGCTCTATCATCTGATTTTCTACATTGTTCAAGAACCAATGCATATGCCAGATGACAAAAATACACAAATGAGAAACAAATGGTTTTTGACCATGCCAAGCCTCATATGTAGTGATAGATTGCAATGCTTTGATGGGACACCTACTAAGTACATATGCTACACACATAACAACCTCAAGCCAAAAGCTCTATGGTAAAGCCTAACTTTTGAACATACACCTCATCGTTTCCATGAGAGATTTGTTCTTTCTCTCAACAACTCAATTTTGTTGAGGTGTATATGACACTTTACATTGGTGTCTTATCCCATGTTCAATCAGAAATGCATTAAACTCAAAAGACATATATTCCCCCCCTCGATCAGAACAGAGGGTGTCCAATTTACATGCTAATAGATTTTTCAATCATAACCATGAACTCTTTAAAGCACATAAACACTTCAAGCTTTCTTTCAATGGATACACCCATGCATGTCTAGAAAAGGCATCAATGAAATTCATTAAGTGTAGGTGACTCCCAAATGAAGGTGTTTGTATAGGACCACAAACATCACTATGAACAAGTTGCAATTTATATGTATCTCTAATTGAACCATCTTTTGAGAAAGATGGACACTGCAATTTACCCAAAATATGGCCTTCACATACATTTTTAGAGGGTGCCTGGAGTTTGGGCAAAGAGGACACCATTTCAAATTTCTGCAGTTGAAGCAAACTAACAAAATTTAGATGAACAAAGCTTCATGCCAAAGTTTTGCACCCATAAGAGCATGAGAATCATGAACTCCACATGTTGAATCATTCTCCAATTTTATATAATCTATGGTCTTATACAACCCACAACATAAAATGCTAGAAGCAATAATAACATCACCATTCGAGAGATCATGAATTGTACATCTATCATCAACTCCCATTACAAGATGAGAGGAGTTGTTAGCACATGTGAGTATTCCCTGTAGGAGTAGGCTCAAGTGAATTGAAGAAACTGTGTTGTGAGATTATATGTTTGGTTGCACCACTATCAAAGTACTAGACACCCAAGTTTACTGCTTGAGTGTCCCATTATAGGATGAAAGATTACGAATTGTACATATGTCATCAACTCCCATTACAAGATGAGAGGAGTTTTTAGCACATGTGACAATATTCCCTCTAGGAGTAGGCTCAAGTGAATTGAAGAGATTACATTGTGAGGTTATATGTTTGGTTGCACCACTATCAAGGTACTAAACACCTGAGTCCACCAATTGACTGTCCACCCATAAAAAGAGAAGCAAAGTGTTATACATATCCTTTGAGCTAATCAATTTCTCCTTGGTATATGAAATTAAGGGTTGAATTACATCTTCCACAAAAACAACATCATGGCTAACCATAATGCATTTAGTTTTTGTATGATACAGATGATAGCCTTTGCTTTCCGATTTATACCCAACAAAATAGAGCTCACAAATTTGTCGTTAAATTCTTTGCATTGTTGTTAAGGCACTAATGCATATGCCAGACAACCAAAAACATGTAGATGAGCAACAAATGACTTGCAACCATTCCAAGACTCATATGGATTGATAGTCTACAATGTTTTGGTGGGATGCATGTTAATTACATATGTTGCACACATAACAACTTCAAGAAAAGCTATGTGGTAAAGCATGACTTTTGACCATACACCTCACCATTTCCATGAGAAACCTTTTCTTCATTTCAACAAATCCATTTTCTTGAGGTGCATATGGAGCTATACATTGATGTTTTACCCCACACTCAACCAAAAATGCATTAGATTGAAAAGACATATATCCCCTCCCTGGATTAGAGCAGAGGGTGACTATTTTACATGGTGACATATTTATAACCATAACTAGAAAGTGTTTAAAGCACATAAAATCTTCAAACTTTTCTTTCAATGGATACACCCATGCATGCTTGGAAAAGACATCAATGGAAGTCATGACGTATAGGTAATTCCCAAATGAAACATCAAACATCACTATGAACAATCTATAATATATATTCAGGTCTAATTGAACCATCTTTTGGGAAGGAAGAACATTGCATTTTATTCAAAATATAGCCTTCACATACATCTTTAGAGGCTACCTCAAGTTTGGGTAGAGAGGGAACAATTTCATATTTCTGTATACAAAGCAAACTACCGAAATCGAGATGTCCAAAGCGTGCATGCCAAAGCTTTGCATCTGAGATAGCATGAGAATCATGAGTTGCACATGCTAAAACATTCACACATTTTGCATAGTCTATGAGCTTATACATCCCATGACATAAAATGCTAGAATCAATAATAGCATCTCCATTTGAGAGATCATGAATTATAGAACTCTGATCAATAAATTTGACAACCAAGCCAATCTTGGATAATGTTGTTACTGATCCTTGACACATATAAGTAAGGTGACAAGGTGAAAGAATTTCCATCAAAATTAGTCAAAATGATCTCTCCAACTCCCATTACAGGATAAAAGGAGTTGTTAGCACAAACGATAGTATTCCCTATAGGGTCTCAAGTGGAGTGGAGAAACTACACTATGACGTAACATCTTTGGCTTCACCACTACCAAAGTACGAAACATTCGAGTCTATTTCAGACATACACTACTCATGAGAAGATGGTTCATGGATGCAAACACTAGTAAATGCCAATTCTTCATTTTGAACAAGATTAGCACACTTTTTTTTAGGTGTAGAGGCCTCTGTAGCAACCATTATAGAGTTTTTCTTCTTTGCCTCTTTTGGATCCAATTTAGGAAAATTGTTTATGACATGATCATTTGCCTTACAATACCTGCAAAATGATCTTTGCTTTTGTGTTTTCTTTTCATCTTTGTCTTACTTCCTTGACTATGCAACATTAGCATATTTTTATTTAGCAGTAGATGAGCTTCATTTAGTTTTCCCTTTTGACTAGCTAAGAAAGATTGATATGCAACATACATAATTGACTTGTTGTACCTAGATTGATATTCCTACAAAAAAACTGAGACAAACTCCTCAAATATTAAGCATTTGGATTGTCTTTCATCATCAACTGAGGTCTGGGATCAAAAATTTATTATGAATATGAAAGGTCTCTAAGAATAGTCCACACATGTGAACTATCTGGCAAGATTTCATCAGCAAAAATCAATTGCTCTTTCAAATCTTTTGTCTTCATGAAGAAACTATTCATTGAATCTCCTTGATTCATATGCTCACTCACCAATTTGTTTTGAAGGTAAGCAACATAAGCCTCATTTCTTGTCTGGTATAATGTTGTAAGAGTATCCCAAGCATATTTTGTTGTCTTGCAAGAGTGAATGTGAGGGACAATGGACTGTTTGACAAACAAAGCTATCAATGCATGTGCATGTGCATATTTGTCATCTCAATAAAGTCTCTCTCTAGTAGGCTCATTGGGAATTGAAAATTACCATCTTCAACACCATCTTCATCACCTTGAATCACTATATTTTTAGGTTTACTAGGACATTTTTCAACACCCTGTACAATATTCAACAACCCTTTCGCTATCAATACATGATGCATCATGTATGCCACAATGGGTAATCAGTACCATCCAACTTATCCTCAATAGTCAACATATGGAATATACATCTATGCTTTCTACTATGGCTAGTGACTAAATATACTAATGTGAAAAATTTTATGTTTCTCAAAAAGTTGAATCAAAATACCCTATCGAGCTCTACTAGATCTATAGCAAACTTCGAGGCACTTGTATTGCTGAACCGAAACCTATATATATGTTTTGCACAAAAGGAAGAAATTTCCTACATATTCGTTGCGATAGTGCATTTAGAGGTAGAAACAAGCTCAAATCAAAATTTCAATGCCATATAGAGAAGCTATTTTGAACTCTTAATCGGGTTGAGTATGCTCACCAATTTTTGTTCAATTTTGAGATAGTGACTAGAGGGGTGTCAATGATGCCCGTGAGAAAGCGGCGACCTATTTTGATACCAATTGTTGGAGTTTCAGGTCTTTGGCCCATTTTCCTCCATTGTTTCCCTCACATATGCATAAAAATTTGTAGAAAAAGTGGCATATCTTATCTTTTAATAGTTTACATACTCATAATGATATTAGTGCTCCAATATTGCTACCTAGTGCATCTTTTGCAGCTTAGAATTATCAAACACCGAGTGGTCTCAATTTTGGTATAAGTTTTTCAAAATTTTTAGTTTATTGTTTCATATTTTCTTTAAATTTTGTTAATTTTCATACACTTTTAGATCTTGAAATCATATTGTTTGTTGAAGCATCCTTTTATCTTAGCCTAGAAAATCACTTTTTTAGGCGTTTTTGTAGTTTCAAAAATTCCATTTAGCACACATGATTTTGATTACTCTTACTTGTTTTCAACTTCAACACTCACATGTGTTTTGCCAAATATAAGTCAATTAACTCATCAAAGAATACATATATGCTTAACAATATTCCTTTTACAATAGGATCATAACAAGAATGGCCATTTTACTCTAATGAGATTGGGTATGGATCGGCTTCATAGCTCGCTCAAAATATGCACATTGAAACAAGACACTTTCAAACAAAAAAATAAAGCGTCATTCTAGTAAACTTCTCTTAAGGCATCATTCCATTAAATAAAAATCTAAGTTTCATATTCAAAATTATAAAAATTATGTTTTATCCAAAAATAGTTTGGCGTATGTTTCTCACTTAAGAAAGCTCATGAAACTTAAAAAATGTGTCTATTCTTGTCTCTATCACTCCAATTTGTTATGTTGTGCACTTATAAGTGATTTTTTTTCAAAATTTTTCATCATCTTGAAATATATTAACTAATTTGAGAAATTATAATCAGTATAATTTGATTGTAGACATTTTATGTGCATTTGTATTTCTCCATCAACTCAAGTTTAGTAGTTTAAAGTTATCAAATGCATCATGTTTAATTTCCATAAAATCTATTTATAAACTTCAATAAGAGTCATTCATGGTTTTCAGATATCCATTTTTCAAGAGATTTAAGAACTCCTTGTGCAATTGGAAGCATAACATTCCCTTTTGAGGATGCATAAAAATGCACACAATTTTGTTCTTAGTTCTAAGAGATGGTGTAGAGAACTCCTAGGACCTTGTCAAAATCAGAGCAAAGTATAATAAATTTATAGGGAAAAAAGCATTACTCCAAATAGATACTTACATTTTAGATGGCAAAAACCTACAAGATATGATATCCAACCTACACTCACAAAGAGCATTGCATTGACACACTTACATTCCAGACTCAATTACTCAAAGAATATACATACATGGATCTGAAACCCAAAAATAAGAAATAGAAGAATACTTGGTTAGATATATAGCATGAGTAAGAACTGAACACATGGATTTCTACAATAGAAAGACCAACCAATAAACATGAGAGAAAGAGAAAGTAGTGATTAGCAAAAACATTAAGATATACTAGCTCAAACTTGGGATTGAAGCAAGTAGGGACGATTAAGCTAAGGGCTTGTTTTCTTCACTCTAGTACACTAACAAATAACTAGCACATTGCTAAGAACCATCTCCATGCTAGAGAGAATGACCTATGACTCTCCAACCAACTTGACATTATATAGATTTGGGCACTAACCATGACCTCTAGAGTAACTGGAGCTACTTTTACATGCACGATCTCCACCACTACTTTTACACCTTCCACTTTAGTCCACAAGTGGTAGGTGTACTTCCCACTTGAGCATCTAGAGGACTACTTTCGTGCATTTACAGGAGTGGAATATATCACAAGATGGATATTTTACAAAAGTATATGCCCAAATTCGGAAAAAGTTTGGGGGACTTCTTTTTCTTCTCTTTTCTCTGCTTCTCTACTCATAGCTCTCTGCAACACTCTCCCCCTCTTTGTCTCTGTTGTCCCTTGACAGGCGTTCTGTACCATGAGGCTTGTGGTGCCTCTGTTTCAGTCATCAACTTCTGTTTTGCCTTGGTATCCCATATATTCATACGTGAGGGTTGTTGCATAATCGTTGATGCCTATATAACTCTTTTCCAGTGTACGCATCTACTGGCTAAGAATGTGACTATCTTAGTCACCCTCTTTAACCCAGCCTCTACCTCTTTCTAACTATTGGCCTTCGAATAGCTTCTTTGTTCACACACTCCTGTGCCCTATTGTATTTCTCAAGTGTGTTACTTGCCCTTGCGGGAGAAAGGTGTTGTGTCCCCTGCGGGGCTTCCCGCAGAGCTATATATTAACTTTTATTCTTTTAATGAATCTTTTTCTTTGATATTCTTCTTCTTTTTCTTTTGCTTGTTTCTCCTTCCACACATCCCCCCTCCTGAACTCTGTCATCCCCAATAGGCTTTGGAATGTGACGGGAGTACGTCTGGTATACCTTTTGCTCTGCATCATTTATCAGCTCTGCTTCACACATCATCAACTGTTTTCACTATTTTAACTTCACGCTGTCATCTGGCACTTGTCTGTGGTCAGCAAGAAAACTGAGCTCATATGCCACAAGCCTTGCATTTAGATTGGTAGACATCTTTAGAAATATTTCGGAGTCTATCTCAAAGAAGCTTGTGAAAAATGCTTCTTCGAAGGTCTGCATGTATGTACTTGGCAAAAACATTTGTGAAAAATGCTTCTTCGAAGGTAACCAAAACTCAATTGTTCTCACCATATATTCTTCCATGGGGAGGTAATTATGCGGCAGGCTTGGTAGCAGAGGAAAATTGAGCCATTGTTTATTTATTTTACCTTGGTGTTGCAAATCCCAAAACTTTGGCCAGTATCATCGACGTGGTCTAGGACAAAAAGAGGGATTGATTTGTAATAGATACAGTGCTCTTGCCAGTGCACCCACAAAGTTGGATTTTTCTCCAAAAATTTTATTCTCCAAATAGGATCAACAGCTTCGAATTCTTGTTGAGTATAATTAAAAGTGTTTGCTATGAAATTGAGTTGCTCATCCGGATCCTTCCCCGTAGTCTTCTTGATGTACCTTGGGGTCTGCTCTTTCATAATCCCATATGGTAGATTGAAGGGCTTCGTGATCTGGTCTAAATCTTTGTTCTTGATCTTAGCCTCCTTCATGACTTTCAACACTTCATTTACGAAATTCTCAGTAAGACGGGACACCAGCAGTGCCCATTCCCTCTTACTTAAGTCTGCAGTATATGGCATTGGATGGTCATCAAATTCATCTACCGCCTGCTCCCTTATTGGTGAATGAATTGTTGGGGGAGAAAGAGGGCATACCTCAGTCTCGTCAGTAGCCAAGGTGGATGGTTGCACTACTAGTGCCCCCAAGTTCTTTGCTTGTTCTAATTGTGCTATGAGCTCCGTAATGATTTGATCTTTCTCTTCATGTTGTTGCCTACTTGCCTTGAGATCTTCTTCCACTATGGCCTTAGCCTCACAAATGATCCTAACTTGATCACTTTGCTTCTAACTCAGCATGTTTCCTTTGCTCTTGTTTTATCTGATCTTCCATTTCTAACAACTTTGCTTTCATTTCTTGTATTCCTGCACCTTCTGTGATGGCTATGGTGATAGGTTGAACTAACAAAATGGAATTCATTGATTCTTTATTCCTGGTACGCAGATTGTTCCCTTCGTGCATGTTGACTTTTATTTGACTTTCTAATAACTTGCTTTGATTTGTCATGTGCACCTTCTCCAATTCATATGCTTCTTGTTGCTTTTTCAACATGTTTACTTCATTTTGAATTTCGGATACAGATATTGTTACCTCTTCTAGTTTCCCTTTGATCATCAAGTTCTCCTCCTTTACATGATTTAACTCTTCATGCTTGGGCTCCAATTCAGCTGTCTTCTGTGCGAGTTCCCACTGAGTACTTATGTATCTGGCTGAGAGCTCTTTGCTCATGATCTGGGATCTACTTTTGGCCTCAAATAGTTCTACTTTTTCTTTATCTTCTTCCATCAATATGGTTTGAGCAGTCATGGCCATGTGAATCATACTTTTGACTAATGGATTCAACTGATTCACAGTGACATTAAGCCATGTCTTTGATATAATGGGTTCTTCACGTGCTTGCACATCTTTACCTTGAGTGACATGTAGTGTACCATGACTTGGTTGCCTGATACGGAGTTGTACTCGTGGCTCAGCCCCTTCAGTTGTTGTTGTTGCTTCTCGTGGCTCCGATTCCTTAGATTGCACTTTTTGAGAATTAGCTACCACATCCAAGGGCGATGGTTCGGAAGCCACTCGAATGGGTATAGTAGGTCCTTTCTCTTAGTGTACTTCCTCATGATTTCTGTCTTGTTTTGGATGTGCTATGGTCTTGGATCGAGTAGGCAAAACCTCTTTGAGCAAGATTTTTGTTTGGTCATTTAACTGAATAGTATGCAGATTCTCAATGTGTTCCTCTTGCACCATTTGATCTTGTTCTACATGTATATTTTTTACTTCAGTTTGATTTTGAACTTGGTTCAACTCATCCCATTCCTCATCAACGTGCTCATCCATGTATATGTCAGTATTTAGCATATCTTGATCCTAGGACGACTCATTGTCTGAGGTCGAGTTGTTTAACCCTAATTCTTTATACCGGTCCAATTTCGATATACTCTTGCTTGCTTATTGAGACTTATGTAGTTTTCTTAACTGATGATATTGGTGACCTTATGCGGTAAGGTTCACATGCCCTTTAGTGTATGCATGCATTGCTTCAAGGGCGACAGAGATGTCACATTGAGTAATGGTTGGAGGTTTTGCTAAGGATACCTTTGGTAGTGCATGTACTCTTTTTTATTGTGGGGTGTCCGTTACTTTATCTTCTCCAGCATGTTTTGCACCTCTCATTGTAGTTCTAGAGCTTGTACCAACCTCTAACACTATAGCAATGCCTTTCTTTTTCTTGGGTACTATTGCGGACTTGATGTATTTTGACATTTTGGTAGTGGAAGGCATTAGTCATAAACACTCCATGCCTAAAGCTTGATAGTAGGGTCAAAGCAAAGCTGCCATTTAAAAACTTCTTGTTTCCCCATTGCTTTTTAGCTTCGAATAGCCGCTTCTAGACATATGGGGTCAAATTGATTCGATTGGCGACCTACTTGATTGCATGAGACAACAATTTCACTACCACCTTCTGTGGATTTGTGTATCTATGCATATTGGGGAAACAAAAATGTTGGTGTACCTGTCTCACTTCCTCTTCTATGTCGGTTCTATTGATTTCTAGGAATGTCCTTTTCTTGGCTTCATGGCATTCATCATTCAAATCAGTTATACCATCCTTTTTCTAGCCAAATGTTGCCTTGATCAGCTCATGAGTAAAGCAGATGGTCCGCCATTCTCCATTTCTATCCAGTATAGTAGCCTCAAGGATTGATGGCATGTCGAGTGCTGGATGCAGAGTATTCATCACTTGTGTGCACCTTTGAAAGTCCGGTTCATATATGGGAAGCTTTAAGTATGCTTCTATTCTAGCTTGTGTCCATACTTCTACTGTCCTTGGCATTTCATGCAAGAATACTCGAAAGTCTTGAGTCATCACTGGAAATTGATGATCTCTATCCTATAGTAATGAGGAACGAATGTTTGCTTGTTGGTTGATCATCATGGAACCAATGTCCACGTGCCTTAGTTGTAAGTTCCAAGGGAAACTCAAGTACTTTCGCTTCCTGAGTAGCTTCAGAATAGGAGGAAGCCATCTGCACTTGAATGATTGATTCGATTAGTATCAAACTTGTGATCAATTTCATTTATTATTGTAGTGAATTTTTCCATTCCGTGTGTCATGTCCCCACTCATAGAGTGTAAAAGGAACATAGTACCTCATCTTTTTATATTATTTTTTTTCTTTTTTGCTGAAAGGAAAATAGAAAAGCCAGTATCATAAATGAAGCAATACTTATTTCTGTTCATTATTATTATTTACTTGTACAAGTGATTTCCTATTCCCGTGAAGGTAAATGTGCACCACTATTGATACAGAGAAACATGTGTGCCGAATGCATGGCCTTGTAAGAGGTGCATTCGACTCAACATGAGTGCGAGAGGAATTCTTCACCTACGTCAATGGTATCTTTAGTGTGGACTTTGGGATTCACATCTTCCTGGTCTTGGTGCTTTGAGTGTCATTCTCAAAGTTAGTTGTGCCTCCTGGAGTTGCTCGGCTTCTCTTCTCTTTCACTCTCCATATGTATCATACTGTTAGTGGAGCTGCTATTCGGTTATAGGGTGGTCTTCTCTTCTCGTGGTTTCTTTGGTTCTTGAAGGGTTTCCTGGATTGATTTTTACCTCCATGTAGTATCTGTGGCTGCTCCTTGGTGACCTTGAATGCCATCTTGGGTGCCCATAATTGATTTCTTGAAGGTTGAGCTACCATCAAGTTCTTTGGTATCCACACATGTATTGTTTGTTTAGTGTGATCTTTGATTGGTTGTTTTGATCACTATTGCCTTCTGTTATCCTCCTTTGGATTCGTTATAATCTGATGCTTGTAGTTCTCTAGCTGATTCTTGCGAATTTATATTTGCTTCATTCCCTTTCTTGCTGGTGGATAACTATGTGGCAATTCTGTTTTGGGTTGTCGAACTCTCCATCTCTCACCAGTAATAGACACCTCACTTTGTATCTCAAGTTGGCTAGATGTGGAGGAAGGGCTTAGTTGAATATGAGGTGTGAAATGATTGTGGGTTTCATGGTTTTGGTAAGAAACATACATTTAGAGTCATTAAATTCTTGGCTCACAGTCTTTAGAGGTTTCTCATCTAGTAGGCTAAAGACTTCTCTATGCCCAATCTTGGCCGATATATAGCCTAAAGCTAACTAGATTGTAACCTTGAATTCATATATCCAGTCTTGACCTAGCACTAATTCTTCTACCAGATCAACATCGGTGCAAACTAGAAGCATCTGTTGCATCAAATTGTTACATAAATGTAAAGATAGGGTAACTTCACGTAAACATTCAATGGTGTTCCCTCTTATCCCCATCATATATGCATTAGTTGGTCTAAGTTGTGCTTTTAATTGTGGTGCTAATGAAGAGCATATGCAACTTAATGCTGCTCTTGTATCAATCAATGCATCCACCAGGTGATATTCCTCGGTTCCCATGCCTAGGTTTAAATAGGGTTGCTTGATTTGGCATCCTAGGGTTTTGGTCTTTGATGTTCGATAGTTGGCCATGGGGATTGGTTCCGCTCCTTGTCGACATCTCTCATCTCTCTCACACCCCATTCTTTTCGCTTTCGTATTCGTTCCAGCACTTCAAGTCTCGTTTCTTCTCTTATTCTCTCATCATCTTCCTTTCAGTTTTTTGTTGCTAGAAGTCTAGACATCATCTCTTCGATCAAGGGTTCTGAATATATTTTCACGCGACATCCACTTATGTAATTAGGCAAATATCTCTCCATCTAGGGTGGCTAAGTTAACTGCTCCACTAGTCGAAATGTGATTGATCTCTAGCAGTCCATGTCTTCTCTTTTACAACTTTTTTGCATGTTGCTTTAAGGTATACACCAGGACTAAATCACCCTCCTTGAGTCCCTTGTCTTTGATATGGGCATCATAATATGCTTTTTTTCTCCTCTTGGCTGCATAGATTCCTGCTACTGCTTGCAGCATAGTCTCATGCAATTTTTCAATTTGATACAATTGTTGGGACAATTCGTGTCTAGTCCACTCATACTTCTCAGCTACTCAAAGAGTAGGAATCAAGAAATCAATTGGAAAAATTGCATTTTGGCCATATACTAGATTGAATAGTGTCGTACAAATAGCAATCTTATAGGCAACTCTAAATGCCCGTAAAGCTTGGTGTAATTGTTTGTCCCAATCTGATTGTCCATTATTTACAATTTTTTGTCAAAACAGTGCATAACACCTTATTGGAACTCTCTGCCTGTCCATTGGCTTGTGGGTGATATGGGGCCGATTTCTTATAAGAACTCATTCATCAAAGCTTCTACAACTTCATTAATAAAATGCGTGCCTCGATCACTCACAATTTCTATTGGAAATCCAAATCTTGTAAATATGTTTTTGAATAGAAATTTGGTAGTGGTTCTGCACCGTTTTTTCTTTGCGGCCTTTGCTTCTACCCATTTGGTCAAATAGTCAGTAGCAACTATTATGTACTCAGCATGAGAGCCTTTCACAGGTGGGCTAATTGGTCTGACAAAATCTATACCCCACTTAGTGAAAGATCTAGCACTAATCATAGGTCACAGTGGCATTTCATCTCTTCTTATGGGATATTTTGTACTTTGGCATACATCGCACCTTTGAACATATGCTGCTACATCTTGATGTGAGGTTGGCCACCATAATCCAGTGAAGAGAATCATTTTTGTGCAATTTTGTCGACTGAAAATTGACCTCTTGCAACTCCTGTATGGGCCATCTCTAAGACAAAGATATACTCATCTTCATGTATACACAATCTTAATTGATTATCTAGTCCATGTTTAAACAATTGTCTTCCTATGAGCACATAATCTTTACTTTGCTCTTCCAAAGCCTGCTTTCTTGCTAAGCTTGCTCCTTCAGGATACTCATAAGTTTTCAAAAAAATTACTAATGGTAAGGTGCTATCATAGAATAGCATAGGGTGGAGTTCTCTTTAGGCAATTTCCCTTGACATGTTGGACAATTCATTATGTGAGAATGCGCATCTCTTTGCATATTTGGCCAATACACTCCCACCCTTTTGAGCTCCTGTAGTGTATTACTAACACTTCTATGGTTTTTCCATTGATTTGTGTGGGTATGCTTTAACCATGTCTCTTGTTCTTCCTCTTCAACACACCTCAAAAGAAGTCCATTGGAATCTTGATGGTATAGGCTTCTTGCCACAATGTGAAGATTTTGTGTCTTCCATACCTGTTGGCTTTTATCTAGATTGATCTTATGACTTGGTCCATGCATGAGTAGAGGAATAAATTTTTCAGCCCATTGTGGACAAACTTTCAAGTTAAAAAGGTATGTGTCAGGCAGATCATCCGCAACTCTAGTTGGTGGTTCTCCATGTGTCATTTGAGATAGATGATCGGCTCTGACATGCATGTTTCCTTTCCTGACTACTACTTCAAAATCAAATTCCATTAAGAGTAAAAACCATCTTACAAGCCTTCCCATGTTATCGGGTTTATTGAACAAGTATAAAAGAGCTTGGTGATCAATAAAGAACTTGAATTTGTTTGCTAGTAAGTAGTGCCTGAATTTCTTTACGGCATAGACCATACCTAATCCTTCTAGTTCAATGGTGGTATAATTATGTTCAGCTTGATTAATTTGCCTACTCACATATGCTATAGGATGATCTAGCTTTCCCTTGTCTACAAGCTGTGCTAAGATGCATCCAATGGCGAATTTGGAAGCATCCACATGAATATGTAATGGCTTGTTCCAATTTGGCACTTTTAGAATTGGAGCTGAACTCAGTCTACTTTTCAATTTGTTAAAGGATTTCTTGCAATCTTCTGTCCAATTGAATCGAGTTAGTAAGCCATAAAGAGGTCTTGCAATTGTGGCATACATGTGGATAAATCTACGATAATATCCACAATGATCCATAAATGCCTGCATTCTTTGGTTTGGGTAGTTCTAGAATTACCTTAACTTTGTCTTCATCTATGGATATTCCATTTTTAGATATGATATGCCCCAAAATCTTTCCTTGTCATACCATGAAGATGCATTTTTTTGGATTCACACAGAATCTGTATTGTCTGCACTTCTCAAAAATTTTCCTCAGCTCAGGGATGTGATCCATTCTTTGGGAATAATAGGTGCATAAATCATCCACGTATACCCATAATCTCCCTAAGGAATTCCTTAAAGACATGACACATTAATCTTTGGAAGGTGGTTGGAGCATTAGTTAGGCCAAATGGCATAACCCTAAAAGCATATACACCCCATTCTGTAGCAAATGCAGTTTTGTGTTGATCCTTAGGAGCGATTACTACTTGGTTTTAACCAGAGAATCCATCAAGGAAGCTATAGACTTCCTTGCCTACCACTCTCTCCAAGGGATGATCCGTAATGGGTAATGGTTAGCTATCACAAATAGTGGCTACATTAACCTTTTTGAGATTAATGCAAACTCTTAATTTACCATTTTTCTTGGGTACTACTACCAAAGGTGACACTCATTCAGTGTGTTTGATTTCATATATGAAGCCATCTGCCAATAATTTATCTATCTCTTCCTTGATTTTGGAAGAGTATACATCATTGTAGGTGTATGGTCTTTGTTTTGAAGGTTTAGCTTCCAGAGTCATGGGATCTGATGTGAAAAAATAGAGGGATCCTCGCCTTTTAAGTCCTTGTATGTCCAAGTAAATACATCCCTAAAATCTCAAATCAACTCTATTAGTTCTTGTTCCTCGTTTTCCAACACATCCTTCCAAATGTAAGTGCATCTCTCCTCATCCCCTTCTATAGTCACATTGATTTTCTTGGTTTGTTCCTTGTTATCATATGCTATTCCTTCTTGTGCTTCTTGTTTAGGCATTTGAATAGAAATCTTCCTTTCCTCTACTTCATATCTTCTAAAATGTTCAGTGACTTCAAACTGTTCTTGTGGCATATTCTCTTCCCTGTTAGTCTCTTCTACTTCCAAGTTCTCTTGTTTTTCTTTATCTTCTCCGCCCGACTGATGTCCTTCCTCTTTGGTCTTAGTCTCCATTTCTATGCTTTCATAATCTTCCTTCCATTCCTTCTCTATCCATTCTCCTTCTTCAACCTCTTGTAACACAACCATGTATAGACTTACATCATATCTGTCCCCATCTATACATTCATTCATGGTTAGGACTTCCTCATTGAAACACACGTCCAATGTGGCCAATATTTCCATCCATCCATGGGGTTCGAAGTCGTCATCTGGAAATACTTGTGGCATATAAGCTCGGTCTTCTATTGGTCTAGAGATTCCACAACCTGTTTGCCATTTTCGTAGTCTTTCTTCTTCTTGTTTGGCTGCTTTACACATCCATAATTGAGTGTTTTTGTGCATCCATGATTGGTCTTCAGATCTCGCACTATGGATTGATATGTCATCCTCCTCTCTATGTATTGCGTTCCATTGTAGGAGTGGAACATCTCGATAAGCATAAGTATGGAGGTTTATCCTAGTGGTCGTACCTCTATGTTGCAGGTACACTACATCTTTTCCCGAGTCTTGCACCACCTTTAGTTGTCTCATGAAAGGTCTTCCTAATATCATCTCATAGTTACTTGCCTTCTCAAATCATCAAATGGCTAAATTGTGCTCGAATTCTACTCCACATGTTGTAAAGACAACATTCTCTAATAGTCCCAAGGGTCTTTCTGTATGACCATCAACTAGTTGTAGCTTCATCCTAGTGGGTCGGAGGGCTGGTTTACCCCACTTCTCCTATATCTCTTTTGTTGCTATCCCTACTCCAACTCGTGTGTCTAGGATGTCTTTTGTTGTATAAGCTTAGAATGTAATGGGTAGGCATGTGTTACCTTCATCTCCCTCAGTGAAATCCCCTACTTTGTCTACCGAGATTTTGATTGTAGACACATCTTCACTAACTTCCATGTTGGTTGGCTGTGCTTCCTTCACTTTCATTTGCTTGGCCAATTTCATCCATAATTGTCATTTGATTTTTAATAGCTCTTGCAGGGTTATGGAGCATTGCACTTTCATATCCTTCAATTTTTGTGCTATATCCGATGTTTTTCTTGATATCTCCTTTCCTTTTTATCTCATGGTTGGGGCATGATAGAGCTCTAAATTCTACTCATACTCTCCCATATAGTTCGATAGAGTGTTTATGCTTTCCAATTCTTCTCCATTATTATTGAGTACAAAACATTCCTCATGGTTTATCTCTTGATCCATCATCCTTGGATTCTTGGAGGCGTCTAGCTCTTCAAAAGCTGGGTCAATTACTTCGGTTCTCCTCCATCTTTCCTCTTGAACTTTGGCCCATAGGTCCTTTGGCCAATTAGCTTCAACTTTCGGGATCAAAGAACTTCTGTTATGATCCCCTGTGTGTGATTCTTCAGTATTCTTGATAATCCTTTTTTCCTCAAGTGGGTCATGAGCTATTATACATTCTTGAAATTCTCTTTTTGGTATTCTTGTTTTAGGGAGATTTTGTATAGGTTTTTCTAAAGTGTTTTGGGCAATTTCAATTGATTTTTTATAGATATCTAGCCTTTCTTTCTCCAAATCTCCTCTCGGATAACTTAGTTCGTGTTGTTCTAGACTTGGTCCTGCCTTTATCCTAGATTGATATGCTTTAATCGAACCCTTAATAGTTGTAAGATTCTTAGGTTGATTTGATTCTTCTCTGCTCTTCTCTTCCACCTTCTTTTGTATCCATTTGTTTTTCAATTTCTCTCGTCGAGCCTTCCATCTTTGAGTTCTTTTGGCTTTTAAATTTTCTTTAGACTCTTCTGAGCGTGTCACTATTTGAGGTGTCGATGTTTCATGTTCATTAGTTTGGTGCATAGTCGAATTTGGCTTTTTTGGGCTTTCTTTAGCTTTTGCTCTAATTATTGCCTTTAACGGCACCGTATACTCCTTGTCACTTCTAGAAGACTCTACCACTTCTACTACATTTATTTGAGTAGTTTGGGTTGTCTTATTAGGGTTTTTAGGGCAATCTCTAAACAAATGCTCCTTTCCACAATCAATACAATATCCTTCCCACACCTTAGGAGGTGGTTGATAAGGCAATGTACACTCCCTAATGAAATGTTCTCCTCCACAACAATAACAGGGTCCTTTTTGGAACTGGGGATCTAGTCATGGGTCTAGTAGGTGCTCGAGCTCTAGGAGCTATGTACATCAGGGTGGCATAATCGGGTCTGTATCCATATGAGCTTTCATAAGCCGCTTGTCCATATGGAGATTGCTCATAGGGCTGCTCATAGTCTGCCAAGCCAGCTTTGTATGCATAGTAATCTCCCCAGTTTTGATCATAGAATTGATCATGACTTTTAGGGTGTGTTAATGACGTGGTCAATACTAAGGCTCTCTTAGGGTTGTCTTTTGTCTGGGCAAATTTCATAGGGATAACATTTTGTGGGTGAGGTGGTTGTTTTCCTAACAAAGGTTGTGGTGGGTTGTATGCTTAGTATTCGTATGAACATTGCATTGGAGGTTGGTTATGTAATTGAGGGTATCTTGGAACCTCTCTTCCTTGGTCTTTGGGTGAGTATCCATATGGTCTAAATTATGGAGGTTGAACATGCCTAGGTTGCGTATTGTATGGACAGTTCCCAGTGTTATGATTGGTGTATTGTTGTTCAATACTATAGTACTGAGCTTGGGCTTGGGCCAGTTGTCTATTATAGGAATACAGGGGTGGTGGGACAACTCCCCTATTGCACACATGAGAAGGGTGATCCCCTCCACAGTGCACACATCTCCTAAGCATATGCATTCTCATCGAGGGGTTGGGGTAATTCTTTTGTCCTTGCATTCCTAATTTCTTGGCCACTAAGTCTGCAATTTCTTCCACATTAATGTTCGAACTAGAGATGCTACTAGAAGCATCCTCGCTCTTGCTCTTGATTTGACGAATCTTTAAGTCTTCTGATAGATTGTCTTCCAAATCTATACACTCCTTCAAACACTCACTCAATGTTGAAATCTCTTTACATAGACTAGCGCTCTCAGGGATCCATTGACCAATCCTTCCAAAAATAATGAAATCATTTTTTGCTGAGTAGGCCTCTCCTCTATAGGGCATCAATCCACATATTGCTTAAATCTCTTGGCTGCCAAGCGAACTGATTCGGTAGGGGATTGTTTGAAACTGTGAATCAGAGACCAAGAATTATTCTTCATTCTAGTCTTTGTGAATTCTTCAATCAGTTCCTGGAATACTTGCTCCATATTTAGAAAACTATTGGGCTCAAGTGGTTGGAACCAAGCTAAGGTAGTGTTAGTGAGTGTCAAACCAAATGAGTCATATTGAACTAGGAAATCTTCCACTTGTTCAACACGAATCACTTGCTTGAATTTTGTTATGTGATTGTAAGGCTCACCAGACCCATCATAGTGGCTTCTCATACACTTAGCCACTTGAATCAGTCACAATCTTCTTCCGGGCTCTGGTGGTCTGGGTATATGAGGAAAAGCTAGGTGCCCCATATGAATACTTGATCCTCTGCCTATGGGTGGTCTCTCAGGGGTCGGTTTCTTGTTCCTTGGCTCTCCTCCAAATTGGGGTTGATAGTTAGGATCGGTTCCTGGCATTAAAAAATGAACATGGAGTCTCACAAGAATGCTTTGTTGTTGTGTTTGTCCGAAGCTTTGATAAGCCTAACTTTGATAGGTTCCTTGAGGGTTTTGGGAGGTGTTTGCCTGATCTCTAGAGGGAAACACAAGTATGCCTTGATATTTCAATCTAGATCTCTCCAGATCACACAAATGCCAATATTTTCTCAAATTTCTATCAAGATAGGTGATTCGAGAGGGATCTTCAGGATTGTATTACTCATAAATGCGGGTGGGATTGATACTTTCTCCATAAAAAGATGAGTGAGCTTGCAATAGCTTCTCCATACCACCTACCATATATACATAAGTTAACGTGTCATCTTGAGGGATCTTATCACCACTCTAAACTCTGGTGGCCTTAGACTTATCTCGGGGTGTAGAAATCATATCTTTATTATTTTCCCCATTAGGGTTTTCTATGTCCTCCGTTTCCCTTTGTTCACTAATATTTTTTGGACAGTCTATCATTGCATAAGTTGTTCCCCTTTTGTCCATGTAGAATTCTCCTTCATATTTCACTATTGGTCTAGGGACAATCTCTGACTCGCTCAATTTCTTCATTCTTGCCACATATCTATTCAAGCCATCTATATAGATTGGCAAATCGTGTTGTTTTGAGTTGAGCTATGCATGTCTTCAAAGGCCATCATAGCTTCCTCTTCTGACTCACTAGAGATGTCTGAGTAATGGGAATGGACCCTCGATAAAACTACACTTCCCACAGATGATATGACACTATGTCGGCTTCCTAGGACATGTCTTGGGTGCAAGTTCATTCACTAACCACCTAGGTTGTGTTATGGGGGCCTCCTTGATCTGTTTTTACCCTTGGAATTAATCCAACAAGAATTGGTATTTCTTTACTAGGCTTTTCAATTGATCTCATGTTCCCACGATACACGATACCTAATCTGGACAATATATGATACTTCTATGTTCCACGATACCAGGACTACCACAATACACGATACTTAAACCTCCACGATACACGATACTCCAAAGTAAACGATACACAATATTTGAACAGTCATGATACCCGATACTTGGCTTGGGCGATAGACGATACACGAGGGTTAATGATACACGATACACTAGAATTCGCATAATACACGATACTTGAATAAAAAATGATACACGACTCATGATACTTAAAACTTTGGTGATAGACGATACACGATACTCGGGGCTAAAATGATACATGATACACGATACTTGGGGCAAGAACAATACACAATACTTCAGATTCTCATGATACATGATATTGGGATCAAAATGATGCACAATACTTGATTTGGATGATACATGATACACAAGGGGTAATGATCCACAATACTCAAAGGACGTGATGCACGAGACTTGAATAATCATAATACACGATACTCAAGGGCCGCGATACACGATACTTAAGGGTCATTATACATAATACTTGAATAATCGTGATACACGATACTCAAGGGCCATGATACATGATATTTGAATAATTGCGATACACGATACTCGAGGGCTGTGATACACGATACTTGATTAATCGTGATACATGATACTTCAAGATCCACGATACTTAGATATGGCGACACTCAACCCGACAATACACGATACCTAGGTATCGTGATACATGGGAAATAAGAGGTATCGGTGATACACAATACCTGCCAGGTATCACGGCACACGGGAATTCAAGTATCGTGATACTTGAACTCGACCGCTCACGATACTTGGGCTTATCTCAATGAAAAACAAAATTTTTCAGAAAACATTTATGTGAATGTGCTCCTTGTGCTCTCCCTGTGACCCCTAAGTGCCTGTAGAAATCAAAATCTCACTCAAACCCACGATACCTCCCACATGATATCGATTGTGAGTCTTGTCACGTTTTGTGTAAAATATAATGAATTTTCCAGTTTGCAAACGAACTAGTCTTCTGTGCTCAAATGATACTTGCAAAAATACAAGTGAATTGTGAACTGAAACTTTTTGGTTTTTATAACTCTGGACTAACCAAAGGTAGAGAAGCAATAGAAATGAAAATTTGTTTGGATTTTGTGAAGTCTACTTACCTACTCTACTCCTCCTTCTTCCTTTCTATTTTCTACTCCTACTCTTTCACTCTCACTTCCCTAAGTCTAACAGCTTACTACACACACTTTCAAAGTGTGAAGTAATAAGTGCAATGAAAATGACTTGCCAAAGCAGAGTGACTTACCTCTTGACAACTCGTACCTTGACCTACAAGCTCTTACCGTCACACAAGTACCTCAATTGAAATCGTACTCCCCAGCAACGATGCCAAAAAAACGTGTGTACCTAAGTAATGACTTAGGGACTTGTGACGAAAGAGGCTATACCTCTATCACCAACAAGTGCATATAGTGGGGATGATCACCCATTTAAATTATCAATCCAAGAAGTATCATAAACCTAACCAAGTGTATGAGGGCGTGCACTTAAGTAATGGTCAAGGAAGTGGAATAACTAACATTGTATGCAAATGAGTGCAATCTATCACAAACATCACCTACACAAGTGAAAATGGTGTTGCGATATTTGAAATAGAAACAAGCACAGAAATGGACTTTCCTCTCAGCTCGGAACTTGGAATATAGTCAATAGTGGGTTCTTTCAAAGTTCTCGATGAGATGCATTCAATGGTGGTACTCTTGTTTGATTATGACAAACCTGCTTCAAGTTATGGGCAAGAAACAAAGCTGTGGGACTCACATAATCACGCCATACACCTCCTCAAGCTTCATACACACATTTCACTCTTCAGAAAGCAATGAAATAGATATACAACACTTCCATGCACTCAATTCAAGCTACAAACACACATGCAAGCTCACAAGCAACGAGATAGAGGAGGAAGCCGAGACAAATTCGAAATTTTGTGCTCTCTATTCTCACAATGGCAAAAAAAATTCTTTACCAAGAGTCACAAAATGACTCATATACATGTGCCCTAAAAATGGCCCATTCATGCCAGAGATCAACACTTTTTTTGAAAAAGCTTAAATTCATACTATTTTACAAGGGTAATGTTACAAATCTCTTTGGATATGCATCTAGAGGACTCATCTAGTGCATTTACATGAGTGGAATATATTACAAGATGGATATTTTACAAAAATATATACTCGAATTTGGAAAAGTTTGGGGGCCTTCTTTTTCTTCTCTTTTCTCTGCTTCTCTACTCGTAGCTCTTTGCAACAATGGGCTAAGCAAGAGGATCGATGAGGAGATGGAGGGAGAGAGAGGAGATGAAAGATGCACACAGATGCATGGGAGCTCAAAACCCACATAATGATCTTCTTGAGGCAAGGAACTATGAATGAGATATGTAAATAAATATAGGGATAAAGTCACATGACCCTTACATCCCCATAATCTTCCACCTAAGGGTCAATGTAACCATAAGTGGCAACATATACAAAAAATGATGTAGGATTATACAAAAGTGTACAAGAAGAGTCTGGATCTCAACCCCTACTAGTCAACCTACACCAACTGCCTCAAACAAGGTGTATCCATGAACCTCAAAGTGTTCTAGACTCATAATAGCAAAAGCCGAGCTAACATCTGATTGATGCAAGAACTGATGAAGTTCATGCAAAGCTCCCACTTGCTCTATGCCTATGTCAATCATCGAATGATTGACAACTCCAAGTGCAAATGCTTCAATAGCAACTACATGTCTACTCTCAAGCATAACATCTCGTACATTAGACTCCCGAATGCTGACAAAACTTATGCTAGCCTAGCTAGCCTAACTATGTCAACCATGCCTATATCCAATGCATCCAAAACACCATCATCATCAAGACCAACATATCGTGATATATCTATGTCAACATTTGGCATGAACGAATCCAAGAATGAGTGCATAACTACTTACTCCTCAACATCCAAAACAACCATGCTCTCAACCAAGGACGTGTCTAATTGTGCATCCTGAGAGCTAATATGCTCTACCACATACTGTGTATCGTAAGAGCTATCCTGCTCTACTGCACCACGTGTATCGTCATGCTCCACATGAGCTAAATGCACAACATCAACACCAAGGTCAAACCGATGATCTAACTCTAACTAAGTATAATCACAGTGCTCTACATGAGCATCCACATCGTGATCTAAATCATACAAATGATCATCCAACGTGTGCTCCACATGAGCATCTATATGATCAATGAAATAATGCTTTATATAAGCATCATGAGCATCCAAACCATGCTCTACATGTGCATCCATATGAGCATTTGAACCCTTTCATACATGTGCATCATGAATGGCAATAGGACTATCTATAGGTAGACAAAATGAGACATGAAGAGTCTCACATTGCACATAAGGCTAAACGACCACTAAGACGAGATTGTTTCTCACATGGAGTACATGTAGTGGATACCTGTGCCCAAGCCTAGCACCCATGACAAGCATAAGTTCTCCCTACTGCAACTGAAAATGATGCTCACCAAGGAATGCATAACATGTACTCTCCTGTAACTAGCTAACTAAAATCAAGCTCATTGGGAATGAAGGCACATAATGTGCATGCCTGAGTATAAGTGGTGTTCTAGGTAGAATAAGGCACATAACATACATGTCTAAGTCATATGTTATACCATCAATCATGTGCACACATCCACAACTTTGATTTGAGAATCCACAAAACCATTCACGATGTGGTGTAACATGAAAAGTGGATAATGCATCAAGTACAAGGCTCTACATGAGTCTCAATGGGCTCTAATACCAATATAATCAGAATGCTCTAAATGGGCCTCAAAGGGCTCTAATATCAGTGACGCATTGAGATGGCGATGTACCACAATGGATTCTCTTTTTTGAGAGCTCCACAATGATATGCTTGCAATAGAAAACCAAGCTCCATATGCCCCACACAGTAATTTGCATAGAGGCTGCAAAATGTGTAGAAAAACACACGATACACAGAGAGCACGAACACAGATTTCTTAGGTGCTACAAATGCGATCGAACTTACAGTATGTGGCTGACCAAGCCATTTTGTATATTTTTTAAGAAACATATACAAAAGTGTATAGCGGCCATTTGGCCTTTCACATGGACACTAACAGTAACAAGCAAGAGTTCAAGAGAAAGACACAAATGAAAAGAATAAAAAAGCATTAGGAAAAATTTCAAAAAAATGCCAAAACATCTAAGAAAAGCAAAACCATGCTCAATTAAATCAACCATTAATAACATAGTGATGAAACAAAGATGGGCACCTAAATTAGTGGTGTTAAATCAAGAACACCAATAACAAATTTGGGTATTGAAGATGAAACGAATTTTTTTAATCAATCTAGACCATACTAAAAAAGGAACCAAGATCAAACAAAATATTAAAAGGTTTGGTGATCCAATGAAGTGAAATAGAGTA
This sequence comes from Ceratopteris richardii, assembly GCA_020310875.1. Taxonomy (NCBI): domain Eukaryota; kingdom Viridiplantae; phylum Streptophyta; class Polypodiopsida; order Polypodiales; family Pteridaceae; genus Ceratopteris; species Ceratopteris richardii. The sequence goes on from CM035409.1 coordinate 38,047,333, forward strand.
TTACCATGTTGACTAGGGATCCAACCAAATAAGATATAGCCAAATTTTGCATCGCAAGGAAACCTTTAATCTTGTAGCCGAGACGCCAAAAATAAAAACCCGCATTGCAAATGTAACATGAAAAGGATGCACTATCCACTAGCCTTGTAAATGGATATTTGAAAGAGGTGATGCTTATGGAAGAACCACAAGGATTTGTAAATGGTGGGTAGCCTTGTATGGCCTAAAGCATATACAAGTTGACATATATGCAAGTTGACGAGAGCCTTGCCTGAAACAAGAACCAGAGATTGGTGAGTTATCTTATGAAGCATGGTTATAACACAAAGGAAATCAGAGCCATCATTGGTTGTGGAGAAGGAAGGTGATGGGCTATTCGAAAGTCACTATAAATGTACAAATTGTTCATTGATTGTTTATGGTAAAAAAAATATTTGATGTACGTTATTGAGGGTTATGGGCAGAAGATAGAGGCGAAGAAAAACCTCCTAAAGTCGAGATAAAAAATAAAGCGATGGGGTACTCCTAAGTGTGTTGGTATGTATCGCTAGCAAAATGTGTGAAGAAGATGCAATTTATAATTTCTCTTCTTTTAAGGTGGTCTACATGATGTGTAAATTCCCATGACCATGAGAAATAAAATGTCATGGCCCCAAATTCATCCTTTTATGTTAAAGTCTCAAGAAGTCTTCAAGAAAATATATAACGCAACATAAAAATGCATTATGCACACATCTTGGGTTCATGTGTCTTGTTCTATATATTGAAAAAGTACATACGGAGTCGCATGCAAAAGTTATAATGATACCATGCTAAGCAACTTTTCATGACATTAAAAACTATGTTAGTTAAACTCGTGTCGCATGCAAAATTTATAATGATACCATGGTAAGCACCTCTTCATGACATTAAAAATTAAGTTAGCTAGTATCGATAAAAGCTCCCAGCGAGGATCGAACTCGCGACCTTTCGCTTACGAAGCGAACGCACTACCACTATGCTATGGAAGCTGATGACTTTGTACCTTCATATCGAATTAATTATTTTTAACTTCTAATATAGTATGGACATTACAAAATTGTCTATGAATAAAAGTAGTAAAATTGTCTTTTATATATTCCTAAAATCTTGCTATACCCTTCATTTAATGTTTACATTATTGTCATCATCGAGAATATTATTTGACAAAAGAGATCTCCATCTCATCTATGACATGTTTCTCGAATTCCATTCTATGTGATCATCAAGTATTATGTAATCACCTTTTAGGAAGCACGGCAAAGTTCTTTGATTTATTTCTCAACTTTTACTAGAGACTCTAGAATTGAGGTCCATTGAATGTATGAAGCTTCATGCCTATATTGTGGTTCACAAAACTTATATCTTTTCTCATAGTTCTTATAAGGCTTATGCATTATTGATTGCTTTGTTGAACTTCTTGTCTAAGGTCTCTGGGATGTAGCCGGCTCATCATCCTCCATTTCTTCATCTTCATCCTTGTTTGACTTTGATTGCGTTGATTTCCTTCTTCCCATCTTTTTTTTCAGCTTATTGTCGGTCTTGGAATCACTATGAAGGATTAACTCTCCTGGACTTTCACCCTTGTCAATGCTCATAATACATCAATATGATTCAGCTAAACATAAAATGAGGCTATTCATTACATTGGTTCTGCCTATAAATCCATGATGCTTATGAGATCATGCCCCATGTCTCAGTTAGTTGAACACATATGGATTCTAACCACGTTTATTCCATAAGTGAATATAACCACTACCTCCTTATGAGGTATAGTGTGCCTATATATGTGTGACATAGTGAAATGCACATGAACTATCATGTTCTAGATCTTTTAAACTCTAATTCTTTTTCTTCTTGAGTCATCTATGAACCCTTAATCTTGATGTTTTCCTTTATCACCCATATCTCTTTAATGCTCCCATTTAAATATTTGACTCTTGACTTCCTCACAATGTTTTCATATTTTGTCACCTTATGGTCATAAATTTTCAAGAATGCAACACATCTCTCGCAATCAATGTGAATAATATGATGTGCTGCAATGCCTTGAATCTGACTATCTTCCACACATACTTGATCTCCTATCCTTTATATATCTCTTGAAATTTCTTTGTTCTCTAGTATGCAAGAATACATACACCTTGCATTAGGATGAACATGAATATTATCTACCCTCTATAGCTAGTATGTCGTGGCGTAAGTGATACTTTTGCTTGGTCACTTGGATGATTTCAATTGTGGAGTTTTCGCATGCCTTGTGTTTACTAAAGTCCTTGATGAAGATTCAGTTTGCAATCTTAGAGAAATCTCATTGCTTGTTCTTAAAAAAACATTTTCTTTAGTTAGTAATTTAGTACAATACATTAGTCGAACATCTATTGAACTAAATCATGTATGATACACGTGAATTTCACTACAATATAATCGGGGTTTTCCGATGTATATTTCGACTAGAACCATTGTAATTCATGTCTAAATATCCATCACTATTCTCACAATACACATGTCAAGGTGCATAGTATTTCATTCGTGCCTGTCGGTATATTGGTCGGTATAAGTGTCCATAAGTGTGTCGAAACCCAAATTCATCAGATAATTATTTTTTGATAAAAAAGGTAAAACAAAAAAACATCGATATAGCCATTGGTATATGCATCGATAAAAAAAAATGATTTAAAAAATAAAGAGGTTCCTAGGCCCATATAGGTTTACACGAGCCTATGCAGGTACAAGTCTATACAACATGAACCTCCATAATTGTAATCATAACAAATATAATAGCATAAATGTCACATTATATAGATTGGTGGGAACCATCTCTTAGGTTAGGGTGAAAAAAGTGCCACATGGCAAGTCTTGAGGATGACCACCACATGAGAAAGAGGATTACTCAACATTATGCAAAAATATTTAGCTTCCATTAAGATTTGAATTTTCTATGACACTTTAGAAGATTCTTCCGAAACCTCTCCTAAGCTTAGAAGATGCATAACTTTGCCAATTTGTGTCCAATTGATGTGTTTTCACTCCCTACTACCCAATCTACTTGAAAAACATGTTTTTCAAGTGTTCTCGAGTGTGGCAAGAATTTATGAAGTAAGAAAATCAAGCATTTGTAGTGCTTGGAATCTTTCAATTTGATTTCAAAGTGATTTTTCTGATGTTATGATAGTTTTCTTGGTTTCCAAAGTGTGTCGATGCCAACTGGATATATCAAATTTTCTTTTCATGCTTTGTGAGGAAGTGACATGTTATAAATTAAGGATATGACATGGGCATCTGAATGGTTAAAAAAAAATCTAAAATTGGACACTATTTGATCATTCTTGTGTAAAGAAAAGTCTCAAGGGTAGACTTAAGCAAAGATGCATGTGGTCCCTAAACAAGCAAGTAACTTGGCCTAGTGGTTAAGTCATATGGATGGGAAGGAGGAGGTCTTGGGCTCAAGTCCTATGAGAGTCATGGGAGAATGTTTTTCCCCAAGAGCTCTGATCTAAAAGCATCCACTTGAGTTAGCTCGAGTTAACTAGGAAACTTGGTGCACATGTAGTCACACCTTCCATGGAGGGCAGTCCCTTGGAGAGACCTATATATGGAGGCATAAGGTTGGGAGAAAGGGGATCTCTCTAGCTTGTGGTGGTCCTAATGCCCTACTTCATTAGATTGGTATCAATGGTGACTTGGGCCTTGTGGTGATGAGGATGGAGACTTTGACAACTCATCATCTTGATGAGCTTCACCACGAATCTCTTTCTTCACCATGAATCGTTTTTTTCTCACACGATAGCATCGTGAGAAATTGGTATTTTCTTCATAAGCCATTCATGGGTGTTTCTCTTCTCCTCCTAAAGTGCTTTTATGTAGCAATAAATGAATCTTCCTAAAGTGCAACATAGATGCTAGCAAGGAATCTGAACCTGCAACACTATGGAGCTTTGCTAACTGCTCTAACCACAAACCTATAACACTTCACTTGTTTAACATCTAGTCTTGAGATATGGAGGATCTCCTTTGCATCTCTCTTTAAGATATGGATGAAGAAAATCCTTGCATGCATGAAGTCTTGGTACTCAGCACGAAGTTGTGTGATTCTTGCAACAAAAAGTAGGGATAAATGCTTTTTCATGGTAAGATTTGATCCCACAACCGTTCCATGGCAGGGATGCTCTCCAACAACACTGAAGCCTCAAAATAAATGTTATTTTATCTTATGATATTGTGTACATAATAAAGATCCCATTCAAAGAGTGGAAAAGGAAATCATACTCAAAGATGCACAAAGTTATGATTTGAACCCACAATTTCCCTTTGAGGAATTGGTGAGCTATCTTGGAAGCGCGCTTACCTACAAATATGGCTTAGGTGCGTTTCGAACCCCACTCATTGCAGTCAAAGGAGCTTTCATCTTCCTTCTCACTTGTCATGGAATTGACATAACTAAGTCATTGCAGTTCACAACTTGTTTTGTTTGCATGTAACTAGAGATAACGAAAACCAATGGATATTTAATTGTGCTATGCAAGGATCGATCCTCCTACACATGAGACGAAGGAGTCTTGCCTATCTAAGGCAATGTGCAGTTATGATGATGTGTGCTTCATGCAGAACCTATATAATCTATGTTTTTATATCATCTAATTCGAGAGTCTCTACCACATGAAAAATTGTTGAGTAATGTCAAGCAAAAACTCAAGAAGGAAAAGTCCATGAATTAAATGAGTTCCATAAAAATGATGGGTTGCTATACTATAAAAACCTATTGTATGTCCCTCCAGGAAAGCCTCGGTCAAAGTACTTCAACAATGCCATGATAACCTTGAATTAGGATATGTTGGAGTGAATAAAACAATAGAACTCATATCAAGAGATTTTTACTAGCCTCAAATACAGAAGGAAGTCAAAGAATATATTTGAACTTGTGAAACTTGCAATAGATCTAAGATACCTTGCTATAAACCTCATGGCTCTTGTAACCTTTTGCTACTCTAGAAAGACCATGGTCCTCATTGTCTATGGATTTCACCATAGATCTACCAAGGTTCAATAAATATGATGCCATTCTTGTTATAGTGGATAGATTCAAAAAGAAGGCACACTGAATTCCAACCAGCAGGGTAATCACAGGTGCAACCATTGCTAGACTTGCTAGACTTTCACTCAGATACATATTTAGACTTCATGGATTGCACGAATATATTGTCAATGACCAAGGTCCAAAGTTCATATCTAGATTTTGGATTAGTCTTTAAAATATCCTTGGTGTTCAACTTAAATTGTCTATAACCAAACATCCACAAATTGATGATCAAACAAAATGGGTGAATCAAGTTCTAGAATAGTATCTCCGTTGCACCATCATCTATCATCAAAATGACTAGTTTGAACTCTTACCCTTTGCTGAGTTTTCCTATAACAACAATGTTCATACATCCACCAAGAACACTCCATTTTTTGGAAACTATGGAAAACACCCGACGATGGATGTACAACTTTCAAATCATGTAGAAAACACAATTGACAAAGATAAGACCGAATACCTTATGAATATTCACCAAGAAAGCAATCCATAGAGCTCAAGAGCAATATAAGTATTAATCATATCAACAACGAGTTCAAAGTCCATCTTATCATGTTGGGGATAAAGTTTGGCTACCTTGTGCAAAGTTAGATCATCAGATATTTGTTCCTTTCACCATACTAACAAGATTAATCGAGTCAACTTCAAGCTCGAGTTGCCGAGCACCATGAGAAATACATCGAAATTTTCAGGTATCCATATTGGACCCATATCAAATTTCACCATTGAAGGGGGAGAGATCCAATCCTTCACCATGTATCAAGATTGAGGATCATGAAGAATTTGAAGTCGAGCATGTCTTTCAAGAATCTCCCAAGAAATATTGGAATACCTTGTTCATTAGAAAAGGTATGACATTAGCAAGCATACTTGGGAACCTGCACAATGTCTTCAGAAAGCTCTAATCAAGGTTCATGCATTCATAGTCTTGTAATATAAGAGCATGTCGTTTTATTTCTTGTATCGAGTTCATCTCCCTCAAGGGAGTTTTTGTAATTTTGATATTTTGTTTCATACATGTGATCTCAGGTTGTGGGATCTTCTGTATCCTATCTCCTCTAGTTATCCATACTTATCAATCCCAGGTTATGAGACTTATTGTAATCGTTGTAAATCGTTGTAGTGTGGGTGATCTTGTAATCAGAAATATATTTCAAAAATCTTATCTAATCTAGTTAGAGAGCACAATATTGCTCCCCTCACATATACTTTGTCTCAAAGTGAATACATAACCAAAGTAAATCACATGTTTAAAATTCATGGTAAAAAGGCACTAACTACACCATTGCCTACATATATGAAGCCGAGAAAGGATGATTGTCCGAATCTAATGAGGAGAACGAATTTATGACCGAAGTTCCTTATCAATATGTAGTTGCTAGTCTCATGTATCCTATGGTAGCTACCAAACATTGCATTTGCAATGGGACTTGTGAGAAGACATATGTTGAATCCTTGCAGGAAGCATTGGGATGCGATCAGAATGATATTGAAATATTTGAGTGGCAATAATGATATGTGTCTATGCTTAGAGAGAGGTGATGCATCCTTTGTTGGATACATAGAATCTGACTATGTTGATTGTGTAGTCAATAGGAAATCTATTTCAAGGTACATTTTTCACTTCACAAGTGGTGTTATTTCTTGGAGGTCTCATCTTCAAGAATGTACAATTGTTTCCATTATAAAAGTAGAGTATGATGCAATCAGTTAGGCATGTAAGAAAGCATTGTGGCTTTCTAGATCAACATTCAAACATGGACACTTTTGTATGTCTATGTTCTAATAAAACATATCGTGGTATGGTCAACCAAAAACCTAGACCAACCATTTGTGAACCTTGCATACAAATTTAAGGATAAAAATCTTTCTAATTTCTGTTTCCAAACACTTCGAGAGAAGAAGGGATATGGGTTGCACTGCAAAGAAGCATATGTTCAAGAGTTGAGCATATGCGTATGATCTCAATGCACATGCGCTTATGGAGAGAGCATATGTCCTTTGCTATGAGGTCTTGATTTTGAAACCTGAGTCTTGCCACTATTAAGATCAACCTTTTTCTCAATCTTGTTGTGGAAAGAGATCAAGACTAGGGTAGTGAGAAAAAAAATTAAAATATGGAATCGGACCCAATTTATCGCATTTGATTAGTAAACATGTTAGTTGATTGTATCCTGCCATTTTGCCAAGATTATTATTATAATTTAAATTAATACGTATAACTATCATTCCGTAGCAAGTTGTCATGTAGGTAGCCCAATTTCTCCAAACCGTGAAGTAACATGTTCGATTCCCGGTAGCCCACAAGATAAGTATAAGGTTACCTTTTTGGTGCATTAACATATTGTGTTTTTTCTTTTTGTCTCTTTGAATAATACTAAATTATCTTCAATAAAAGGACGTTCGGGAGTTGGCACTTTGGATAAGCTCATCTACCCATGAGGTCATGGGTATGAATCTTGACAATGGTGTTGTGTAAGCAGTCCGGCAAAAATGAACTCGAGAAGGATGATCGTAAATGCACTCGAGAAGGAAGGACTCATATGCATGTAAACGAAGAAGAAGATCATATGTGTGTGTATGAAGAAGATGATAAAGATCACCGTGGTTCCTACTATGCTCGGGTACCCATGTAATGAACTAGATTATTAGGACCACCAGTGGTTAGACAGATGACTCTCCTCCCAACCTTATGTTTTCATACATAGCTCCTCAAATCAACGATTACCACATGATTAACTCAATCCACATGTGTATGTGCAATCTCCACCATTGCTTTAACACCTTTCACTAGAGTCCACTAGTGGAAGGTGTACTCGCCACTCGAAAGTCTCTCTAGACTCAAGTTAACTCATGTTAACTCGAGTTAGACGGCTCTAGAGCTCTTTGGGCAAAACTCTCTCCCCATGCTCCCAATGGGGGGTTGAACCCAAGACCTCCTTCTTCCCAACCTTGAGACTTGACCACTAAGCTAAGTGGATTACTTGTTTTAGAGACATTAACCTATGCTTAAGTCTAATATCAAGATATTTGGCCTTATATGAGAATAAACAAACGATGTCTGATTTCATATCTCTCTGAACTAGTCGGATGCTCCCCTCCCTTCTGGCTACACTAGGATAAAAGCTTGTAGTATATTGAAGAGAAAATTGAGATGAAAGCTGATGTTGCATGCAAAGGAAGCAAATCCCAATTGACAGAGAATGTATGTAGACAACATCTCCTCATAGATAGCATTTAGCAAAGGGACCCTAAATATGTGACATATAATCCTGTATATACCCTCATCAACCATCATCATACTAGTCTTGCCTATGAAAATTCACATGTTCATTCATTCGCCAAATAATATTGGTTTAATTATCCCTTTAATTTAGCTCTATCAAGTAATGAGCGAAATGTAGATTACATGCTAAATACTATAGCATCCTTGGAAGAAATTATAAAAGAGACACCGATCCAACATGTCATTTGCTAATTTAAATTTTCGAGATGATCACAAATTTCTTGATCACATTCAACATAGTAGTAGCATCTCACATCTAATAGATAGGGTTTAGATAGGATATCCAACAACTACTTTTTTACCTTAGCCAATACCCTAAGCTAAACACTATGATAGTGTACTTCAATCGCCTACAATCTCTAAATAGATACTACTTACAAACTTTTGAAGAAGTATTCATTGGAGGGTTTTGGGAACTCCATATAGAGATTTTTGGTAAGGTATCTTTGTCACTTACTAGCCACTTGATTGCAATGGAAGTATTGATGTGTGAAACGCCTCTATTGCCAACCATCACCACTCCATAAGTTGTCAAGTGGAATCAGCTAATGTTATTTTTAGAAAAAAATCCACTAATCAAGAGATGCAAAGGCCCCAAAAGTTGCCATGGATGTATGATCATGACAAGTCTACTAGCATGTCTATCAAGGACAATAATGTTTAGGGAGGGGGTATTTCTTTGGAGAAATTAGAGGTTGAATTCAAAAGGGGAGTACCATGTATTTTTTTTTGCATTTGGATTAAATGCAAGATCTCTTGGCAGTGAGGCCAAGAAATAATAAGCTCAAGGGCAAGAGTGTCAGGCAAAAAAGGCATCAAATCAGCAAAATATGCCTAACTTCATGAGCTCTTAATATATTTTCCGTCAAAAAAATATATATTTTCTATAGTTACTCCATTTTTGTAAAGACAAAGAAGTCCTTGATTTTTCTACCAATTTTGGGAACTCAAATTAGATGTCTTGTGAGCCAAAAGGACTATTTTTTAAGTTTTAAGGCCAAATAAGTGTGAAGAGGATCTATCTTTTAAGTGTAAAAGATAAAAAACCTGAATTCTTATCACTTTTTTAAGTGATTTTGAATAAAATCGCATGGATCTTGTTTTCTATAGCACTTTTCTTGTGTCTCATCCTTTCTCTTAAGCTTTCATGGTGTTCTCAAGGCCATATCCACCTAGCAGGATCCTGTTTGCTTATTACTCTTCAATTTGTGTATAATTTCTAGATTTTTTCCTCTTGAGTTTTTTTTTAGCTTCCTACATCCATAGAGGCACATCTTCATATGCTTGATTGGGATAAGGTACTTTGAATGACAATTGAAGTCGATTCCCATATCTTCAAGTCAATATACCTTTTTTTTGGGTCTACAACAAAGTTTGAGTGAGAAATGAGGTTAGGCATGCACCTAGGGATGAGACAAATTTTGTGATAAGGAGCATCCAAAGTCTATCTTCTTCTTGGAAACCACAATTTTCCATTCCTTACTCTCTCTATTCATATATCTCATCTTCCTTCAACCCTCTCTCTCCATTTCTTTTGCTTCTCTCCCTCTCTTTCACTTTCTCCCTCCTCCCCATAGTTTTCCTCTTATTTCTTTTCCATTTTCATTCTCCCTTCTTAGTCCTCCTACTTTTTCCCTCTTCCTCCATCTTTCTTTCACCTTATTTCTCCAACTTTCCCCTTTTTCTATTCCATCCTTTATTTTTCTTCTTCCATTCTTGCATTCTATTTCTCTCCCATTCCTCTCTCCACACTTTCTCTTGAATTCTATGTTTCATACCCTTTTGATTTTATTCTCTCCTTCCATTCCTCACTTCTCCTTCTCCTTTGGTCTCTCATTTTTCCCTTTTGTCCTTCCTTTTCTCTTGTCTTCTTTCTCTCTTTCTTCATCATACCATTTTCTAGCCTCTCACATCTTTCTTTGATTCTTCTTCTCTATCTCCCTCTTGTCTATGCTCTTCTTCTCTCTTTGCTTCTCCCTTTCTTATCTTTTTCTTCTTCTTACTATCCATCATTCACTCCTTTATTCTTTCTGCACTTGATTTAATAAGATAAATAAGCTCATGGTAACCAATGAAGTTTGATAAGGCATAGCTTTAACCATTTCTTCTGAATTTGGATCACCAAATTCAACCAAAGAAAATATTTCTAGATTAGGTGCACAAAACTATATGGCCAAACATTCCTAATCAAGGTCAATGTACCTCTCAATCTATTAAATTATAAATGGTTGTGGTAATGGCGTTTTTGGTTGGAAGTGATTAGGATTAAAGACTTTTGGAAGTTAGGATACCACCTATTCATTGTATTTGTGCAAGGAAGAATGATTTAGCAACTATTTATTCTCTACAGTCAACTTGTCACTTGCACCTATTAGAGATCACTCACATAATTCTATTTTTTTCCTCATTACTATGCATGAAATTCCATCTGTTGTGCAACATAGGACTCCTCATCATGTAGTGAAAGTTGAACGCTTGCTCATTCATTGAGGGTCGAAAATTCCCACAAAAACTTTCAGCTACCCCTATATTCTAAGCCATGAAATAACAGGGACATGGGTACCTTTGATCATACATAATCAAGGTTGAATCCTCTGATCAAACTTGATTAAGAATAATAAAGCACCCAACCATCATCCAAATCAATTGGTTAATCATGAGTTTTCCCTGAAGGAAAGCAATCATATTTGTACAACTTCAATTTCCATAAGTAAAAGAGCATCAACCATCAGGGCCAATAAAACCAATAGTGAACACAAGTTGCTATAAAGAACTAAAGATTTGGATTGAACAAGTGTTTGGGAGAAGAATGATCTCATGACTCGTAGTAGTAGGAGATAATTGAGAATCGAGACAAGCTCAGTTGGGATTGATTGATGAAAAAAAAATTGGTAAGCATTACAAGTCCATCTCTCTATTTTTTGGTGACATAGGAAGGTGCTAGACATAATGAACACACCACTTCTAACCATGGGCAAATGAATGTCCTATCACCACCAATAAAAATATTGGATTTCTATCAGGGTCGATGAACCTTCTTGGGCCCTTTGTGAAAAACCAAAAATGGAGTAATGTTATCATTGGTGAGGTGGCATTGGGATAAAGCCAAAAAGTAGTAGTGAGTAGTTATGGGCCACACTTGGGAGTGTATGTCATCCCATAGGATATGATTTAATCTTTATATAAGATTTATCATGTATTGAGTGCCTATACTAACATTGATTGATCAAGTATGCACCAAATAACAGTGAATTAAGCAACTACAACTTTACTTCAACAATGAGGCTACAATTTTCCAATGCACTATCATACATGTATAAGACACCATTGTGATAACAATGCTCAACATTGTTATTGATAGTGCTAGTTACCACATCACAAAGTATGTAATAACACAAATTAAACCTCAATCAATTATGGCCTCAATCCATTGCGCAGATGGAGTACTCTCATTGCTAGTGTACATGGATTGGTGGCAAAAGTGTACATGGATTATTATTGTTATTTATTATTGTATAATTAGTAACAAGAATTATTTGTATTTCCAATATGGATCTGAGGAGTTGGAGATACCTTAGGCTTTTCCTCTGCTCCCTTCATCTCAACCTTAGCCTCATCCTTGGATGAAATTAAATTCACTCAACAATTTCCACCATAGTCTAATACCTCTGATCAAACCACAAGATCTTGCTACTAAATGAAAATTACCAAATTGTTTTTATTAATGATAATGAGCTCTTCTATCCATGTTTTGCACAAACCTATGATACTCTCAAGACTTCAAGCATTGTAATCTCATTAGAACAAACTCCAAGAGAAAACTCTTAAAGATATCTTACCAAGTGGTCATTGAACCTTCTGACATGTTTGTGGTAACTTTGGGCTTTTGATATCCTCTCATTATCATACAATTTAGGCCATTTTTGGTGATTTTTGAAGTCCTAGAGATTGGAACTTTCAAGGGTATTCATTGATTATAAGCTAGACCAGACTATCGATGCACGAGGGTTTGAGGCTTGACTATTATTCCCTGTTGGTGCAAAGCAATCAACAATTGAAGTTTTGATGAAGTTTTGAAGTCAAGGATTGAAGAAAAGATCGTCATGAAGCATGAAGAAAGTATATGTTCAGAGAATGAAGATATGTATACATATGTACATTAACTTAGAGTTAGCTCACTTATACTTTTGTATATTTATGAGCTTGTACATATTTGCCTATATATACCAGGAAAAATGTCGGGGAAAATATGAGAATAGAAGTTTTATGAGTCATTAGACACTTGAGAAGTGAGTAAGATCTCTCTCATCACTCAGATGTAAAGTTTTCCAGAAATGAAGAAAAGTTGCACCCGATATTTCTGAGAGTTCTCCTTCTATGTTGTATCATTCGTGAAATGCTTTTGTACAAGTCTAAGTCCATAGGTGATTGACCTCTGTACAAATTTTCAGCTTTTAATTGTGATCAGACTGAGAGAATTGAGTGTAGGAACATTTACATGTGTAAATGTAAAGAAGTGAAGTTGCAGGAGGAGCAAAATTCGATACTAATGTTGTGGTCATTCCTCCTTCCAGAGTGTAAATTTTTGAGAAAGAAAGCACTCATTCTTTAAGTTGGAAGGTAAGCTATCTATGGCTAAAAGCATTTGATTAAAGGGGTTCTAGTTTAAGAGAACCAAGCTTTAGAAGTTGCAGGTGTCAAAGTCGACTGTAAATAACTACAATTTTAGACATACGTGACTTGTTAAGATCATTTCTCAAGATCTAATGAGTCTTTTGGACTGATTTAACTTGGGGGAGGTGCACAAACCATAGATGACACCTTGTGCAAAGTTTTATAAAAAACTTTACACATTTGATAAGTCAATGAGTGAGTTATGTGCAACAGACTTTCTGTGTAGTCATCTTCTTCACAGTTTGTTCAAGATTTTGGAAATTGAGTATTGATCCTCCAAATTGGTGAAGGTTTTAAGTTATTCTTGATATCGAGGTGCTCTAACTTCAAGGATAACTTGTTCTTTTGGAGATTAACACTCTCCGTCAGTGGTATCAGAGGAGGAAGCATCAAAATTGAAGAAAGGAGGACCCCGACTACTGCAGTTATAAAGAATTCAACATTTGAAGATACAAAAGGTGAAAGCTTGAAAGCAAAGCTTGAGAAGAAGGACATAAGATATCAAGGAAGACAAAAGGAGTATCATTTGAAGCAAAGGTAATCTTATTTCTCATAAAGCTTGAAGGATTTAACACAAAGGTGAAGAAAGGATGGGAGATTCTCTTCAGATAGAGAAATTGGATAGAGAGAACTATCCAGCATGGTCAATGAGGATGGAAGCTCATCTTATGAGCAAAAACTTGATAGGTTATATTACGGGTGAAGAAGAAAAGCCTCAGTTCAGAGATCCTAGTGTTCTAACTAGGTATGAATTTGGATGAAGAGAGATGCTCAAGCTAGGAGCATTATCTATATGGGAGTTAATGACTACTTGCTACCTCACATTAGAGGTCTTGAAAGTGCAAGTGATATATGGAATGCCTCTTAATCCATCTCAGAGTATGTAACAAGGATGAAGGACATTGCAGATGCATCAGGAGCAGTTGATGAAGATATTGAGGAGGATAAATTGGTAAGGAAAATCCTCACAGGTTTGAGAGGTGATGACAAATGGAAGCCATTCATTTTGTCTATTGAATTATCACTAGATCATTTTACTCGTGATTTAAATCAGTTGCTAGGACACATGCTAACCTTTGAGCAGGATGTCAAAGGTGAAAGTGATAAAAGTGCAGGTCAAGCAATGTATTCAAAGGATAAGAAGAAGAATAGCAAAGGGAATCAACAAGTAAATGAAGATGAAGGTACAACTAGCCAAGCTAACTTCCCAAGAGGAAGAGGAGGTGGAAAAGGTAGAGGAAGAGGTAGAAGTAATAAAGATGGAGTCAAAGCTTGCTGGATTTGTGGTAAGACAAATCACTTAGCTCATGATTGTTGGCATAATACTTAGAATAATGGTGGATATAATCAGAACTTTAATTCAAGAGGAAGAGGTAGTAGAAATCAAAGAGGTAATTTCAGAGGTAGAGGTAGTAGAGGTTACTTTGGAAGAAATGCAGGTAGAGGATTCCAAAGTCAAGAATACAACAATACCTACTATAATTATGCTTCAGATCAGAAGGAGGATTCAACATTGATAATGAATGCAACTTGTGAAAGGCAAAGTGAAGACCAAAGAGTCTTCTACATTGACTCAGGGTGTAGCAATCACCTAAGTGCAACATAGCTTTGATGACTGATTTGGAGAATACGGTAACTAATCATGTAGTTCAAACAGGTGAGAATACAAAGCACAATGTGAAGTCAATTGGATCAGTGAAGGCTAAGGATGGAAGTACTGTCTTGAGTAAGGTTTTGTATGTTCCTACAATTCCAAAGAATCTGATAAGTGTAGGACAAATTGTTGAAAAAGGTTATGAAGTTAGGTTCACTAATGAAGGAGTTTTTGTGGAAGACCCTAGCAATGGGTATAAACAAATTGTTTCAGGGAAGAAAGAAGGAAGATTGTTCACATTGAAGATTCAAGGTAACATTGGTCATGCCTTGTTCACCTATGGAGGACATAAGATCCCTGAGTTAGATCTTTGGCACAAAAGGCTTGGACATTTCAATGAAAGAGGTATTAAAGATATGGTTAACAATGGTTCAATGCTTGGATTGCCTAATGTTGCAGGTCAACATATGACATACAGATGTGAGGCATGTCAATTAGGTAAAGCTCATAAGCAATCTTATTCCAAGCATGGTTTTATGTATTCAGAGAAGCTTGAATTGGTAGACACAAATGTGTGGGGATCATTAAAGGATTTCAACATCAATGGTTCAAGGTATTATGTGATTTATGTTGATGATGCTACCAGATGGATCAATATCTATGTGATCAAAGATAAGTCAGAGGTATTCAATACATTCAAGCATTATCATGTGTATGTAGAGAGAATTACAGGTCAAAAATTGAAGAGACTAAGGTCAGATGGAGGGGGAGAGTATTTCTCTAATGAGTTCAGTGATTACTTGTGGAATGCAGGTATAAAAAGGGAAATTACTTGCAGGTACTCTCCTCAACAAAATGGTGTAGCAGAAAGGAGGAATAGAACTCTTGTTGAGTTTACAAGAATATTTGGTAAATAGATTACCATGTAAAGCTTTGCAGGGTATGACACCATATGAGGCATGGTGGGGTAAGAGACCTACTCTAGATCATTGCAAAGTATTTGGATGTTTGGCATATGCATATGTGCCATCTCAATTAAGGCACAAATTGGAACCTAAAGCTGAAAAGTATGTGTTCATTGGATATGATGATAAGAAGATGGGATATAGGTTGTGGAGTCCATCCACAAAACAATTTCTTGTGTCAAAAGATGTCACATTTGATGAGCAAGGTACTTGGTATGCAGGTACAATCAATATTTATGCAGGTGATGAAGAAGTTGTGAATCAAAAGAAAGGTAAATCAAAGGTTCAAATATTTAATGAAGTGGAGAACAATGAAGTACAGGTTGAAGTTGAAGAAGTGCCAAGGTTTGATCCAGAATGTGATGAACTAGAAACCTCAAGGAGTGGAGAACTCAGAAGGTCATCAAGACACAAATGGCAACCTACAAGGTATAACTATGACACTTCTTTTTTGGCTACCAAAGATTATGCTTATATGATAAAGGCAGATGAAGACCCTTCTACATATGAAGAGGCAAAAGGTAAGGAAAATTGGGAGAAAGCTATGCAAGAAGAGTATGATACATTGATGGAGAATGACACATGGGATTTGGTTCCTAAACCAAATAGTCAAAAGATCATTGGATGCAAATGGGTCTACAAGACAAAGAGGTTTGCAGATGGAAGTGTGTCTAGATATAAAGCTAGACTTGTTGTGAAAGGTTTTGCTCAGACATATGGTATATATTATGATGAGACCTATAGTCATGTGGCAAAGATGACAACCATCAGGACACTCATAGCTATTGCTGCATGTAAAGGTTGGAAATTATGTCAATTAGATGTGAAGAATGCTTTTCTAAATGGTTACATTTCAGATGATGTTTTCATGGAGCAACCACAAGGATTCAGAAATGATCATGTATGTAAGCTCAAGAGAACTTTGTATGGTTTGAAGCAGGCCCCAAGGGCATGGAATTATAGACTTGTGAAGTTCTTGAAAGAACTTGGTTTCCAAGTATCTAAATCAGATAGTAGCTTGCTTGTTAAAGCAAGTGATGATGGGTTCATTTACATGTGCATATATGTTGATGATATAATTCTTACAGGTACAGATGAGAAAGGCATTCAAAGCCTAAAGAAGCAAATGGAGAAAGAGTTCAAGATTAGCGACTTGGGAGACTTGTCATATTTCTTGGGCATGGAGATCTCATACACTCAACATGGAGTGTATGTAACTCAAGAAAGGTATTTGAAAAACTTGTTGATCAAGTTTAAAATGGATGATTGCAGGATAGCACCTACTCCAATGGAGGTGAATAAAAAATTGAGCAGATATGGAGGAGAAGAGTTCAAGGACATGAAGCTATATCAAAGTTTGGTTGGTAGTCTGATCTATGCTACATTAACTAGGCCTGATTTGTCATATGCTGTTGGAGTATTGTCTCAATTCATGCATTGTCCTAGGAAAGAACATTGGGTTGCAGGACAAAGAGTGTTGAGGTACATTGAGGGTACACTCAAAGAAGGTTTGTATTATGGTTTTACATCAGATACAAACATCAAGATTTATAGTGATACAGATTGGGCAGGTAATCCTGATGATAGGAGATCAACTTATGGATACTTGTGTTATGTGGGAGATAAGTTAATTTCATGGTGTTCAAAGAAGCAACACAAAGTTGCTTTATCATCCACAAAGGCTGAGTACAAAGGTATGGTTAAAGCTGCAAAAGAAGTGATATGGCTTAAGACTCTTATGAAGAGTTTTGACATCATCCAGAGTACACCCACTATTTATGGAGATAACATGAGTTCATTGTATTTAGCTGCTAATCCTGTTTTTCATGCCAGGACTAAAGACATTGAGATTCAGTATCATTTCCTAAGAGAGAAGGTGATGGATAAAGAGATTGAAGTTATACAAACTTCAACAAAAGATCAGATAGCTGATATGCTAGCCAAAATCTTGGATGGACCAAAGCTACAGAGATTCAAAGAGATGGCAGGTATAAAGAAGATAGAGAAAACCTCAATCGATGATTGAGGGGGAGCTGTTGGTGCAAGGCAATCAACAATTGAAGTTTTGAAGTCAAGGATTGAAGAAAAGATCAAGTCATGAAGCATGAAGAAAGTATATGTTCAGAGAATGAAGATATGTATACATATGTACATTAACTTAGAGTTAGCTCACTTATACTTGTGTATATTTATGAGCTTGTACATATTTGCCTATATATACAAGGAAAAATGTTGGGCAAAATATGAGAGAGAATATGAATAGAGAAATTAGAAGTTGTATGAGTCATTAGACACTTGAGAAGTGAGTAAGATCTCTCTCATCACTTAGATGTAAAGTTTTCTAGAAATGAAGAAAAGTTGCGCCCGATATTTCTGAGAGTTCTCCTTCTGTGTTGTATCATTTGTGAAATGCTTTTGTATAAGTCTAAATCCATAGGTGATTGACCTTTGTACAATTTTTCAGCTTTTAATTGTGATCAGGCTGAGAGAATTGAGTGTAGGAACATTTACATCTGTAAATGTAAAGAAGTGAAGTTGCAGGAGGCGCAAAACTCGATACTAATGTTGTGGTCAGTTCTCCTTCAACAGTGTAAAGTTTTGAGCAAGCAAGCACTCATTATTTAAGTTGGAAGGTAAGCTATCTATGGCTAAAAGCATTTGATTAAAAGGATTCTAGTTTAAGAGAACCAAGCTTTAGAAGTTGCAGGTGTCAAAGTCAACTGTAAATAACTACAATTTTAGACATAGGTGACTTGTTAAGATCATTTCTCAAGATCTACTGAGTCTTTTGGAATGATTTAACTTGGAGCAGGTGCGCAAACTATATGGACACCTTGTGCAAAGTTTTATAAAAAACTTTACACATTCGATAATTCAATGAGCGAGTTATGTGCAACAGACTTTCTGTGTATTCACCTTCTTCACAATTTGTTCAAGAGTTTGGAAATTGAGTATTGATCCTCCAAATTGGTAAAGGTTTTAAGTTATTCTTGATATAGAGGTGCTCTAACTTCAAGGATAACTTGTTCTTTTGGAGATTAACACTCTCCATCATTCCCATAGGATATGTCATATTCCATGGGTGCCCAATCAAGGATCAAGGGACAATCAAATAATGATTAAGGAGATTATCCCTTCAAAGTGGCCTAGAATTCAAAGGGAACCATTGATTTGTTAACCCACATATTTTTTCTAAATCCCCAAGAGGTGTGTATTCTAACCGTTGACCTAGATAGTGAGGAGGGTGGTTTTGGCCGAAGTAAGATTTTCTCTTAGTTGAGCTTTCACCAATTGTACTTGAATTCTATTTTTTCACTAAAATCCATTTAGGAGACATTAAACCTAATATTTGGCATGAATAGGGACCTTATGACACATCAATCGTTGACCCTAGACTCGAGACATGAAAAAAAAATGATCTTTTGAATTTATCTTTGCATACAAGAAATAAAAACAAGTGAAATACTAATGGTGATTGGATTGGTATTCTCTTATAAAAAACTCTCAAAACTTGCCAAAGAATTTGAGAATCAACTTGATAAGTTAGCATGCTCTCAACGGATTGTGATTTTCTTGATTTTTTGCACATTAAAAGAGCATTGTGTATATTTTGTTTGGTGCATGGAACATGAAAGTGAATAATTGTTCAATTGTTTGAAAAATTGGAATCTTTTGTAAACATCAAAACATGTATGAACCTATGCCAATGACTTCCATTTTGCACGAAAACTAATGTAAATGCACTTAAGGTCAAGAAGGACACTAGGACCCAGATATTCAATAAAAAACCATAGCTCATTAGTTGAAAACAGCAATGCAGGCATGAGAACACACATGTAGAGTCATCCAATAATAAATGAGAATTCAATTAGGAAAAAATGGTCATAGTTGTAGATTTACATAGTGTGTGTTGGGGGATTCTTGGACAAGAAAGGATTTGAGTGTTTGTAAGAGAAATGGGTACGACAAGAAGAGAAGATACACATTGGAAGCCTCTGTCGATTGATTACAATAAGAAAAATACAATATTGAAGCACAATACAAGCCAATGCTTCTGTGCAAAATCCCACAGAGGGCTCAATTACAAAATACCAAATACCCAAGGGACTTGTTGCTACCGGCCTCCTATGCACGAAACCTCCACCTTCTCCAAGCCTGCACTTGTGCACACCTTGCACCAAACTTCCACTAAGGGGGAGGGATGGGTACCTTCTGTCGGCACGCGCACACTTCAATAAGACCTTGGGATCTTTGGAAGACTAGCTTAGCCCTTCTCTGGACACTTCCTTGGTCACTCTTCATGCACACCTTGCACTTCACTTCTCTGCGTCGCACACTGTGTCTCTTGCACTTCTCTCTCTTACTCTCCTTAGACTCTGCTCACCCTTGCTTACACTAAAATTGTCCAAGAATAGTCCTTGCCTTGATTTTTAGTGTGTCGATTCAGGTACGCTCCTAACTGCCAAGACACACTTATTTTCCTTGATGTCCCAAGATTGTATTTTTAGGTGGTAGCCAACGAATCCCTCTTTTGTCCTGTAGTGATGTTATACTAAAAGAAACACAAAATTTTAATTGGGGCCATATTTCACTTTGGTGTACGGTGTCGCTTCGCATGCCTTGACCTTTTGCCTTTAATTCTTCACTTTTGAACTTTAGGGAAATTAGAGAAATACCCCTGCAACTTGCATATACTTTTTTCCAATTTACCCCTTTATGAACAATTAATTATGCACTACCTATGCACTTTGACCCTTGAAATTTGACACTTTACTTTTGCCTATGCTGACTTTGACCTTGACTTTGTTGACTTCGACTAGTATGAATCTGAGGGGCTCAACAGATGCCCACCACCTAATGTGCTCTCCATCCCGGAGAGACCACGATAAAGTATGGGAACACTATACACAGAAGACTGAAGCAACAGACGAATGAAGCTAGAGAAGAATGAAGCCAGAGAAAACAGAAAAAGGCTGCCATTATTTGATTAAAATATCGATAAAAGAGGCATAAGTAGATGCATAAGAATGCATTATTGAACTAATTTTATTGAAAAGAAGCTTGAGAATGCTAAGTGAATTGAATTATGGAAAAGGGGGATGGGTTCCAGCATCTGATGGTTGCGGAGAGGAAGGCAGTGGAGCTGAAGCTTGTTCTATCATAAGTTGGAGGGAACTAAGGCATTGCCTAAGTTGGTCCCATTCGCATTTAATACGTCGGCAAGCTGCATTGTCGCATAAACCTAAGGAATAGCGATTCTGAAGATCAGTTAATGCCTTTGTTGCGGAATCAGCCATATCTCTATATTTATCTCTTTCTTCCTTGAGTAAGCGTGCCGATTCTTGGATAGATTGCCATTGAGAAGTGGCCATCCTATTGATGTTATCAATTGTAGAAATATATTGTTGATGAATTGAAGCTGCCGCGGAGATTGAATCTAAGGACACCTTAGATGCGTTAGCACTGCCAAGAGCAATCACACTTGCATCGCGGATTAAATTTAAAAATGAGGGAGCAGGAGGGAGGTTAGCTGTAGAGACAGAAGGAATGGGAATGTTCGCAGGGAGAGTAGATGGACTGGGTTGGGTGTTTGCCACATTAGTGGGAGGGGGGAAGGAAATGGGAATGGGGGGACGAGGGGGGGTACTGGTTGGGTTGGTGGGATTGAGCTGGGTTTGAATTAGCGACCGGAAAGAGACGGTGGGAGGAGAAGGGACAGGGGCAGGAATGGTCACATTATTGGGAGACTTTGGGAGAGTATGAGAGAAAGACTACGAAGGGATGGAAGGTATATCATTGGGTTCGGAGATAGGAGTTGAAGCTGAAGCTGAGTCAATCGAGATGTGGGGGGAGTGAGGGAGGTTGGACGTGGATGGACTATGCCTGGCTCTGACTTGCCTTGGTGGAATTCGAGGTGACGGAAGTAGAGCGGGAGTATCGGACTGATGAATGCTGACTGAGGTATTTGATGGTAATTGATATATCCAAACAAGGAACGGAGCAGAGTAGATGCAAAAGGATTTAGAGCCCCGAGTCAGAGCTTCACGAAGGTGACGGGACTGCAATTGTAAGGATCCATAGATGAGGGCAGCGTAAGGGTATGGACGACTGTTGAGGAAGCAAAAAAGAGGATCGGCAATTCGAATATCGGACCACGGAATGAAAGAGGTGGGCTACAAAGCAAAAAAAAAAAGAACGAATTAAGTATAGACATCATGCGCATAGAAAATCGAACACTATAGTCAAAATGGTCGCGGCAAAAATCAATGGTGGCAGAGGGCGACAAGCCAAAATATAAGAAAGGTGGAGTACGGAAGTTGATGAGTGAGGAACCTAGACCCTCCACAATAGCAGAAATGGAGAGGGTGCCTGATCGGAAATGAGGAAATAGACGAAGAGCTTCATAAACATTGCTATGATTTGGAGGATCATTCAAAAGAACATTGGCTAATCCCTAGAGACCTGCATGATAAAGATTTTCTTCAGAAAAAAGACTAATTAGTTCGACAGAAGGTAAGGACAAATGAATGCGAATCTGTAGATCCAAATCAGGAGCATGAAAAATGCGTACGTAATCAGCTGAAGGGGAATTAGGTTGTGAAGTCCGAGAAGCGGAAGGAGAAGGAGATAGATTTCGAGGTAGGGAAGGTGGAGAATATAAAGTAGTGGAATCTGATGGGACAAAATAGGTGGGAATAGTCAGAATTGGCGTATCGAGGGTGAGAGACGACGCATTGGGTTGAGGAGCAAGAGGGATTGAAGACGCCTGGGCATGGTGCTCAAGAGAGATGGAATCAAGCTGATTTGGGCGGTCGACAGGTAGAAGATAAGGTGCTGTGGCTGGAGGAGAATAATGTGGTATGGTTGTATGCAGTGCCGAAGGGGTGAGATCCGAAGGGTCCTCAGGGGCGTTCGAATCAGCCATGACAATCAAACGAATGATGGCTAGATCAGTATGCGAAACTCTAGACAGATTAACGGAACTAGGTTGACTAAAAAGAAGAGAATGCAGAAGCATGGATTGTTGGGATGGATGGTAGGAATGGCCTTGATTGGAGGAATTAAATTTTGCGTGTCGGATAGCTTGGGGAGGAGGGTAGGAGGGGAGGAGGGGGTTGTGGAATCTACGGGGGTTTGAGGGGAAGGAGGGGAAGGAAGGGAAGCGGTTGGGTTATTGGGCTTGTAGGGGTGGAATGGGCAGCCAAGGGATGGATGTTGTGAATGGCTGGATGCAGATGGCAGGTATTCTTGGAATGGTTGCAAGTCATTTGTTGCTCATCTACATGTTTTTGGTTGTCTGGCATATGCATTAGTGCCTTAACAACAATGCAAAGAATTTAACGACAAATTTGTGAGCTCTATTTTGTTGGGTATAAATCGGAAAGCAAAGGCTATCATCTGTATCATACAAAAACTAAATGCATTATGGTTAGCCATGATGTTGTTTTTGTGGAAGATGTAATTCAACCCTTAATTTCATATACCAAGGAGAAATTGATTAGCTCAAAGGATATGTATAACACTTTGCTTCTCTTTTTATGGGTGGACAGTCAATTGGTGGACTCAGGTGTTTAGTACCTTGATAGTGGTGCAACCAAACATATAACCTCACAATGTAATCTCTTCAATTCACTTGAGCCTACTCCTAGAGGGAATACTGTCACATGTGCTAAAAACTCCTCTCATCTTGTAATGGGAGTTGATGACATATGTACAATTCGTAATCTCTCATCCTATAATGGGACACTCAAGCAGTAAACTTGGGTGTCTAGTACTTTGATAGTGGTGCAACCAAACATATAATCTCACAACACAGTTTCTTCAATTCACTTGAGCCTACTCCTACAGGGAATACTCACATGTGCTAACAACTCCTCTCATCTTGTAATGGGAGTTGATGATAGATGTACAATTCATGATCTCTCGAATGGTGATGTTATTATTGCTTCTAGCATTTTATGTTGTGGGTTGTATAAGACCATAGATTATATAAAATTGGAGAATGATTCAACATGTGGAGTTCATGATTCTCATGCTCTTATGAGTGCAAAACTTTGGCATGAAGCTTTGTTCATCTAAATTTTGCTAGTTTGCTTCAACTGCAGAAATTTGAAATGGTGTCCTCTTTGCCCAAACTCCAGGCACCCTCTAAAAATGTACGTGAAGGCCATATTTTGGGTAAATTGCAGTGTTCGAATGCGGCGGGGAGATGCAATTGGGGTTGGAGGATGGATAGGAGGGGGATTATGGGTTATGCAATTGCGGTGGAGGATGGATAGGAAGGGGAAAATGGGTTTGGCGGGGATGGAGGGGAAGGAGGGGAGGGTGGGTTGGGTTTTGACGGTGGGAAATGAGGGGATTTGGCAGGGGAGAGGTTGATGGGTGGGAGGGGTATTATTGGCTGGCAGGGCACAGGTGGTAAGTGGAAGATGCAATTTTGGGGGAGGGGGGTAGGATTCGAGTTGCGGTGTAGGCGGGGATGGGGTGAAGGAGGGAAAGCGGCGGGGTTTGGTGTTTTTGGAGGGGAGGAATATGGGTGAGGGTGGAGGGGGGGGGGGTGGATAGAGGTGCGGGGTAGAGATAGTTGCGGGGACGGAGGGTACTGAGGGGAGACGGCGGGGTTGCAAAGTCGAAGTGGTAGTGGAGGAGGTGGGGTGAAGTTTCGGGTTTGGAGGGGTGGTGTGGGCGGGCAAGGTTTGGATAGTTGGATCGAGGAGGTAGGGGGGAGGATATAGCGGGTTAGGAGGGGCAAGAGGGGATGTTTGGCTAGGGATGGAGGGGAGGGAGGGGAGGCGCCAGGGGGTTTGGTGTTTTTGGAGGAGAGGAGGCGGGGTGAGGTGGCGGGATGGGAGGAGTTGTGTGGGCGTGATTTGGGGTGGAAGGTGGGGGGGCGGGTCTATGGATGCAAGTGTGGGGAAGCGGCGAGGGTGGGCGGGGCTGGGTCTACGGATGAAGGTGTGGGTAAGCGGCGGGTGTTGGCGGGGCGGGGCGAGCGGAGGAAGGTGTGGGGTAGCGGGCGGTAGTTGGTAGGGTGGGGTCGACGGATGAAGGAGGGGGGGAAGTGGGTGGGGGTTGGTGGGGGGGGAGGAGTTGGAGGGCAGTGTCTACGGGGATGCCACACAGCGGTTAGGGAGCCGGGCCGCAGGGGCCGTAGTGGCACGCAATTAGTCCCCACGTGGGGCAAATGACACCGATGGGGCACAACATTCCACGTGGCCCAAGCGCCAGAGAGAGATGGAGGCCCACGTGCGGTTGAAGTACTGTGACTGGGCGTATAAGTACAACGTCAACGGGCGCGGCAGTCGAGGGTGCAACAATCGATTGCGCTCAGAAGGGTGGGTCGGTTTCGGGGTCTGCAATGGTACCTGGAAACTGGAGCAACGACGGGATGATCAGAGCAGCGGTGGGGAGGAGGTCGATTGACCGGCCAGTGCAACGGAGGGTTGGTTATAGGCGGAGAGGCTGGTCCACGTCAGCGGGGCCCGATGGGCGAGGAGAGAGCCGAGCGGAGGAGGCGGGGTGAGGTGGGGGGATTGGAGGTTGGTGCGTCCGTGCGGGGTGGAGCAGGGATGGAGGGGTGGATAGAGGAGGGGGGTGGTGGGAGACTGGGAGGGGCACGAGGGTGGTGGGTTGAGAAGTTGGTGGGGACGAAGATGATTGATGGGAGGCGGCGGGTTGAGGAGGCGGAGTGGGAAGTGGGGAGGTAGGGTAGCAAGCGCAGGAGGGTGGTGTGGGTGAAGTGTTGGTGGGGCGGAGAGGATTGAGGGGAGGCAGCGGGGTTGAGGGTTGGCGGGGACGGCGGTGGGGTGAGAGAGGCGGGGTGGGAGGGGAGGAGGGGGTGTGAGGGTGCGGGAAGGAGGGGTGGTGGAGTATTGGCGAGGGTTGGCAGGGACGACGGGGGGTGAGAGAGGCAGGGTGGGAGGATAGGAGGAGGAGGTTTGAGGGCGTGGGATAGGAGGCGGGGTGGGAGGGGGGTTTGAGGGTGAGGGATAGGAGGGGTGGTGTGGAAGAAGGGGAGGGGCAGGAGGTGCAGGAGGGGTGGAGAGAGGAGGCGGCGGTGGGGTTGCAGAGGCGGAGTGGGAGGGGAGGAGGTGGTGTGAGGGTGCGGGAAGGAGGGGTGGTGGAGGATTGGCGAGGGTTGGCGGAGGTGAGGGTTGGCGGGGACGGCGGGGGGTGAGAGAGGCGGGGTGGGAGGATAGGAGGAGGAGGTTTGAGGGTGCGGCATAGGAGGCGGGGTGGGAGGGGGGGTTTTGAGGGTGAGATAGGAGGGGTGGTGCGGAAGAAGGGGAGGGGCAGGAGGTGTGGAGAGAGGAGGCGGCGGTGGGGTAGCAGAGGCGGAGTGGGAGGGGAGGAGATGGTGTTAGATGGTGGGATAGGAGGGGAGGCGTGGAGGATGGGTTGAGGGTTGGCGGGGACGGCGATGGGGTGAGGAGGCGGGGTTAGGAGGGGAAGTTAGTGGGGAGAGGAGACGGTGGGTGGAATTGGATTGTGAGAGGCTGATGGATCTAGTTTGGCGGCGTATCGCGGCAGATTATTAGAGTCAATGAAGAGCTTGACAGTCTGGAGATATAATGTGACTGAGGTGTTTCAATATATAGCTGTTGTCACCCCAATTAAAGTGAGGTTCATAGTGAAGCACATGAAAAGAGTGGTGTATGGTACCAGCTTACACAAAGGAGGGGAAAAAGAATAATAAAAGAGTGGCATTGCAAGGATGATTCTTCCCCATAAAAAAACGCTTTATATGAAGGGGCTAAATTGAAAGTGCAATCGAAAGAATAGTGGCCATAGAAAAGGAACGCCAAAAATGCCTTATTTTGAAGTTCCACGTGAATTTTATAGAGAGGAATAAATAGAAAACAATGGAAGTAAAAGAAAAGGATCAATTTGATTATTAAAAGGGAAACAATAGTGTAGCGAAAACTTAAAGAAACCGATATGGTAATTTTATTTGAAAGCAAAAATGTCTATACAACCTGGAAAACCAGGCCATTCGTTCTGATCATTGGAGTTGGTAATAGGCCTTGAGCCTTGAAATATTGACCAGTGGCAGGGCCTGTCCCTGGAGTGTCTCTAACTGCACAGCACCCCAATTCAACATCTTCTTAATGCGAAAAGGGCCTTTCCAATGAGGGATCCATTTCCCTTTAGCTTGAGTAGACATCTGTAGTCTGTGTAAAAGAGCTAAGTCACCTGGCTTCATATTGTTGTACCATAAGTTTTTATCATGAGTCTCCTTTCTCTTAATCTGAATTTGCTCTAACTGTTTGGAAGCTAGAATCCGTGATTCTTCCAATTTGTGCAAAGTGTTGAGTCGATCTATTACTTCTGAGCTGCTTTTCGACTGAACCCTTTACGTTCAGATGGAGACATGGATAAACTCAAATGGTTCAATTGGAACAAGTCCATAAACCAGTTGAAATGTAGAAAATCCTATTTCTTTATAGGCTAATCTGTATGCCCATAATGTACCAAGATAAGTGTGCCCCCAGGAAGTGGGCTATAACATACATTCCTTTCTTAACATGGAAATTAATACCTTATTTGTTGATTCAGCTTGTCCATTGGCTCTTGGATAGTAGGCACAAGAGGTCCTATGTAGGATTCTATATCTGTTGAAGATTTCCTCGAGGACCTTATTCACAAAATGAGTACCCCGATCTGTACAAATTTCAAGGGGACATCCAAACCTGCAAATGATGCTACTATAAATGAAATCAGCAACGGTTTGGGTAGTGCAGTCAGGGGAGGCAATAGCTTCAGCCCACTTTGTCGCATAATCTGTGGCTATCAATAGATATTTTTCTCTTTTTGGAATCGACGGAGGGTAGATGGGCCCTACAAAATCTAGCCCCCACTTCTCAAATGGTTTCCACGAAATGGAAATGATCAAGGGGTTATGCCTCTATTTTGTTGGCTTCGGTCCACACCTCTGGCAAACATCACATGCCTTTCTCCATTCGTCTGCATCCTTAAATAGTGTAGGCCACCATAAACTAGCATCAAGTATCCCATGACTCATAATATGCCCTGGAAGGTGCCCAACACCTGTTCCTTCATGTGCAGATTGAAGTACTTCCCTCACTTCTTCTTCTTCCAAGCACTTCCTAAACCTATCATCCTTTCCTTGCCTATATAATTTATCTTCAATGAAGGTATACGGTCTACTCTTGATTATCAGTCTCTTCCTTTGCATAGCACTAGCCTTTTCTGGATACACACCAGTTTTAATGAAATTCTTGATATCGTAATACCAACCTTGAGCTTGTACAGCGACATTGATTCCACTAGCTTGATCCATCACATTGATTCTGGATAGGTGATCTGCCATCACATTTTCTTTACCTGGTCTGTGGACTATCGAAAAATCAAACTCTTGGAACAACAATAACCACCTCCATATTCTACCAGTGGCTTGTGGTTTGTTGAGCAAGTATTTTAGTGGTTGTTGATCCGTTATGATAACAAATTTTCCTCCTAGTAAGTAATGATGAAATTTTTGGACAGCAAAAACCATGGCTAGGGCTTCCCTTTCTGTAGTGCTGTAATTCCTTTCAGCCTTGGTCAAAATTCTACTGGCATATTGAATTGGTCTGTCCACCTTAAATTCTTCACTAGGTTGGGTCAAAACTTCCCCCACTGCATAGGCACTAGCATCTACATGTATATGAAAGATTTTTGACCACTTAGGTGTGGTCAAAATGGGAGCAGACACTAACCTTGACCGTAATGTTTGATATGCTTTTTCCTCCTCTTCTTCCCATTTAAAAGGTATTTCTTTACCTGTAAGTCTAGCCAGTGGTCTGGCTATCTCTGCATACATTTTTATAAACCTTCTGTGGTATCCAGTATGCCCCAAGAAACTCTGAATCTCTTTAGGAGATTTACATTTAGGCAACTTTAATATAGAAACTATTTTATCAGGATCTGGGGCCATACCTTTAGCTGACACCACATGTCCTAAGAGAGTTCCTTTTGTCACAAGGAAATGATATTTGTTTGGGTTGAGCTTTAGCTTAGTCTCCATGCATCTCTTAAAAACATTCTGCAGCTATCGCAAGTGATGGTCCAAACAATCTAAAGGAGTCTCCTTGTGAGAACCTGAAAACGAAGAGAAGTCATTGTGAAGAGAGATGGTGGATGCAATCCAAAGATGAGTAGGTGCCGCTACAACCAGCTTCACACCAGCCAACTGAGACTTCAGAGTTGATTAGTAGACCCTTTGAGCTTCCTAAATCCACCAAAATATCAGCCAAGTACTTTGGAACATGTATCCCAAAAGTTTAAGTCAAGACCGACAAGTTGCGAAATGACTAGCTCCCAAAACTTGCTATTTTTGAACATACACCTGCTGGAAAAAATGAACAGTGCTCTCAACCTGGAAGGAATTAGAAAAATTCCTTTTGGGCATAGCAAATAGACTTAGCAAGCTTCCTATTCCAAGTTAAAACACTTCAAATGATGGACTGAGCACTGAGAACAAGTTTCATCAAGTTCTGGAACATTCCCACAATTTCGGGGCTCTGCAGAGATAGACCAGTAAGCAGTAAAATGCAGATATCTCCAAAAGTATAAATCCAACGACCTTGAAAATTTATAGGTAGAAACTAGACAGTGAGAGCTATCCAACGCACTTTAAAACACTGAAAAAGGTTCAGTAAAACTCGAGATATGACCTTCTGAAGTTACTGCTCTGAGTGAGTATAGCAGAGAACAAAACAGAGAGGTAGATGATAATAAATGTATAGATTCACATATGATTACAACCACATTGGCAATGAATCTTTGCACAATGGGAGTAGAATGATAGAGCTATGGAGTAAGCTCTTCAATCTCTACAAAATGACATCAAGTGGTCACGTACAAGGCTTGCTAATCGCCTCTTCCTTCTTGCTCCTTTTATAGCTATTCTTGGAGGGAGTTTTGAATTCGAATTCGAATGGCTCCACCTAAAAGTGATCCCCAAAGTTAGGAGAGATTCCCTCAGCTCAAAAATTCGTGATTTTGGTAGTTGGAGCCACGAATTTGCTTTTACATCATGGATGAGGTAAGCCATCCTTTTACTTTTTTCTTTTTCCATTTACAAGAGATAAAATGTACTCTTTTACAAGAGGTGTTCACATGACTACTCATGTGACTTACAAATGAGGATAATATCAAGCATATCAAGCATGTAGGCTTGGGCAAAATGCACCAACAGCTCCCCCTCAAGCCTAACATGCTTGGCCTCCAAATAAGTCTTCAATTGTCCTTGATTTCCTGCAAACCAATCATCAACTTGAATCTACTTAATTTCGTACCATCAAGAGCTTTCGTCAACATGTCTGCACATTGCATATCTGTAGAGACGTAGGATAGTTGAATATCCTTGCTCATTAGCTTCTCCCTTACATAATGGTAGTGGACTTCAATATGCTTGGTTCTAGCATGGTATACCGGATTAGCTGCTAGATGTAGTGAGCTTGTGTTGTCACCAAAAATGTGAGGTGTTGAAGAATGAAGTCCAAGATCTGTGTACAAAGATTTTAACCACATGATTTCTTGAGTTGCATTAGCCAAACCTCTATATTCAGCTTCAGTAGAAGATAATGCCACGGTTGGTTGCTTCTTCGATGACCAAGAAATGATTTTTGAACCTGCAAATGATATATACCCTGATGTGCTTCTTCTATCATCTTTAGATCCGGCCCAATCTGCATCTGAGTAGACCTTTAGCTCAATATCTGAAGTAAATGAATAAAACAAACCTTCATTCATGGTCCCCTTTAGGTACTTGAGGACTCGCTTGGCCGCTTCCATATGTGGTCTTCTCGGCTTATGCATAAACTGACTCAATATGCTAACACTATAGCATATATCCACCCTTGTGAGTGTTGCATAGTTCAAACTTCCAACCAAGCTTTGATAGCTTGTGATGTCTTCAATTGGCTCTCCTTCATAAGCACTAAGCTTATGATTTTGCTCCATAGGTGTACCTGCACACTTTGTATTTTCCATCTTGAACTTGACGAGCATGTCATGGACATACTTCCTTTGTGTGATGTATATACCTGAATCTGTGTAGATCAACTCCAATCCAAGAAAATAAGTGAGTGGTCCGAGGTCACTTATTTTGAACTCCTCCTTCATTTGACTCTTTACCTGTTTGATTCCTTCAAGATCATTGCCTGTGATAATAATATCATCAACATACACACATAAATAGATCACTTCAGATCCATTCCTCTTTATGAACAAAGAGGTATCCGCCTTGCTAGCTTTGAATCCTTGGTCCTGCAAATAAGTAACCAATCTGAAATTCCAAGCTCTTGGAGCTTGCTTCAATCCATACAAAGCTTTCTTTAGTTTGCATACATAGTTAGGATGATGTGCATCCTCATATCCAGGAGGTTGTGCCATATACACTTCCTCAGAAATCCATCCATTCAAGAAAGCATTCTTTACATCAAGTTGATAAAGATTCCAATTTCTAGATGCAGCAAGACTTATGAGAACCCTAATTGTAGGCATTTTTGCAACAGGAGAGAAAGTCTCCTCATAATCAATACCATGGGTTTGAGCAAACCCTTTAGCAACTAACCTTGCTTTGTGTCTATTTATACTTCCATCTGGATTCCTCTTGATTTTGTATATCCATCGAGATCCGATTATCTTCATAGATGGCTTGTTAGGTACAAGCTCCCAAGTGTCATTCTCCTTCAAGGCTTCCATTTCTTCATCCATTGCACCTCTCCAAGCTTTCTTGCTTTGTGCTTCTTCGAATGTGGTAGGTTCTTCATTGGTTGAATCCTTTGCAATGTAGATTGAGTGCTTGGTGACCAAAGAAGTATCATAACCAAACCTCTCTGGTTTCTTCTTCTCCCTCGAAGACCTTCTAAGTGGTTGATGTGAGCTCTCGGGTCCATATGTAGCATCCTGCATCTTTGCTTTACCTTTGTTCTTCCATAGCTTTAGTCTTTCCAAGTCTTCTAGGTCAATCTCCGAATCACTTTCTTCAATCTGCTTTGGCTCCTTTGGTTGAAGTGATGGAAAATCTTCATCCAAGTCATATGGCAGCTTCACTTTCCTGTCATCATCAAACCATGATTTGTTTTCATCAAAAATTACATCTCTACTCACAGAAAATCCTTTATTGGTTGGATTGTACAATCTATATCCTTTTTGGTTTTGATCATAACCAATGAATACACACTTCTCTGCCTTGGGATCCAATTTCCCTCTTACTTGAGAAGGAATGTGAGCATAGGCTAAGCATCCAAAGATTTTACAATGCTCTAGACTAGGTCTTCTTCCATTCCACACTTCATATGGAGTGGTTCCATCTAGTGACTTAGATGGAAGTCTATTTATGAGATATGTGGCTGTCGACACAGCCTCTGCCCATAGGTAGTTCGGCAATCCCTTTTCGTTGAGCATGGACCTTGCAGCTTCGACGATAGCTCTATTCCTCCTCTCTGCTACACCATTGAGTTCAGGTGTATACCTTGTAGTGACTTCCCTTTTAATGCCTCTTTCATGCAAGAAGGCATCAAATTCAGAAGAGAAGTATTCTCCTCCACCATCTGATCTGAGTCTTTTCAAAGTCCTACCTGTTTGATTTTCAACAAGAGCAATATACTTCTTAAAGCAATTAAACACTTCATCCTTGTGCTTCATGAGAAACAGAATGGTCCACCTGCTACAATCATCTATGAAAGACACATAATATCTTGAGCCTGATATAGATGGCTCCTTACTTGGACCCCACACATCCGTGTGCACTAGATCCAAAGGATTTTGATACATATATCCTTTCTTATTGAAAGGTTGTCTATGAGCCTTGCCGAGTTGACAAGCTTCACACTTATAAATCATGTGTTGCCTTGTGATATTAGGCAAACCAAGTACACTTTGGTCCCTGCAAATCTGTTTGAGTGTCCTCTCACCAATGTGAGCAAGCCTTTTGTGCCATATCTCCAACTCTGTTAGAGTTTGAGATCCATAGCTAAACAAAGCTATGTTCTTTGTATCTTCCACTTCAAAAGTGAAAAGCCTTCCTGTCTTTTCTCCTTTGGCAATCCTTCGAAAGCCTTGCCTTGGGTCTTCAACATATGCTCCAAATCGATTGAATCTAACCTGCAATCCTTTTTCAACAATCTGTCCAACACTTATTAAATTTTTGGTAATTGTAGGGACATACAAGACTTTGCTTAAGAGGTTCATATTCCCATCTGATGTCTTCACATTACCTATCTTCTCCACTGAGTGCTTTGTGTCATCTCCTGTCTGCACTTCATGCTTGTTATGAGGATCTTCCAAATCAGAAAGTAAAGCCACATTTCCTGCTACATGGTTCGAGCATCCCGAATCAATGTAAAATATGTGATCATCATCCTTACCCTTCTTTGTTGAT
This sequence comes from Ceratopteris richardii, assembly GCA_020310875.1. Taxonomy (NCBI): domain Eukaryota; kingdom Viridiplantae; phylum Streptophyta; class Polypodiopsida; order Polypodiales; family Pteridaceae; genus Ceratopteris; species Ceratopteris richardii. Next base: position 38,080,342 of record CM035409.1, read on the forward strand.
AGATTCATAATCAATAATGGATCTTCTTGACTTTGGTCCTCTGCATAGTTATTGTAATCTCTTCTTCCTCTATGGCCACTTTGATAGTTGTTGTTGTTGTTGTAATTGTTGTTGTAGTAGTTGTTGTTGTTGTAGCCTCCATTGTACCTACCTCTATTTGATCCATAGCCACCTCTATTGAATCCTCTTCCTCTTGAGTTCCTTGGATTCCTGAAAACATTCTTCAGTAGTATGGTTAGATAAGCCACATATGTTGCAAGGTTGAGATGATTGGAATCTCCCCCTGCCTTGCTTTCCACCTCTGCCTCTTCCTCTAGCTCTTCCTCTACCTGCAAAGTTTGCTTGGAAAGAGCTTCCTTCATCTTCATTCTTCCTATTCTTTGACTTGTCCTTGACCTTAGCTTTATCAGAATATAAGGCAGAAGTTTGATTACCTCTTGAGGACTCACCACCTTTGCTAATCTTTGCTTCATGAGTGAAGAGTTGGCCCATGAGTGTGTTGAGGTCGGGTACATGCATATCCATGTATAAATCCATGGCTGTTGTGAATGACTCCCACTTGTCGTCTGATTTGATTCCATTCATGATTTGTCTTATGATTTGCTCCTCTTCAATTACCTCTCCAATGCTTCCAAGTTGGTCGGAAATCTCCTTCATCTTTGTGACATAATCAGTCACATTTTGCTTCGGGCTTTTCTTCATTGTTGTGAACTCCATCCACAATTGGTTCTTCCTTGCTCGAGTGTTGGAAGAGAAGAAAGAAGCAAGTGCATTCCAGGTTTCTCTTGATGTCTTGCATCCCTTGACATGAGGTAAAAGAAAATCAGAGATTGAGTTTAGAATATAGGACCTTGCAAGTGCATCCTTCGAACACCAATTCGAAAGTCCTTCCACTTCTTCATGTGATGGTTGCCCTTTGTTCCTCATGGTTGGCATTGCTTCATCTCCGGATATGAATCCATATAGATTCCTTCCTTGAAGGTAAGCCTCCATCCTTAGAGACCATGCCGGGTAGTTGTTTCGATCCAATTTGTCAATTGTTGATGGAAATCCATCTCCCATGTTGCTTGACTATGCTCTGATACCACTGTGAAGAGAGATGGTGGATGCAATCCAAAGATGAGTAGGTGCCGCTACAACCAGCTTCACACCAGCCAACTGAGACTTCAGAGTTGATTAGTAGACCCTTTGAGCTTCCTAAATCCACCAAAATATCAGCCAAGTACTTTGGAACATGTATCCCAAAAGTTTAAGTCAAGACCGACAAGTTGCGAAATGACTAGCTCCCAAAACTTGCTATTTTTGAACATACACCTGCTGGAAAAAATGAACAGTGCTCTCAACCTGGAAGGAATTAGAAAAATTCCTTTTGGGCATAGCAAATAGACTTAGCAAGCTTCCTATTCCAAGTTAAAACACTTCAAATGATGGACTGAGCACTGAGAACAAGTTTCATCAAGTTCTGGAACATTCCCACAATTCTCGGGGCTCTGCAGAGATAGACCAGTAAGCAGTAAAATGCAGATATCTCCAAAAGTATAAATCCAATGACCTTGAAAATTTATAGGTAGAAACTAGACAGTGAGAGCTATCCAACGCACTTTAAAACACTGAAAAAGGTTCAGTAAAACTCGAGATATGACCTTCTGAAGTTACTGCTCTGAGTGAGTATAGCAGAGAACAAAACAGAGAGGTAGATGATAATAAATGTATAGATTCACATATGATTACAACCACATTGGCAATGAATCTTTGCACAATGGGAGTAGAATGATAGAGCTATGGAGTAAGCTCTTCAATCTCTACAAAATGACATCAAGTGGTCACGTACAAGGCTTGCTAATCGCCTCTTCCTTCTTGCTCCTTTTATAGCTATTCTTGGAGGGAGTTTTGAATTCGAATTCGAATGGCTCCACCTAAAAGTGATCCCCAAAGTTAGGAGAGATTCCCTCAGCTCAAAAATTCGTGATTTTGGTAGTTGGAGCCACGAATTTGCTTTTACATCATGGATGAGGTAAGCCATCCTTTTACTTTTTTCTTTTTCCATTTACAAGAGATAAAATGTACTCTTTTACAAGAGGTGTTCACATGACTACTCATGTGACTTACAAATGAGGATAATATCAAGCATATCAAGCATGTAGGCTTGGGCAAAATGCACCAACAGTCATCCATGAAGATTTTAAGTGACTCCAGCAATAAGGGGCCAAAAATGAGATTGACAGTTTTGTTAAAAGTGGCTGGAGCATTTCTGAGCCCAAATGGCATTTTTACATACATGTATGTTCCCCAAGGTGTGATAAAAGTAGTCTTTTCACGATCCTCTAGGTGTATTGATATTTGATTATAGCCACTGAAGCCATCCATAAAGCTATATAATGCATGTCCAGCCACTTCTTCAATGACCTATTCTGCAAATGGCATTGGGAATCCATCTGGGATTGTCACCTTGTTGAGTGCTCTAAAGTCAACACAAATTCTGATTTTATTGATATTCTTCTTTGGCATACATAAACAACTTCGTCATATTTTGGGTTGAGTCTATAACTCTTCCCTCGTATTGGTTTGACTCCCTCAACCAGAGGGATTCTATGCTCTCCATAATTGGCAAGCACTCCTTCTAAGTCTTTATAATGCCAGGCAAAAACATCTGTATAATGGGTCAAGAATGATCTTACCTTTTCAAGGAGCCCTGGGTGGTTCCACAACCAAGTGGCCACCAAAACTGGCCGGCTATTGTCTTGAGTGTCTAATTGTATTTCTTTGACAGGATTTCTCTCTACCAGATTATCTTCGTGCTCATCTCCTTCCTTGTCTTCTTCCACTAGCTTTTTGTGCATTCCGTCATAAGAAGGGGTATTTTGGATTTCAATGTGTTCCTCCTTGTCCTGCATCCATCCTGCAAGTATTTCTTGAATTGGGAAAGAACACTCTTCACTAGAATCTTTTACCTTGCCTTTAGCTTTAGTAACTTCCTTATCTGTGTTTATCATATCCTCCTCCAAATTGTATTTGAGGGGTGTCTTCCTGCCCCTTCTGCGGTCTGTGATGGGCTCTCCCAATCCATCAACCTGGACTTTTTCCTCATCTTCATCATAACCTTCAGTCGTACAAGAATTATTAAGAAAAATTCCAAAACAAGAGGAAGAGTTGCCTGCTTGGAGCCAATTTAGAATATCCTCTTCTTCCTCGAAATCTATTTGGGGTTGATCCTCTGATTCTGGTTCCATGCAAATGCCAACTGTTTGCATCATACTGGTGTTTCTTTGATTATCTGGGCCCTCTTCTAAATGAATCTGTGTCAGATCTTGCCCTTTCTTTTGTACCCACATAGTGTCCTTGCCCCAATCATGAATGACACTTGCATGTCTCAGCCATGGTCTTCCAATTAAGAGGGGAAATCCTCCTTCAACCTGGGGCAATCTTAAAACCACAAAATTTAGAATGAATAGATTACCTTGTACTTCAAGTGGAACTTTTGGGATCACTCCCAAGGGCTTTACTTTGCTATGATCTGCCAAAGTAACAATGAAATTTGTAGACCTTGAAGGGTGGAGTCCAATCTTTTCCATTGTATGTTCAGGCATCAAGTTAATGCCAGAACCACCATCCACAATAACTCCTTGAAATTCATGACCTTTGACACAGTCAGCCGAGGACTTTTATAGTCTGTAAGGGGTGCTTCCCCCACAATTTTTCCTTTATGTAAAACAACAGTCTTTGCTAGCAAACTTGTAGTGGAAGCCTCATCAATTATCTGCAAGAGTTTTGACCTGAATTTCCCATCCATCTTTATTAAATAAAAGATACTAACCTCCTTTTTCATGGACTTGAGAAGTTTTGAAGCCTCTGATTCCTTAAGAGCATGGGCTCCAATTGACTTACCAAAATCCTCCTGAGCCCTATTGAATGCATGCCCAATGGCATCACTGGTACATATGGGATCTCCTTTTTGCCTTGTATCTGTACATGCAGTGGCCGTGTCTTCAGAAGTCTCTTTGTCTTTGTTCAATCCATCAATTCTTGGTTGTTGAGCTATATCAACTCGAGCCTTTCCTTTATTTCTTGTTTACACTGTAAAAGATTCTATTTCTTCTAACTGCACCACCCTGGTAGATGGTGATGGCTCATTGACCTGATCTAACATTTCTTCTTTGTGAACAAAAATCATTTGAATATGGGGCCCGAATGAAGAGGCTTGATTCTTAGGACAACAATTTGTATAGTGGTCTCTGGCCTCTGGGCAGTTTCTGCAAGGAGGGGCATTTTCTGGTAGAGTGCACCTACTTTGATAGTGCCCACATTCTCCACATCTGAAACTTCCTCTGTCTAGGGTTGTAAGTGTTACCTTGATTGGGTGCGGCCGCCATTACATTTGCTGGTGGTAGGGGTCCTCCTTGTGTCCAATATGTTGTTGCAGGTATTCCTCTTGATTGGCATTCCTTGGCCTCATGACCAGCTTCCTGCATAATTGGCAAGTCACACTTAACAATGGACATTCACTTACTATATGCCCTTCCTTGCTGCACATGGAACACCAAAGTCCACTCTTGATGCCACCCCCTTTGAGTTCCTGCAGCTCCTGTCGCAGTTGGGCCAATTCCTTTGCTTGGGCCTCCTCCTCCTTTTGGAGCTTTAATGCTTCAATCTCCCTTCTCAACTGAGTAACAACATTTTCCTCCTCTTTGTGGGGCTTATTCCTTTTTAAGCCCTCCAACTCCTTCCTTAGCTAGATCACTGGATCCTCCATTTCTGTGGAATATTGTAGTTGAGAAGAAGTTGCTCCATATTGTTGCCTTATTTGCTCCAGTCGTGTAGCTGTGTTGATGAACTCCTCTATGGAGGCTGTAGGCAACACTAATTCCTTGATTTTGCATTGGGTGGCCACTAGAAGTGGCTTAGCTAGCCATTTCTTAACAAAAAAATCATGTGGTGGATCTGGCAATTTAGCCATTAGTGCCTTGGCCCTAGTCACAAACTCTGGGAACTTTTCACCTGGTCCCAATCTCAAATTTTCTAGTTCTTCTATAATGATCTCTGCAGTATTTCCATGCTGGAATTGATTTTTACGTGCATCTTTCATCAAATCCCAAGTTGTAAAATGGTTCTCAGCAAATTGGCTGAACCATTTATCTGCTAATCCTTCTAATGTGGCAGGGAAGAGTATAAAAAAGGCATCCTCCCTGCCCATTAAGCCCCTAGTCTTGCATAGTGCCAAAAATCTTCTAATATGCTCCTCCGGATCCTCTTGAGCTAGGCCTTTGAAAGAAGGGAATTTTATATTTAATCTTGAGAGTAAGGTTTCCAAATCTACCTGACCCGCCATGCTCTTTACTGATGAGGTTGAAGATAGTGGACTAGAGGATCTTCTAACAACCTTCCTTCTTGTTTGCTTGCATGTGACCCTCAATGTTTGGGACCGGGTTGCGGTCATGAGCTGCTCATAGTCCCCTTAGTATGAGATAATTGATAAGAATATGTACCTCTTAGTCCACTGAAGTAGTACTGTCAACACTGGAATATTGCTCTCCAACTGCAATATATCTTCTCCTAAGCTCAAATCTCCTTGGGGTCCCACCGGGCGTGCCAAATTTTGTTGGGGGATTCTTGGACAAGAAGGGATTTGAGTGTTTGTAGGAGAAATGGGTACGACAAGAAGAGAAGATACACACTGGAAGCCTCTGTCGATTGATTACAATAAGACAAATACAATATTGAAGCACAATACAAGCCAATGCTTCTGTGCAAAATCCCACAGAGGGCTCAATTACAAAATACCAAATACCCAAGGGACTTGTTGCTGCTGGCCTCCTCTGCACGAAACCTCCACTTTCTCCAAGCCTGCACTTGTGCACACCTTGCACCAAGCTTCCACTAAGGGGGAGGGATGGGTACCTTCTGTTGGCATGCGCACACTTCAATAAGACCTTGGGATCTTTGGAAGACTAGCTTAGCCTTTCTCTGGACACTTCCTTGGTCACTCTTCATGCACACCTTGCACTTCACTTCTCTACGTCGCACACTGTGTGTCTCTTGCACTTCTCTCTCTCTCTCTCTCTCTCCTTAGACTCTGCTCCCCCTTGCTTACACTATAATTGTCCAAGAATAGTCCTTGCCTTGATTTTTAGTGTGTCGATTCAGGTACGCTCCTAACTGCCAAGACACTCTTATTTTCCTTGATGTCCCAAGATTGTATTTTTAGGTGGCGGCCAACGAATCCCTGTTTTGTCGTGTAGTGATGTTAGACTAAAAGAAACACAAAATTTTAATTGGGGCCATATTTCACTTTGGTGTACGGTGTCGCTTCGCATGCCTTGACCTTTTGCCTTTAATTCTTCACTTTTGAACTTTAGGGAAATTAAAGAAATACCCCTGCAACCTGCATATACTTTTTCCCAATTTACCCCTTTATGAACAATTAATTATGCACTACCTGTGCACTTTGACCCTTGAACTTTGACACTTTACTTTTGCCTATGCTGACTTTGACCTTGACTTTATTGACTTCGACCAATATGAAACTGAGGGGCTCAAGAGTGTGCCATTAGAATTTGACCACAGTGGCCCTTCTAACCAAAATTATCACATAATTTTGAAATTCCAAAATTACAATAACCTAGAGGTCATTGTCCGCCTGGATTTCTTGAATTGGCAAGTTGTTAGGCTTTGAAACCTTGACTATTTGACCATCCCTAGCTCTCTTGTTGTCAGATACTATGATGACCACTACCAAGACTAAGATAGCATGGTCTATTTGTTTGACCTTGATCACACAAACAACAAAGGGAAAGTTGTTAGAGCCCTCAACTCTAGTAGTCATGAAGAGAATTCAAGGAAACTTCACCCACATAGGGAACCAACATCATCAGCTCAAAGCACTACCATCAGATGTCTCTTGGAAACTGATGTGTACAAAAAATTCACAAACTAAAATTTTTGGGCGAACAAAGCAAAGTCACCACCCAAAAATAGAGTAATTTTGTAAGAATATCACAACATAATATTCTCTAATCTTCCCCCTCCTTAAGTACATGGATAAAGTAGGAAACACAACTAGGAAATGCACAAACCTTTAGAGAATGGACCCATAAACAAATCCCCTACCTTTAATTGGAAATTTCCAAGGTAAATTAAGTGTTCGATTGTAAGAAAATCTAGGAAAATCAATTGAGAATCCAAATTCAAGAGGAACAATTCCACATTTGAACCTTATTGGAAACCCTTCAATCAATTTGGTTGATAAGGTATGTCAAGGTTGCAATAAGATTTTCCCCAAGGGATAACATTGATTATTATGTCAATTGGACAAGTCACGCCAACAATCAATCTAGAATGATGCATTAGAAGATGCCTTCAAACCTCTCAAGCGGTGGGGCATGAAACATTTCTACAATGGGTCTATTGAACTATACAAGCACGTAGCTAAGTTCACACAATTCTTGAGATCTCATTATATTACTAATTTTTTAATGCCACAAACCATCCCAATACTTCACTTGAAAAAGTGAAGGCCATTGTGAGGATTGTAAGAAAGGACATCTGTTGCAGAGAGTGAGAGGCTAAGAAGTTGTGTACTTAAGTCAAGAAGACTCAAGGACTTGTGCCAAAGAGACTAAACCTCATTTGCAACACAAGTGCATATAGTGGGAAATTGACACACGCTTATATGTCAATCCGATCAAATGACCTAACCAAGTGTATGAAGACATGTGCACACATGATGGAAAATGAAGTGGTTCAGCTGATATGCATGAGAAAAGACTAATCCACCTCTCAAACTCACTGAAAGACTGAAAGTGTCTGCCGTGATACTAGTTACAACAGTTTTCAGTAAATCAAGAATTTCTCTCAGCTCCAAGCCCTGAATATAATCAGTAGGGTACTCATTTCGAAGCTCTAGACAAGGCGCATCTATTGGAAGTGGTCTCACTCGATTTTGACAACCTTGCTTCAAGTTATGACCAAAATAGTGAATGGCGAGAAGTACCCATACTCACACCACAACTCCTACAAGCTCACACACACACTACAATAGCTCAAAAACAGTGGGGAGGGGTAGACAACAGCCCTACACACACATTCCAAGAATTACACACACATAGAAGATCAAAGAGGAGATGGAAATCTGCAGGAAAGAGACAAATTCGAGATTTCAAAGCTCTCCTTGTTCACAATAGCAAAAAGTACTTACAAAGAGTCACCAAGTGACTTATATACATGTGCCCTAAATTTGGTCCTTTCACAAAAGAGACCGGCACTTTATACTAAAAGTGAATTTCCTACTAATTTACAAGGGATATTTTACAACAAGATGGGATTATGCCACTAGAGGACTCCTCTAGTGCATTTACATGGCTTGAGGGGATTCTCTGAATGTTTTGAAGAAGAAAAATCATGCCCATTAATTTGAAAATTTTGGGGCTCTCCTCTTGTGCTTCTTTGCTCTGCAACACTCTCCCCCTCCTTGTCTCTGTCGTCCCTTGACAGGCTTTAGCTTCTCATTGGCTGCTTGCTTAAGTCTTCTGAATACACGCACCCAGCAGTTGAAGCGGCAACAAGGACTGTCAGACAATTGGTTATCTTATCCGAGGTATGTCCTTTGCTTTTGTTTGCCCCTTGGTATTCCTTATATCACATATCTGGGTTGCTGTATTCAGTTGGGCTGCCACGCACGCCACCAATGACTAGGAATGTGCTGTTCTTAGTCACCTCTTTCTAGCTTTTGGTCTTCTGATTTGTCCTGGTTGCACACATCTGACCCTGTTGTATTGTTCTGAGCATGTTTACTTTGTTGACACACACGCTATCAGCGGGAGGATTACTACCTGCCAAGTATTGTCTTGCACTTCTTCATGGATAGTTCCTGGCCCTGGTCCGTCCTTCCCATGAAATGTCCTGGTTCTCATTGATCTTTAATTCCAATCCTCAGGACCTGGATGATTCGCGTTGTTGCCTGATGCGTGCCCCTGCGGTGCTTTGGGCAGAGGGTGGTTCTTTCATTTTATGATCTTCATTCTTTATTTTTTTTGACTTTGATCGTCTTCTTCTTTTCTTCTTGCTCGATTCCCCTTCCACACGTCCCTCCTCTTGAACTCTGTCGTCCTCGACAGGCTTTCTGTGGCGATGTGAATAGGTCTGTATGGCTGCTTGCTCTCGTTGATTCAGCAAATTGGCGTGACATATCATAAATTTTTTCCACTGGCTTGACTTCACTCCATCCTCTGGCGCTTGTCGGTGATCCGCAAAAAAGCTGGTTTCATAAGCCACCAAGCGTGCATTAAGATTTGAAGTCATTTTGACAAAAATTTCCGAATCTATTTCAAAGAAGCCAGTGAAAAATGCTTCTTCGAAAGTCTGCATATAGGTTGACGGCAAAAACATAAGTCGAGAACAATACGCCATCAGTGTTAAGCGACTCAGAATGGTAGAAAGGTAAAAAATGAGTGCTTTTGATCCTTGTGTAATGCCGATAAAATTCAAGAACGTATATTTTGCATGCTGAAAGACTTTGATTATAGTAAGGATCATACTAAAAATTTTATTCGTCATTTTGACCGCTAAATCCGGAACAGCGGAATACCTTGCAATCCGAAATTCCATTGTTTTCACCATGTACTCTTCCGTTGGTAGGTAGTTATGTGGCGGACTAGGTAACAATGGATAATTCAGCCAATGAGTATTTATGCTTCCCTGGCACTAACCTTCCCAAAATTGCGTCCAGGAGCGTCTGCGAGGTACGGGGCAAAATGATGGATTGACTTGAAGCACATATGGTGAAGCTTCCCATTGTACCCGCAATGTAGGGTTCTTTTCCAAGAGTTTTCGCCTCCATATGGGATCAGACTTTTTGAATTCCTCTTGAGTATATTTGAATGTATCTTGGCTAAACTGGAGGTTCGTGTCTGGATCTTTATGTGTAGTATTCTTTATATATTGTCGTGTTTGTTCTTTAAGGAGACCATATGGTACATTGAAGGGCTTCAAAATTTGATCCAAATTTTTGCTTTTGATTTGGGCCTCCTTCATCACCTGGATTATTTGATCTTCGAATTCAGCAGTAAGCTGGGACACTAGTAGTGCCCTTTCCTGCCGGCTCAATTCTGCAATGTCCCGAGTAGCATGTTCAATGTGGACCTCCTGTTCCTCCCTTATCGGTGAATGATGTGAGGGGGGAGAGAGAGGACGTACCTCAGTCTCTTCAGTAGCCACGGCGGGTTGTGGAACTACTGGTGTCCCCTCAATGTCCTTGTGTGCTAGTTGATCCTATATTTGTTTTATCATCTCCTTCTTTTGCTTAATTTCTTCATGTGCTTGCAAAATTGTTTCCTTATTCTTTTGGATTTCCTAGGCCACTATTGCGAGTTGATCAGTATCTTCTTTACAATGCAGTAGGTATCTATTTTCCGCTTTCTTCCATTTGGTTCTAAGGGCAGCGGTGTCTTCCATGTACCTCTTTTCCCATTCAGCAATGGTGGCCTGCTCCTTTTTGAGCTGATCTTCATACTTAGCTAGCTTTTTTTCCAAATCTTTGATGTCCTTGGCCGGGCTTCCTTGAATTTCAACAGGCTGATCACTTAGAAGAGCTGTCATGAGCTCCTTGTTTTGGTTCCTTAGGTTTTTTGCCTCTTCCATGGATACCTTTATTTGTGATTCTAGTATTTTACTTCTCGCGTTCATTCGCGTTTTCTCGGCCTCCCTAGCTTCAATTTTCTTTGTTAATTCCTGTAGCTGTGCTTTCAAGCCTTCATTTTCCATGGCTAGAGTTTTGCACTGCTGTTGGAACTCTTGAACTTCATTCTGTTTCTATTGTACTTGTTCTCTTGCAAATTTTAATTCTACGAAAAGACTCTTACTCTTTTCTTGAAGCTCATGCTTATCCTGCATCGCGTGATCATAGTCTTCATCAGCCTCAAGCATTAGTTGTTGTGTGTCTAGTGCGGTTTTGATCATGTGTTGTACAACAAGTTTGAGTTGAGTGATGTCGACATTCAACCATGCCCGTGGTATGCTTGGAGCTTCGCCGATTTGCACATCTTTTCCCTGCTCCACATGGATGGTTTCATTGTGGGGTTGTCGAATTTGTAGATGTATTTGTGGTTCTTTTTCTTCTTCATTCAAATCAAGAACTTTTGTGGCACTCCCTTGAAATGTGACATCCATGGGGGAGGGTTCTGCCACGACCCTTATTGGTGTGAAGGGTTCCTCTTCTTCTACTGTCGCCGCCTGAGTCTCTCTCTTTGGTGTCTTGATGGACACCTCGCTTATCGGTGTTGCCTCTTTGATAAGGATGGTGGAAGTCTCATTCATTTTGATGACATGTGTCTCTTCTTGGTTTGTCTCCTTGCTTTCGGTGTCTCTGGTGGGGTGGACAGAGTTGTCATTTACCTTTGTTCCTTCGTCTGCTTCTGCGTAGTCAACTGCATTCAACTCGTCCCATTGGCCATCATCTTTTGATTCACTTTGAATCTCCACATTCAATAATGAAGTGTCAGGTTTTTCTTGTGCATCCGAAGATGAGCTTGAATTATCCAACCCGATTTCTCTGTAACGGTGTACTTTTGTGAGTTTCTTTTTCACCTGCATCTCTTGGTGGGCCTGCTGATAATGGTGCCCTTGCACTGGTAAATTGACTTGCCCTTCTGTATATTTATGCATTTCTTCTAGGGCCCTATTAAATCTTCCTCTGTAATTGGCCTGTGCTCTTGAATCGTTGTCTTGGGAAGTACGTGTGTCCTTTTTTTGGCTGGAACTTCCTCTTCTACTTGCTTGACTTCCCTGAGTCTCTTCGTGCCTCTCATTCTGGGTTGAGAGCTAGTTTCTACCTCTTCCATAATCTTGACTCCTCTTTTCTTTGTAGGAACAGTGGCGACTTTGGCATACTTTGCCATGGCGGTTGATGATGGCATTTCCTGTAGGTGCTCTCTAATACCTAAAGCGTGGTAAATCAATATTGTCAGAGCGACGCTGCCATTGAGGAACTTCTTATTATTCCACTGCTTCTTTGCTTGAAATAGTCTTTCTTGTATGTAAGGAGTCAGATTAATTTGATTTCCAATATGTTTGATTGCATGTGAGAGCAATTGAACAATAATCTTTTGAGGAGCCGTATAGCGATGCATATTTGGGAAGCAGAAGTGCTGGTGGATGAGCCTGACTTCCTCTTCTATGTCAACTGTGTTAATGTCTGTGAATGTTCTGGTCTTGGCCCCACGACTCTCTTCCTTTACGACAGTGATACCGTCCTTCTCCCATCCGAATGCTTCCTTAATCAATTCATGTGTGAATTGGATGACTACCCATTCACCGACGCCATCCATTACTCGAGCCTCAGGCACCAAAGGATCATGTAGTGCAGGCTGTAGTGTATTCATAACTTGAGTGCATCTGTGGAAGTCGGGCTTATAGATTGGAAGTTCAAAATATTTATGTATGCCCACTTTCTTCATGATGTCGATTGTAGACGGGAGTCCATGTAGTACTCTGAAATCCTGGGACATGATTGGAAATTGGTGATCTGTATCCATTATTTTGATAGTTGCCAGGAAGAGGTATTCCCCAGCCAGTTGATCTTCCCTGAACCAATGTCCCTTTGCTTTGGTGATGCTCTAGAGAGGAAATTCCAGAACTTCCTCTTGTACTGTTGCTTCATAATCTTTAGAAGCCATCTGCACTTTTAAGGAAAAGCGCATTAGCTTTAATGGAAAGTATAGCAACTGTGTAGTGCATTGCAGTGATTTGTTGTCGTTCTATCACTCCGTTTCCCATGGTTCTCTAAGTGAGATCTCTTACCACATCTTTTTATTTCTTTTCCTGAAAGAAAACATGCATAAGTTTAGCCGAAGCATTTATTTATGTACATAGTAGGTCCATTCCTAAGAAAGTTGAAGCTATGATCTTTTCTCAATTGGAGAATGTGCACCACTAATTTTATCATGTACATCATGTGCCGAATGCTTGGCCTTGTAATGTGGCCCTATCATGCATACTTTAGGTGCATTTGATATTCTATGAGTGCAATTGGAATCTTTGTCGTCTCGATGGTCCACTCCTTGCAGTTGCTTGGGTTTCCAAATCCATTTTGTTGTCATGATGTCCCTTGTCTTCTCTCTGGTCCGTTGATCTTCGTGTGTTCCCTTTGTATCTTTGGGTAGCTGAGCAATAGAATTATTGCTCTTCATGTTTTTAGGATGAGTCTGTCTTTGCTTTGTCGTTCGAATGTTTCGAAGTAGTGTATCCTCCAGATTGCTTATCTCTTGCTTGGCGGCCTGCCTGACCGTCTTGGGGATCCATATTTTCTGTCGTGCTTTCTGAGCGTCAATCAAAGACTTAGGAATCCATACTTGCAAGAGTAGTGTTGTGTCAGATGGTCGCGATGTTGACTTGTTATTCGTCTTATTCTCCCAATGATTTGGTGATGACATTTCCGATTTCTACACTTGATCTTTGCGTATCCATTTGAATTTTTTCTTTCCTTGATGTAAATGTCTGAATGTCGTCCTCCACATTGGTGATCCTTTCGCTGGGTGAGAAGCTCCATGAGAGTTGGTTTTCTTAGTGTGTGGCTGTTCCTCAGCTGAATGAGGTGATTTCACCTCTTCTTTGGACATTTTAGGGTTTGCACTTTCTACTTCTTCTAGATTGGTTTTTGGGATATTAGGACTTGAATCAAATTCCAATAGCTCTTCTTTGCATCCTTCTGCACTCTCGATGGTTGTTGGCTGGAGTAAAGGCTTCTCTCCTAATAAACTAAAAATTTCCTTGTGCTCTATTTTGGCTGAAATATAGCCTTGAGCTAGGTTGATGCTCACTTCATTCTCAATGATCCAATCCTGTCCTAGGATCAAATCTTCTACTAAATCCTCATCTCTACACACTAAGACTCGTTGTTCCATGGAAGAATTTCCTAGGTGGAGGGATACGTTAGTGGTTCCTATGCATTCTATGATTTGACCTCCAATTCCTACCATCTGAGCCTTTGTGGGAGTCATTGTCAGTTGAAGATCTTGTATGACCGTATTGCATATGCAACTAAGTCCTGCTCCTGAATCTATCAATGCATCTATCAATTTGTACTCTGTCGTTCCAATCCCTAGGTTTAGGTAAGGTTGTGACCTGTGAGCTCTATTTGAGTCAGATGTATGGACTTGATGTTAGCCATAGGGATAGGTTCCCCTCCTTGGAGGTATCGTTCATCTCTTTGCCTAATCCACTCTTTCCTCTTCTTGATGCGTTCTAGGGCTTCTTGTCGTGCCTCCTCTCTAATCCGTTCTTCTTCTTTCTTCCTATTTTGAGCACCTACTAGCCATGCTAGCATTTGATCCGTCAATGGCTCCATGAACCTTTTAACTCTGCATCCACTTATGTAGTTAGGAAGAATGTCTCCATCTAGAGTGGCTAAATTAACTGCTCCACTAGTAGAGATCCTATTGGCATGTTGCTTTAAGCTGTACACCAAGACTAAGTCTCCCTCTTTAAGTCCTTTGTCTTTTATATGTGCATCATAATATGCCTTTTGTCTTCTCTTGGCTGCATAGATTCCTGCTACCGCTTGTAACCTAGTTTCATGCAACTTCTCGATTTGGTCTAGTTGTTGGGATAACTCATGTCCGTTCCATTCATACTGTTGGGCTACTCTCAATGTTGGGATTAAAAAATCAATTGGCAAAATTGCATTTTGCCCGTACACTAGATTGAATGGGGTAGTTCCAATGGCAATTTTGTATGCTACTCGGAAGGCCCAAATTGCATGATGAAATTGTTTGTCCCAATCAGACCTCCCATTATTGACAATCTTTGTCAATACTGTACATAATACCTTGTTGGAACTTTCCGCTTGACCATTGGCTTGGGGATGGTATGGGGCTGATTTTTTATGGATCACTAAAAATTCATTCATTGGGATTCTATTACTTCGTTAAGGAAGTGCGTTTCTCGGTCACTCACAATCTCAATTGGTAATCCGAAACGAGTGAATATATGTTCAAAAAGGAACTTAGCAGTGGTTTGAGCATCGTTCTTTCTAGTAGCCTTGCTTCTACCCATTTTATCAAGTAATCAGTGGCTACTATGATGCACTCAGCATGCGATTCTTTGGCTGGTGGGTTGATGGGTCCTATGAAGTCAATACCCCATTTAGAGAATGCTCTCGCACACACCATAGGTCGCAATGGCATGTCATCTCTCCGAATTGGGTATTTAGCCCTTTGGCATGTTTCACAACTTCGCACATATGTTTCAGCGTCCATATGTAAAGTTGGCCACCACAAGCTTGCGAAGAGAATCATTTTTGTTGTTGTGTCGGCTGAAAAATGACATCCTGCTGCACCGGCGTGTGCCATCTCTAATATGGGCAAATACTCTCCTTCATGAACACATAATCGTAATTGGTTGTCTTTTCCTCTTCTAAACAAGTTTCTTCCTATGAGAACATAGTCTTTGCTCATCTCCTCTAGGGATCGTTTTCTAGCCAAGCTAACTCCTTCCTCATGTTCTCTTGTCTTTAGGCATTTCACTAATGTTTTGCTCCAATTGGGTGCTATCGGTTGAGAAAGGTATGGAAGTATGATCCTCCGGGATTGTTTCCTGGCATTCTGCACAGTTACTTACGCAGTCATGGACATCCTTGGGCATGTCCGGCCAGTATACTCTTAATCTCTTTAATTCCCTGATGGTTCCATGAGTTGCTTGGTGTGTTCTCCATTTCTTCACATGTGCTTGTTCAATTAGCTTCATTTGTTCGTCCTCCTTGACACATCTTAGCAAAACTCCATTGGGTTCCTTATAGTACACACTTCCCGTGATAATATGCAAGTTTCTTGATTGGAGAATTTCCTTTCTGCTATCCTTATTGATTGAATGTTGTGGGCCATGGGTGAGTATAGGATGCTTCTAACTATGCAATAGGATGTATCTTAGCCCAACCAATGAAGGAAAATTAGATCATCCAATTGCCTATGCAAGCAGACAACTGAATCAAGCTGAAAGGAATTATACCACTACTGAGCGAGAAGGATTAGGAATGGTCTATGCAGTGAAGAAATTTAGACACTATCTCCTAGCCAAAAAATTCAAGTTCTTCATAGACCATCAGGCTTTACTGTACTTAGTCAATAAACCTTGTAACACGGAAAGATTAGTAAGATGGTTCTTACTATTAATGGAGTTCAATTTTGAAGTGATAGTGAAAAAGGGGAACACCCATGTAAGAGCGGATCATCTTTCAAGGTTAACACAACATGAATATGAAAAGGCTTGTTCCAATTTGGCGTTTTCAAAATGGGAGCCGTGCTAAGCCTCTTTTTCAACTCATTGAATGCTTTTTCGCACTCTTCCGTCCAAGTGAACTGAGTTAAGAGACCATACAGGGGTTTGGCGATTATGGCATACATGTGGATAAATCGACAGTAATATCCACAGTGTCCCATAAATGCTTGCACCTCTTTCACATTCTTTGGTCTAGGAAGCTCTAAGATGACCTTAATCTTGTCCTCATCTGTGGATATTCCATTCCTAGAGACTATGTGTCCTAGGATTTTCCCTTGTCTCACCATGAAGACACACTTCTCTGGGTTTAAACAGACTCTGTACTGTCTACATTTATTAAATATCTTCCTCAATTCAGGAATATGATCGTGTCTTTGATTGGAGTGTGTACAATAGAGATGTCCCTCCACTACAATGGAATCCCATACACAAGGAGGAAGATGACCTATCCATTCATAGTGCTGGATCAAGTGATCAATCATGGATACACGAGGACGCTCAGTTATGGATGTGTAAGGAAGCCAAGAAAGAAGATGACAAAAGACAGATATGGCCAATCGGACATCCTAACTACAGACCTGTGGAGGACCCAAGGTACATACCTCAAATCTTTCCAGATGAGACCTTTGAACCGCATGGATGGATGGAAATCCTAGCAACCTTAGACGTGTGTGTAAATGAGGAAGTCTTGACAATGAACGAGTGCATAGACGAGGAAGTCTATGATGTAAATCTTTATATGGTTGTCCTTCAAGAAGTGGAAGAAGGGGAAATCTTGAAAAAAGAGTGGAAGGAGGAATATGAGAGTATCGAAATGGAACCCGAATTTGATTAAGAAGAGAGCTATCTAGACACCATTCGAACCAAAGCGAAACAGGAACCGACAAAGATCTTAGCAATAGAAGCCGCTCCCAGAGTACAAAAACAAGAAACCGAAATGAGTAAAACTGGACCAGACCCAGATCTGTTTGAAGTTCCTAAACACTTTAAAAGATACGAAGTAGAAGAGCGAAAGGTAGCCATTCAAATGCCTAAACGAGAGGCCCAAGACGGAGAAGTGTACGACAACAAAGAACAAACAAAAAAAATTATAGTAACAGTGGAAGACGGAGAAGAACAATGCACATACATAGGCAAAGATGTATCAGTCGAAGAAGAAGAGGAACTCATACAACTGATCCGAGAATATCGAGACGTGTTCGCATGGACATATAAGGATCTCAAAGGCGTGGAACCCTCGATTTGTTCTCATAGGATACCAATGACAGCAGATGCAAAACCATCAAAACAATGCCCTTATACATACAACGAGATCTATGCTGCTAAAATTAAGGAAGAAATAGACAAGTTACTAGCGGCAGGATTCATATATGAGATAGAACACACCGAGTGGGTATCGCCATTAGTAGTTGTGCATAAGAAAAACGGAAAATTGAGAGTGTGCATTAACCTGAAGAAAGTGAACGTAGCCACCATACGTGACAGTTACCCACTACCCATCACTGACCATCTATTGGAAAGGGTCGTAGGAAAAGAATTCTATAGCTTCTTAGACGGATTCTCAGGATACAATCAAGTAGCTATTGCTACCGAGGATCAACATAAGACCACATTAGCGACCGAATGGGGAGTCTATGCTTTCAAAGTGATGCCTTTTGGACTCACTAATGCACCAGCTACTTTCCAACGATTGATGTATCATGTTTTCAAGGAATTTCTGAAAAAGAGCATGGAAGTATATGTAGATGACGATGCACTTGTTGATGAGAGAACTGATATTGAGGAGGCAAAAACTATGCCAAAATGGCTAGTGCAGACTTTGTGTGACAACAAATTAGATGCACCTCTGTCATACTATACTCGTTCAAGCTCTCATAGTGCCTCTTTTGCATCGGATTGCTATGCTATGGTTGCATCTCATCTCTGTGTTAATATTGAGCCTGTTTCATTCGATGAAGCACAAAAGTCTGAACATTGGATGGCTGCAATGCAATCTGAATATGATGCTATCATGAAAAATGGTACTTGGCCTTTATGTGACTTGCCTCCTGGTAAGAAGGCCATTGGCACTAAGTGGGTATACAAGCTGAAACATAAACCTGATGGAACAGTTGACAGGTATAAGGCTAGACTTGTTGCAAAGGGTTATGCACAGGAAAGAGGCATTGATTTTGATGAGACCTTTGCACCTACATGCCGAATGACTACTGTTCATAGCATGTGTGCACTTGGAGCTCATCATGGTTGGAATGTACATCAATTGGACAGTAAGAGTGCATTTCTGAATGGTGACTTGCATGAAGAAGTGTATGTTTTTCAGCCCCATGACTTTGTGGAGAAAGGGCATGAAAACCAAGTGTGCAGGTTAAAGGAGGCATTGTATTGTTTAAAGCAAGCATCACGTGCTTGGTATGAAAAGATACATGCTTATCTAATTGCACATTATTTTGAGAACAGTCCAACTGAAATCACCTTATATGTTAAGCATGCTAATGATGCGCTTTTGATCATTGTTGTGTATGTTGATGACATGCTGCTCATTGGTCCTCATGACAAGCATATTGCTGATTTTAAGGCTGATTTGCATGCCTCATTTGAGATGCCTGATTTGGGCCATTTGCATCACTATTTGGGCATTCAGTTTATGCATTTTGATGGTGGAATGGCTTTGTGTCTAACAAAATATATTGGCGGCATTTTGGCCTTGAAGATTGTAAACCTATTGCCACTCCTATGGAGATAGGTTTACGATTAAGTCTTCATGATGTTGGAGATGCATTTGATGTTGTTCTCTATCAGCAAACTGTTGGATGCTTAATTTACTTATGCATTACTCGGCCATATATTCAGTTGGTTGTCTCACAGATGAGCATGTTTATGCATTGCCTAGGTGTCACGCATTGGCAGGTGGTTAAGTGCATCTTTCGCTACTTGAGTGGTACCCTGCTACTTGGATTGTTTTATCCCAAGGGGGGATCACTATCGCCAGATTTACATGCCTTTTTTGACTCTGACTGGGCTAGTTGCTATGACACTCATGTGTCCACTAGTGGTTTTTCCTTCATGCTTGGTAGCTCATGTATATCTTGGTTGAGCAAGAAGCATCCAACTGTTGCCACTTCCAATTGTGAGGCTGAGTATAGGGCAGCTTTCACAACGGCTGTTGAGTGTGTGTGGCTCAGATGACTTATTGTTGATTTGGGTGTTGGTAAGGTTTCTGCCACACCATCTTCACTAATAGTTAGAGTGCATAGGTAGTTGCAAGGAATCCTGTGTTCCATGCTCACATTAAGCATATTGAGGTGCATTATCATTATGTCAGGGAGAGGTTCTCTGCTGAATAGATCACCTTGGCATATGTGCCCATGTAGGAGAACATTGCAGACCTTTTCACAATGGCTCTGCTTAGGGAGAAGTTTGAAGCTTTGGACAAAGCTTTGGGCTTATTTGCTTTTGTGAATTGATTCCACATAGCTTGGAACTTCCTTATGCATGAGTGCTAGCTTCTTGTTCACCACATCACTCCCAATGTGCTCCAAGCTTCTTCTTCTTTCTTGTGATGTTCACGTGCTTCCACAGACCTCAAACTCCAACATTTTTCCCCGGCTTGTATATATGCTTATGAACCTAACGGGTTACTTATCTTTGTACATTCTAGTGGTAATACATTCAGTATTGTGAGATCTGAGCTCATTTTGGCCTCCGAACACACTATCATAGTGTTTTTGTAGGCAATTTCATCTTTTTGTGCCAAAGATACATATAGGTTTTGGTTCACCAATATAAGCACCTCGAAGTTTGCTACACGTTTAGCAGAAGTCGACGGGGTAGTTTTGTTCAACTTTTAGAGATGCATTCATTTTTTTGCATCAGGGTATTTTAGTCAGTGGCCACAACTGAAAGCAATGATGTATTCCATATGTTGGTTGTTGAGGATAAGCTGGATGCTACCAATTACCCATTGTGGGCTTATGTCACTCTAGCACAATGGCAAGTACCAATGTGAGGAGATCCACCTCATAATTGTCAATCCATGGAGACGTGAGGATTAGTATGAAGATTGTGAGCAAGTGATGGCACAAGTGCATGAGTGAGAAGCACACTAACATGCACACACATACACACACACATGCACACAAGGCAAGACAAAAAGTGGAACAATGGATTCTTCTACTAGCAAGCTCCAAGAAAGTATACAAAGCTCAAAACTAGCTTCAATCTCCAATTAGATAACCTCAAAAATGAGCTCTCAAGCCTTTTTTATAGTTTCTGACTAAGTTTTGGCCATGTCCAAACCTAGTGTCCGGCCTAATTAAACATAGGTTCCAATCATTTTGGAGGCTCAAAAGAGCTCTAAAAATCATGAAAATTGGTACATATATACTTCTAATACTCCTCAAGCTCCAAGACTCCTCGGCTTGCACAAAATGGAGTAGGAATAATGGAAAATAGTATTTAAAATGGTGTGAAGTGACTAAAATCATTGTTTGGGAAATATTTCTCCATGAAAAATTATGTGGCCTACTTGTCGAATCTGCATTGACTGCTTAATCTTGCTTGGCTCTCCCTTTGTTCTGACTCTCTTCGGTGGCTTCCCTACCTTGTAAGGCCTTGACTGCCCTGGCTACTACCAACACCCCCTGTCTCTCGCGTATGTCATCCTTGATAGACTCTTGTTGTCGGTAGTGCTTTATGTAATACTCGATGATATCGATGGCAAGGTGATGTTCTTGTATGCGTAGACCTCGTGCCAAGTCTTTCATCATTTGATCCCAATCAATTGGCCCTCGAATATTCGGATATGGCAAGCATAACTAATCTACACGTATGGCTTGCTCCATTGCAAAGAGATGTAATAAATGTGTTGGTCTGGGAATGAAAATTTTGGAATGATATTCTCAAAACCCGTGAAAACTCTGCCTGTAGCAAGCAAGTAGATATTTGATTCGTGCATGCCATGCATATATTGTGTTGATGGAGGGGGTTTGGCTCATTTCATATACCAAATCTTGGTTGCCTTCAGAAAATCCAGGGGCTGAAATATATGGAGCTTGAATCTTTCGAAAGGTCTTGAATACTACCGTCATGAGCTTGACGATTTTCATACACATCTGTGCAACAATGTCTGGTACATTCTTTAACCATGTAGACCAATGACATATGGTGGAGATCATATAGGCAACGGTGTGTGGCCCTCTGAGTGGAGCAAAGTATGGATAGTTAACCCAATCTGAACATGCTTTATTGTTGCAGACTTTAATTGCAAAAGCTTGCCAGGATCTATGACGGACAACATGGCAATAACATGGGCTGTATTTAATATAGAGTGGCATGGTTGCCCATGTGCGCATCATTTCAGGGTATTCCATTAACAGTTGCTAACGCCCGTTAGGTTGAAAAATAGAGCCTGCTTGTGCCTCTTCTGGTAGATCATTGGGTTTGAATTGAGTAGTAAATGTTGTCTCTTTCCCTTTATGCCTTTTAATCTCTGCATTATAATCGGGCCAAAATACAAAATAAGGCATGTATTGCTTCTCGTATGTGGTGAGGAGCTACAGCTATTCGATCATCATGAGTTTGTCTGATTTTCTCTACTCTCTTGAGCCAATCTAGGACTTCTATCTCGAAGGTGTCTCGGCCCTCAGCTGTGACACACCTGCTTGGTACTCGCATCGGCTTATATGGTTCTTAGAAACTTTCTTTGATCAGAATCTCCACCACTGTTTCGGGTTCTGGTTCTTCAATTTGAGAGGGTGGCCTTTCATAAGGTAGTAGACATGCTTGGATTTCTTCCACCTATTTCTTTAAGGCTTCTATTTCCTCTGTGGGCTGAGGGAGAATGGTTAACTGTGGTTGAGATGTATTGACATTGGCTAGCTGCTTCTTGAGGTCGGCATATTCTGATTCTAGTTTTTCATACGAATCTAAAAAGTTTGCATGTTCCTCTAGTAATATTCTGATATATTCTAAGGGAACAATGCGGTACTTCGTAGAATTAATCTCTGCTCCTATCCTTCCATAGTGACTTCAAGATTGTCCTAGTTTTCTTGTTGAATTCACTTGTTCTCTTCCAATGCCGCAAACATGTGCTTCTGTAGAAGGCCTAGATTTCTTCATAGTTTGGCATTGGTTAGCGTTTGCACTTGGAGCCTGTTCTCTAGTTCTTCGACTGCTTGATCATCCACATTTGACATTTTGGACTCCATTTTTGTGTGAGCTTGATGAAAAGTGGTGTATTCTGCTAGGAGTGTTTGGTTGTCAGCCTCCAGGGTGGTGACTCTTGCTTGGAGTCTCTGCAACTCTGCCTGGAAGGCAGCATTCTGCTCTTCCAATCATTGGCACTCTTGCTATAGTTGTGTTACACACTGAATTATTGCATTATATGTATTATTTGCAGTATGAGATGCAAGGGAAATGGTGTGGAGTGCAGGGGGAATGGGAAGGGGGATGGGAATTGTGGATGTAGTGTCGAACAAAGAGGTGGGTGCGGGTGCATTTGGTGGTAGGGGAATGGGAGATGGTGGTATAGTGGGGGGGAGGGGGAGGTGTTGTGGGTGGTGAAATGTCCATGTCACTCTAGCACAATGGAAAGTACCAATGTGAGGAGATCCACCTCATAATTGTCTATCCGTGGAGACATGAGGACTAGTATGATGACTATGAGCAAGTGATGGGATCTCCTGTATCATCTCTAGTTCAATTTTCCATACCTACCGGTCCTGGGTTGTGGGACGTCAGGCCAAGATAGTTGAACTTGCCTCTCAAATGCACTCTCACGCATCACCACCACCACCATCCCCATCACCTTCCAATCCACCACCATCTAATCCACCACATGTAACCCCACCACCCCCTAGAGTAGGATCTGTATTAGCAGATCCCACTCCCGAGGAGCTAGAATGATGCTTAAGGCATATCAGGCCAAAATAATTCTTCATAGACTTGACTAGTTGTGTAGGCCTTAAGGTCCTAGTGTGTTCTCTAAGTCTTGGCAAAGGGAATTCATCTATGTTTCTTTGATTTCTTGGGTCTCTATGTTTCTCGTTTTCCATTCATTCTATCTCAGTTCTCGTTCTTTCTCTTCCTATTGGGTTAGCAAACCTTACCTCGGGTCTATGGCTACCTCTATCCCTCTGAGTTCCATGAGCTTGGGATGTTCTAGCTCCTTGGTGACCATAAGAGAAATTGGACCTTGGTTGGGGAAAAACGAACTCACCCTTCCAAGTGTAGGCATGCCTAGCATTCTTTGAGACCACAAAGACCCTCTCTGAAGTATTGTCCAAATAGGTCACTTTGCCTGGGGTATCAGGATCTTTGAATTCATATATTGTAAGCATTCCCAATTCATTAGGCTAGTCAGGTTTATACCTCCAAAAAGCCTCGTCGATCCCTTGGTTTAAAAACAAATCTATGCTCTTATTGTCCTAGGAAACCCTTTCTTGAGTGATTATTCTAGTCAAGACTGATTTGCCTCAAGGGGTCTTTGGCTCTCTTCCTAAGTTTCCTTGCTCTATCTCACCTATTTCAGCCTCCGAGATTATATTGCCAAATTTGTCTATCCTATCTGGTTGGGTGGTGACCACATACATGGTCCCTTCTTTATTTATGTATGCACCATTTTCAAATTTGACAATTGGATGTTCTAGTCCAATGGGTTGATCCGGTTTTTAATATGGACAACAGATCTTCTCAGACCATCCTCATAGACACGAGCACCTAATCGGTTGGTCCTGATGTATTCCAGTTGAGTATTGTTAGGTCCTTCTGGTTTTTCTAGGTATGCCACTCCTGAGCTACCTGTTGTATGACATCTCAGAATCACTCGTTTTTGAACTTAGAGTGTATGGGTAATCACTCAACTATTGGGCCCACGACCTAGCATTATGATTGACACTAGCTTTAGAAGATCTGAGGCTTTGTCTATCTTGTCCTAGATATCTTCCTGACTAAGGTTCATAAGCCTTGGTGGTTATCCTGATTTTTCCTAGGACAACCTCATTGCAGAGTTCTTGTGTATTAGTCACTTGTTCTTTTTAATTTCCTTAGGATGCCACTTCTTGTGCAATAGTTTTAATCATGAGGAATACTTGAATGTTATCGTAATTGAAGTTGATTGCTCGATTTATATACTTTCACCTTAGAGTTTGTTGTAGGACTTTAAATTATTTATGCTTGCACTTGAGAAATTAGGGTTCTTGTACTTGACCGTGCTTAACGTTGCACTAATTAATCAAAACCTCTATTTGTACTTAGCCTAAGCTAGGAATTGATAGAGGAGGTTGGGAATGATCCAACCTCAAGTCGCTTACCTCATGCTCACACTTGAGTGCTCAAGATGATCATTCTCAAGCTTGCAGTACTCTCATTCTTTGGATGCCCTTCAATGCTCTCTATGGACCTTCTAAAGTCCCAAAGTTAGCTCAAGATTTAAATTCAATTGTCGTAACAAACCATGTCCATTCATGTAATTCATAGACCCAAATTTGCTTTGTTTTTATGAAAATTCCCTTTGAGATCCCTCAACTTTCCCACAAGCTTACGATCACCCAAACAGACTTCGTATGAGAAAGTTATGTCTCTTCAGGGTTTTGGGGTTAAAACAGGGTTAAAACAGGCTAACAAGCCAATAGAAGTTTTTGAAGTATTTGTGTATGGTGCTCACAATGCTCTAAAATTAAAGTGGCCAAAATTTGAAAATTAAAAAAACCTAAAAATTAGCCAAATTATCCTGTCAATCGTGATGGACAGAGTTGTCCATCATGGCATATCAATCATGATGGATAGATGTCGATTGTGATTGATGGTGTCAATCACGATGGATGAGTCTGTTGCGATTGATGGTGTGAGTCGCAATTGATGGTGTGAGTCGCAATTGATGGTGTCAATCACGATGGACATATTTTCTCGGGTTTTTTGCGTGAGTTTGTGTCAGTCGTAGCCTATACATTGCGATGGATAGGCTTCTTGATGACATGGAGTGTCAATCATAATTTTTCAGTCGGTCTCGATGGACAGGGGTGTCCATCATGATGGACATCTGTCTGTTGGGATGGACACTTGTCAGTCACGATGGACAAGCAGTCCATCATGGGCTGTCAACCATGATTGATTGATTTTTCTAGATTTTTGCATTACCTTGTGTCAATCAGGCCTCTATGCATTGCAGTGGACTAGATTTTTGCCAAATGCAAGTGTCAATCGGGATTTTTCAATCAATCATGATGGACACAAGTGTCCATCGTGATGGATGCTGTCAATCGCGATTGATGGGATGTCCGTCGAGGTCTATTGATCGTGATGGACACATAGTCCGTCACGATGGACACTATCAATTGTGATTGATGAAGTCAATCGCGATGGATAGGAAAAATTCAAATTTTTTTGAAATTTTTGTGGGAATGTGATGTGCAAGGTCTCTAGATTATGAATGTGCACTTAGTTTTACCAAATAGTCCAATTTTTTGTCAATTGTGATTGATAGAACTCAATGCCCTAGGACCTCTGCAGACATTTATTGTATCAGCTGGAGTTGCTTGAGCTGCTATGGAAGCTTGTACCTGCAAGAATGCTCAAGAAACATGCAAAAACATCACACACAAATTCGCTCTCTCGCTCTCTCCCATAAGTGAAATGAGGGAAATGAGGTGGGGAAGGTAATATGACAAAAAAAGATGGAGGTGGGAGATGGTGAGGATGATGATGGTGAAGTAAGAAAGATAAAATAAGGTAAAGTAGAGAAATTACCTATGGCCCCAACATCACAACTCTACGTCTTACCATCACACGCTCATCCTCGAAGCTCTTTCCCTGGTTATGGCACCAAATTTGGTGTCACTCTAGCACAAGTCCAAGTACCAACATGAGGAGATCCACCTCATAATTGTCAATCCATGGAGACGTGAGGACTAGTATGATGATTGTGAGCAAGTGATGGCACAAGTGCATGAGTGAGAAGCACACTAACATGCACACACAAGGCAAGAAAAACTATGGAGCAATGGATTCTTCTATTAGCAAGCTCCAAGAAAGTATACAAAGCTCAAAACTAGCTTCAATCTCCAATTGGCTAACCTCAAAAATGAGCTCTCTAGCTCTTTTTATAGTTTTTGACTAATTTTTGGCCATGTCTAGACCTAGTATTCGGCATAGTTAAAAATTCGGTTCCTAGGCTATTTTGGAGGCTCAAACGAGCTCTAAAAATCAAGAAAGTTGGTACATAGATACTTATAATACTCCTCAAGCTCAAGGACTCCTCAACTTGCACAAAATGGAGTAGGAATAATGCAAAATGGTATTTACAATGGTGTGAAGTGATTAAAGTCACTGTTTGGGAAATATTTCTCCATGGAAAATTATGTGGCCTACTTACTAGATGTGTGTTGACTGCTTTGCTTGCTTAATCTTGCTTGGCTCTCCCTTTGTTCTGACCCCCCTCACTGGCTCCCCTGTCTCGTAAGGCCTTGACTGTCGTAAGGCCTTGACTACCTTGGCTGCTACCAACAACTTATATGATGTGTCATGTATTGGTTGCAAAAGGATTGTGGAATATTGTGCACAGTGTTGAAAAACATCATATTACACGTGCAAACACAGTTGTTGAAGGTGATGTAGATGACGTTGAAGATGGCAATATTCTTCATGTTCCTATTTGTGTTGCTGCTCCTATTGCACCTACTATAGAGAAAATTTGTTGGGATGGTGGAGATGCTCAGGCACATGCATTGATAGTCTTGTCTATCAAACTTTCCATTAAAGATCAAGGATTTGAAGGAACAATTCATTTCTGCTCATGAAGTCTTGCCTGACAATTCACTTTTGTAGACTATTTTGGATGGTCTTCCCGATTCATATCAGAGTTTTGCTTCTACCCTTCGTTTGATGATGAAATGCAATCCAAATGCCTTAACATCTGAGGAGTTAGTCTCTGTTCTGTTGTAGGAAGATCAGTGTAGGCAGAACAAGTCCATTATGCATGTTGCATATCAAGCTTTCTTGGCTAGTCAGAAGGGCAAAGGTAAATGGAGCTCTTCTACTAGTAAGCAAAAATCTGCTAATTTTCCACAATCAAAGAAGGATGACAAAGGCTAGAAGAAAATAGAAAAGCATAAATTCTTTTGCAAATACTGTAAAGGAAATGATCATATCACAAAGAGCTATCCAAAATTGGATGCTAAAGAGGCAAGGAAGAAAAAGGCTGGAATGGTTGTTGCAGAGGTCTCTATAGCAAAAACAGAGTTTGCTAATCTTTTGTGGAATGAAGAATGGTCATTTACCACTGTTTACAGTTATGACCCATCTTCTTATGAACAGTCTATGTCTATAGTAGACTCAGATGTTTGGTACTTTGATAGTAGGGCAACCAAACATATTACCTCACAACACAATTTCTTCACTTCACTCGAGCCTACCCCTATAGGGAATACTATCACATGTGCCAACAATTCCTCTTATAAACAATTATCCACCTAGAGGAAAAGCAAGGGAGGCTCCAAGGTATGTCTCATATCAAAGATCTCCAATGGTTCAAAGGCCATATGAGTACTAAAGTTACACCCAACCTCAACCTCTGTTAGGGCAACCACCACGCTACCCTCAAAACGTGGTACTGATGAAATACACCCAATCAAAAGAGAACCATGAGAGAGCAGTACATGTAACCCCATTGCCTAGCTCAAAAAACATTAGCCAATGATATGAACATAGCTATGGTGATTATTATGGCTATGCTCACAATCTCATAGAGTATAAAGTCCCTTACGAGAAGCAATACTATGAGAATGATGGCTATGGAGACTCTAACAAGTCTAAATATGCCAATGTAATGTATATTATACCGAGATCCCAAACTCCAATCATATTAGCTCAATCTTTTAGATTCAAAAAAACAAAGGCAAAAGAAT
This sequence comes from Ceratopteris richardii, assembly GCA_020310875.1. Lineage (NCBI taxonomy): Eukaryota > Viridiplantae > Streptophyta > Polypodiopsida > Polypodiales > Pteridaceae > Ceratopteris > Ceratopteris richardii. The sequence continues at coordinate 38,108,505 of CM035409.1, forward strand.
ACTACATGGATACCATAACCCTACCAGGGTTGATCTACTTGAGTTGATGAGAGCTCGCATAGATCAATATATTCCTAAACATATTCCTTGATGTCTTTCTGAAGAACTTTTCATGTTTAGGCCAATCTTTTGAGTTCAAAAGAATGTAGACAAAAGAATTATACAAGGATGCTATCACAATTCACAAGTCTTGATAGGGTTGTCTATCTAATGTTCAAGGAGATCTTCAAGACAGTCACCTCCCACTTAACCTCCAATAATAGTCACTTGCACTCTCTTGTAGCTTGTGAAAATGAAATGCATGTCCATACTCTTGTAGGAAAGAGATTTCTCTCAAAAAATAACCGAGAGTTCCATCCACATTTTGGATCCACCAAGACACTAAATTTTGGAGCAAATTTGGTAAAAATATTAGACTGATAATTGAATTTTGTGGCTCAATAGGTTCCACTCCCACGCATGAATTTGTGTCAAGATGGAATATTATATGTGCAATATATGCTTCTTATTGAATGATACTAGAATTTCATCACATTCAATGAAACCTATTCACATTGGCATGATTTTGAATCTACTCAAGTAGTAGCTTAGACGTGATGTGAAGCATCTGTTAGGCATCACTTGCTATAACTACATGCTATTGGCAAGTATTGTTTAACCCTTGTCGGGATCATGGGTTTGACCTATAGTAAATAACTTTCATGTATATCATTTATATACACAAATGTCCCAAAATTAGTGAAAAATACATCTTTCTACACTAACCTTCCAGAGTTTGATACAGTGATTATTATACTAGGATTTATAACATTATTGTCTCTTCACATAATCTAGAATTAGATAAGTAAATTTTGAATCTACTCAAGTAGTAGCTTAGACGTGATGTGAAGCATCTGTTAGGCATCACTTGCTATAACTACATGCTATTGGCAAGTATTGTTTAGCCCTTGTCGGGATCATGGGTTTGACCTATAGTAAATAGCTTTCATGTATATCATTTATATACACAAATGTCCCAAAATTAGTGAAAAATACATCTTTCTACACTAACCTTCCAGAGTTTGATACAGTGATTATTATACTAGGATTTATAACATTATTGTCTCTTCACATAATCTAGAATTAGATAAGTAAATTTTGAATCTACTCAAGTAGTAGCTTAGACGTGATGTGAAGCATCTGTTAGGCATCACTTGCTATAACTACATGCTATTGGCAAGTATTGTTTAACCCTTGTCGGGATCATGGGTTTGACCTATAGTAAATAGCTTTCATGTATATCATTTATATACACAAATGTCCCAAAATTAGTGAAAAATACATCTTTCTACACTAACCTTCCAGAGTTTGATACAGTGATTATTATACCAGGATTTATAACATTATTGTCTCTTCACATAATCTAGAATTAGATAAGTAAATTTTGAATCTACTCAAGTAGTAGCTTAGACGTGATGTGAAGCATCTGTTAGGCATCACTTGCTATAACTACATGCTATTGGCAAGTATTGTTTAACCCTTGTCGGGATCATGGGTTTGACCTATAGTAAATAGCTTTCATGTATATCATTTATATACACAAATGTCCCAAAATTAGTGAAAAATACATCTTTCTACACTAACCTTCCAGAGTTTGATACAGTGATTATTATACCAGGATTTATAACATTATTGTCTCTTCACATAATCTAGAATTAGATAAGTAAATCTTAGCAACAAAAGTACACTATGACAGTGAAGTGGAACTTCGACTCATCTCATACACCAGATATCAAGAGTATTGAACTAAAATCAATCAATTGCTATAGAAAAATACATTATACAATTAGGATGAAGGGCATGAAGTTGACCATGAGGTTGAATCAGCAAATTTAGTAGCCAATTTGGATGGTTGAAATATGATCACCAATCGATAAATGATGTTGTGAGGTGGTAAAACAATCTGCAGAGTTTCATGCTGATAAGAGTAGATGGCTAATCCATGACAACGATAATGTAAAGTTTGAACAACCACAATGGTGAACAGATGACCAAAAACTAGATGCTAGCTTCATGTTGTGAAATGATGAAATACTAACAAGCTTGGGCTTGACCAGCATGGACTTGACCAGCTCAAATTTCTTATGGAGAAGCTACACAATGCCATGGGGGCTACTGATAATCTATAAAATCCGAAACCTGAGAGACAAAGTAATTTGTCAATTTATGTGTATGGAAGCTATCTAGATAAACATTGTAATTTAAAGGTAGTGATTTGGGCAGCTTTGCCTTTTCTCACCATTATTAGAAGTTCAAGCAAACCTAAGGAATTTTACTAATGTCTAATAAAATGTTATCAAACCCAACATTGGAAAAACATTATAGAATAATGTTCTTCTAGGAAGTACACTCACCTCATAGGACATCCTTTTGATAATTTCAAAAAAATAAACACTCATGAGCTTGCTTCATAACAAAAACTTCCCTTGGATGAAGTTCAAAATGTTAGAAATCAGAGCTACAAAATAGAATGTACATAGAGCCTGAAAAAAAGGGAGGGAAAGAAAAAAGACATAATTTATGACATCCTGAAACAGTGTGACGACCTTCAACCAACGAAGGGGAAGTTGGTCTACATGGGACCTCTCTTTGAAAACATGGATGCTGATAAATGTAGAAAAAAGAAATTTTGAGAAGCACATATGAATACACTTAGCTCTGCGCAATTCCTCATATAGCTCTATGCAACTCCTTCATATAGCTCAACTAGACAAATGCACTCTAAGGGCTTAATCACATACGTCTTATGCCTCATGGTTACACAAACAAACTTTTGATGAGTCTAACTCAACTTTTTGGATGCTTGAAGCACCTACATGTTTTTAATTTCACAAGAATCTTCTTGCTTGATTCGGTTTCATCCTCAACATGAATAGATGGAACTTCCTTTGTCAAACATAGTGTTTTTGAGCACAAATTCTTTCTTCCAAGTCTGAAATGAACACACGAGATTTTTTGTTGCTTCATTTAGTCTAGTTGCTAGTGATACTTCTTCTTGGTACTTTGAATCTAACCTTGAGAACCATACATTATGTGTGGACAGATGCATGATTGAATTTCCAACTCACACATAGATGATAGATTCTCTATCAAGGTGATCCCAAATTCATGCCTTCATTCATGACTCCAAATAGCACTATGTAGGTCCAATGCAAACAGCGTACCCCATTGATCTGCAAATTGATGGTTGTCACTCCAAGGACGGATTACTTGTCCTATAATGGTGACTAGACTTTGGTTCCATAGCTCTATAGGGCTTTGACTGTCTTATGTTGACATGTCAAATACCCATCGTAGTTGAATACAATGACTTGCCACTGCAATCTCAGGAGATATAATTCAATCTTCATCCAGAATAAGAGATTCCGAAATTTTGGACCTACTTATATATATATATATATATATATATATATATATATATATATATATATATATATATATATATATATATATATATATATATGATACATTCGAGTGCAAGTATTAGTTTATGATGTAGATAAATTTTGGTACTTTCGTGAGTCGTGTAGTGGTGAACACTTTGGGCCTCGTGTCTAGGCCCAATGTAAGCCCTTGAAATTGAGAGGGATAAAAGGATGTTTTGGATGTGTGAGTTGTAGTTTCAAATTTTAAACGAAAGGAAGACTAGGTCAAAAATAAAATCTCAATAAAGAAAAAGTTTTATGTTACCTCTCTTGGTGTTTTTGCGTAGGATGTTAACATAGTTATCAACCTCAAGCACATACTCTATGCATAGCATGTGAAGGCTTTGGTAGTTGAAAAAGTAAGGCCTTGTTTTCTTAATTGACAGTCATTGTTTGTTAGTGATGCAATCTACTTTGCAATACAATGAAGGGGTCTTAGGGCAAGAATCACCCGACTTCACTATAAAGAGAACTCAATATCCTCTCTCTCAAGTAAAGCTCATATAAGCCAAGGGTGATTGACTAGAACTTAGGATAGGTTGGCTTAGCTTTATCATGGCCTACATAAGCAAGGCACCCCCTAGCCAACAAAGTAAATTGTAGTCAGGTGTAAATTTTATCATGGCCTACATAAGCAAGGCATCCCCTAGTCAACAAAGTAAATTGTGTAAATTTTATCATGGCCTACATAAGCAAGGCACCCCCTAGTCAACAAAGTAAATTGTAGTCAGGTGTAAATTTTTAAGTAGGTCTAGTTCTCTCTCTCTCACACGCACACACACAAACGAATAGTGTTTCCCATTTAAAAAAAATGAAACTCTTTAAGAAACATAATATAGCGGACAATATTGGATTTATTGGAAACAATAAGAGGTAAACTTTCAAATTCATTGGTTAGATCATACATGTCTTTATAGACCGAGATCTCTATTTGACAAAGAGAATGGTCGATTGAAAAAATATAAAATTGTAATAAAGTTTGTTAAGCAGAAAAATATAAAATTGTAAAAAATCACAGAGCTTAGATGGCATTACAAAAAGGGTTAATCACTCTCATGTGGGGCCCACTTTGGTTTAAGCTTGTAAAAGCTTCCCCTGCTTTGTGGGATTTTGAGGGTCCCGTGGGCACTAGTCCCCTTCTCTTGTACTTTTCTTTATTTAATTCAAGTCCGGGAGAGTAGCCTAATGCCGAACTTCTTTTATTTAAAAAAAACTGTAAAAAATCACCGTCTTTTAGACACCATAAGATGTCTAGTTTAGAAAATAACAAGATTAAAAAAAATATAAGTGGGTTTTTTCTTTTAATAAAGGAAGTTCGGCCTTGGCCTACTCTCTTGGACTTGTATTAATTGAAAGAAAAAAAAAGTACAAGTGAAGGGGATTAGTGCCCACGGGATCCCCCAAATCCCACAGATCAGGGGTAGCAGGGGAAGCTTTTGTAGAGTTTAGATGGCATTACAAAGAAGGTTGATCACCCTCTCAACACCCTCGTGCAGGGCTCACTTGGGTTTAAGCTTGTTGTTGATCAGAAGGAGCACTTGATGATGCCTGAAGGCGGAGGGGGGGGATTTTTTATAGTTAATGATTCTTTTACCAAAGAGAAACATGGATTTCTCAATCGATCACTCTTTGGAGGAATCACCAAAGTTATAAGCACATCTTTCTCGCCGGATCCTCCATAGGGGGTTGCTTACGAGAACGATGAATTAATAAAATAAGTGGGTTGCTTACGAGGGTGATGAATAAGTAAATAACCTTCTTACTAACTCACTTTAAAGTACTAGCCAAGTGTTAAGTCTCCTACCAGTTTTGGGTCATCGTAGCCCTCGCAAGTCTTTAACGTATGTCTTTAACGTACTTCTGGAGTAAAACTCAATTAAAGCATGCAACTAAGCTTGTATAGTAGGAGAATATTTCAATGTTTGAGATTCCAACAAACTCCCTCTAAATGTTGCGAGTCATTTTGCAAATAACCAGAACATTTTCCTAAACGCGTAGTAGCAAATGGTTGAACAAAATAATCAAAGAGATAAAAAATGTATTGGTCACAACTCTCATCCCACCTTGGTAATGAGATTTTTCCTTTTAAAGGAAGTTCAGCCTTGAGGTTTAATCTTCCAAAATTAAGTAGAATTAATTGAAAGTACAAGTGAAGGAAGGTTTAATACTCATGCGATCCCCCCCATTCCATAAAACAAGGGTTAGATATTTGGCATGATTAGGATTACAAAACCCGAAGGTCCACTTAGGTAGAGCTTGGGAAAAAATGACTCCAAGGACTGACTAATTTAGACAAAATAAATCCGGTCGAAAACTGCTAACAACAAGTGCTCGAAGGCCAAAATATACCACCCAAAGGCCATATATCATTCTTCCAAATGTAGGGAGTGTCTTGCAGCACATGGGGATACAAACTAGTTAATAGCAAGTAGCGCTAGTTCATTGATGAATGTTTCTTTGATACAAACTCCATAGTCATACAAAAGCCATGTAGGGTTAAGTTGTAGACAATTTGGGATAAGCTTGCAAGTTATTAAGGAAAAATAATACATCTTCATTCTGAATGCAATCGGTTTTCTGGATATAATAACAAGTTTCCTTGCTGTGTAATTTACATTCTCAAAGGTACTCTATAGTTTGCATGGAGGGAGAAAGAAGGAAAGAGGAAGGAGGAGCTAATATATGAGTAAATCAAAGTCAATTGAGAAATACCCGTTATGGATTTCATATACATTCGAGTGCAAGTCTTGTACTATGGCCTTGAGTGCAAGTATTGCCCTATGGACTTGGCATGCCTCTAAGTAGGCAATTGCCAAGACATGGGTTAGTCATGTGGTGGCCTAGAAGACAAGAAAATAAAAAGGTTTTCCCATCGCATCTCCAACCATTTTGAAACAATTTCTACCAATGCCTCGATAGAAGGAGATGAAGGCTTGGGCTCTAAATATGGCATTAGAGGTGGAGCAATGAGAACACCCATGTCATCATCAACTAGGATACAACTAGGATAGAAGGAGATGAAGGCTTGGGCTCTAAATATGGCATTAGAGGTGGGGCAATGAGAACACCCATGTCATCATCAACTAGGAAGCATTTGACCAGTGTTTTGGGCATAATTAGATGTACAAATGTTCTCAAGCTCTCATGCTAAGGAGCCGCCTTGAAAGTAGGAGATCAATTCAATGTCAAATGGACAATCTTATGAGATGAATCATGCTAATATTTAGATCTTTGTATTGCATCTCGGACTGATTCATGGGGACCTTGCTTGAAAATCTCAACTTGAAGGATGGAAACATGTCTAACACCAATTTTAGCAAATTCATTGGCAAATGTCTGCAAGAGCTAATTGTAAAATTTCATGATCTTTAGCGGGTGAAATCTTGCTATAGTCATGCCCATGAGGGTTGGACAAAACAATTCAAATTGAGTGAACCAATCACTTTTTTTTTTTGCTTTGAGCTCTTAGTAAAACTCTATCTCATACATGCGAGGGTCACATTTCCCATCAAAGAAACTTCAACATGCACCTTGTCAATTCTGGTGGTCTTAATCTAGGCATTGGTGATGATGCCTTGATTTATTGCTTAGATCCTTGGGCACCACCTAAGTATGTATTGGTTGACTCATTCATGTGAAAGTATGTATTGGTTGACTCATTCATGTGAGGGGTAGGGTTAGCCACGTGAAGTTGATGCCAAAAATGGCTTTGATATCCTATTTTCAAACAATGGTTGCCCGTTGAGAAAATACATGTCATGATAGATAGGAGAGTTCAAAAAGTAATTCCATTCTTTCTGATCTATGTATATGATGGAACTAAATACCAAATTTTGCATATGGAGGATGTGCACATCTATGTGCCCTTTGTCCTAGTGTGTGTGGAAAGCACCACAAAGATCCTTGAGAGTGAAGAGAGTAAAAAAGCTCCACAAGAAAACTATTATGTTGTATTTGGTGGATCTTCAAAGTTGTCACCTACAATGGCACAATGATAGGTGTACCATTTGGCACAATGGCAGATGATTGTGCCATGGACTTTACTAAATTAGAGTTTGATTCACCAAGAATGGCACTCAAATTTGGGTAGGATAATAAACTCGCACACTTTTAATTCGCACTGACTTCACATGTCCTTATCCTCTTTTCTTGCTTTATCCTTCCTCACCTATGTTATCTTCTCTCCTTATCACATACCCTTTCTTGGTTTCTTAGACTTACTTGGGGGCTTGCATGGGAATAAATTGAGTTCCTCTTTGCTCTCATGATGTTTTCTCACACGCTTTCTCCATCTGCTCCTATCTATACATGTACATTAGTCATTTATGAGCACAAATCCTTCTTATTTATCATTTAAGAATCCCCTTTATTCTTTTCTAGAAATGATAATTCACTAGTGCCTTGAAAGACCTCAAGGATTAACCTTTGGAGATAGCTTATCCAAAAGATATACTATCCAATCTTCTCCTTCTTTAGCTATGCAAATCAAGGTATGACTTATACTTTGATTTCAATGAAGCTCAATTGTACTTTAGATCCATCTTTGTCTCAAAGACATATGAATATTTGTATAATTTTTCCAAGAAGGTCGATCACCACAACCGAAGGAAATTTTGCACGGAGTGAAGCGGCTCTGGTGATCGACTTGAAAGTTGTTATGGAGACAGCCAAGGAGGAGGGAGGTCATCCGGAGTCGCACTCGGGTTCTTTTTTCAGGGATTCACATGGAGAAATGATTACTGAGAGGTATTGCATGATCGGGATTATCAGAATCGGTTTTGTTTCAAGTAGTAGAGGACAACTAAAAGAAGAGCATGAGTACACCTGACAATAACAACCTCAAGCCAGAAACTATGTGGTAAAGCCTGACTCTTGACCACACACCTCGCCATCTCCATGAGTGACCTCTCATTCCATTCAGCAAATCCATTCTAGTGAGCTGTATACAGCATTGTACACTGATGTTTTATCCCATGTTCAGCCAGAAATGCATTAAAGTCAGAAGACATATATTCCCTCCCTTGATCAGAACGGAGGGTGCCTATTTTACATGCTGATAGATTTTTAGCCAAAACCAAAAATTGTTTGAAGCACATAAATACTTCAGACTTTTCTTTGAGTGGATATACCCATGCATGCCTTAAAAATCATCAATGAAAGCCATGAAGTAAAGATGGTTCCCAAAATAAGGTGTCTACATAGGACCACAGACGTCATTGTGAACAATCCACAATTTTCCGAATAGCTCTAAGTGAACCATCTTTTGGGAAGGATGAACACTGCATTTTGCCCAAAATACAGCCTTCAGAGACATGTTATTCAGGTGCCTCAAGTTTGGGCAAAGAGGACTCCATTTCAGATTTATGTAGGTGTAGCAAACTAGCAAATTTCAAATGACCAAAGAGTGCATACCACAGCTTTGGATCTGACATAGACTAAGAATCATGTACTGCACATGCCAAATCATTCATAGATTTTTCATAGTCTATGAGCTTATACAGCCCACAACATAAAATGGCAGAAGCAATAATCATGTCGCCATTTGACAAATCATGAATTGTACATCTGTCATCAACAAATTTCACAACCAAGACAATCTTGGCTTATGCAGAAACTGATAACATATTTTTCTTGATTTATGGCACAAATAAAGCATCTGACAATGTAAAAGAACTACCATCAACAGTAGTCAGAATGATCTTATGATCTCTCATAACAGGATAAGAGGAGTTGTTGGCACATGTGACAGTATTCCCTGTAGGGGCAGGCTCAAGTGAAGTAAAGAAACTATGTTGCGAGGTAATATGTTTGGTTGCCCCACTATCAAAGTACCAAACATTGGAGTCTACTGTAGACATACACTGTTCATGTGAAGATGGGTCAAAACTGCAAACAGTAGTAAACACCCATTCTTCATTCTGCACAAGATTAGCGGACTCTATTTTCAGTATAGAGGCCTCTGCAACAACCATTCCAGTCTCTTTTTCCTTTGCCTCTTTTGCAGCCAGTTTTGGATAGTTCTTAATGAAATGATCGTTTCATTTACAATACTTACAAAAGAATTTTTTCTTTTCATTTACAATACTTACCAAATAGCAATGCTATTTTGATCTCCTAATCACCCTGAGTATACTCATCGAATTTCATGTGATTTTGAGACTGTGACCAGAGGGGTGTCGACGATGCCCTAGATGAAGCGGCAACCTGCTCTGATACCAATTGTTGGAGTTCGAGGTCTACGAAAGCACGCGAATATCATGAGGAAGAAGAAGAAGAAGCTTGGAGCACAACACACAATACTGAATGTATTTCCACTAGAATTTGCAAAGATGAGTAACCCGTTAGGGCTATAGGCATATATACAAGCCGGGGGAGAAACACCTCCTAAAGAGGGAAAAAAGTCCCCTGATGGTCCTAGTGTGTTCACACATATCACTACCTAAATATATCAACACATGTTGCTTACCTCGAAAAACAATTGGAGAGTGAGCATATAAATAAAGAAGATTCTATGGATAGTTTTTATACAAAGATCAAAGATTTGAAGGAGCAATTGATTTCTACATATGAAGTCTTACCGGATAGTCCACTTGTGTAAAACATTCTTGATGGTCTTCGAGATTCATATCAATTGTTTCTACTCTTTGGGTGATGATGAAAGAAAATCCAAATGCCTTAAAATTTGAGGAGTTAGTCTCTGATTTGTTGCAGGAAGCAATCTAGATAGAACAAGTCCATTATGTGTGTTGCACATCAAGCTCTCCTAGCTAGTCATAAGGATAAAGGTAAATAGAGTTCATCTACTAGTAAGCAAGAATCTGCTAATTTTGCACAATCAAAGAAGGATGACAAAGACGAGAAAAAAAACAAAAGCAAAAATTTTTGCAAATATCGTAAAGGAAATGATCATGTCATAAAGATTTGTCCAAAACTAGCTGCAGAAGAGGCAAAGAAGAAGGAGGCTAGAATGGTTGTTGTAGAGGCCTCTACACCTAAAATGCAGTTTGCTAATCTTGTGTAGAATGAAGAATGGGTGTTTACAACTGTTTGTGGTTATGACCCATCTTCTCATGAGCAGTGCATGTTTGCAGTAGAATCAGATGTTTAGTATTTTGATAGTGGGGCAACCAAACATATTCCCTCATAGGGCAGTTTCTTCACTTCACTTCAGCCTGCCTCTACAAGGAATACTATCACATGTAGCAACAACTCCTCTTATCTTGTCATGGGAGTTGGTAAGATCCTTCTGATTACTACTGATGGTACTTCTTTTACATTTTTGGATGCTTTATTTATGCAAGGGATCAAGAAAAATATGTTATCAGTTTTAGAATTAGCCAAGATTGTCTTGGTTGTGAAATTTGTTGATGACAGATGTAAATTTCATTATTTGTCAAATGGCAATGTTATTATTGCTTCTGGCATTTTATGCCATGGGTTGTATAAGCTCAAAGATTATGCAAAATTTGTGAATGATTCAGGATGTGCAGTTCAAGATTCTCAAGCTATGTCAGATGCAAAGCTTTGGCATGCACACTTTGGTCATCTGAATTATGCTAGTTTGCTACGCGTGCAGAAATCTAAAATGGTGTCCTCTCTACCCAAACTTGAGGCACCTTGTAAAAATGTTTGTGAAGGTTGTATTTTGGGCAAAATGTAGTGTTCTTCCTTCCCAAAAGATGGTTCAATTCGAGCTACTAAAAAATTGCACCTTGTTCACAGTGATATCTATTATCCTATGCAGACACACTCTTTTGGGAACTACCTTTACTTTGTGACCTTCATTGATGATTTATCTAGGAATGCATGGATGTATCTACTGAAAGAAAATTCTAAAGTGTTATGTGCTTCAAATAGTTTCGTTTTGGTAAAAAATCTATCAACATGTAAAATGGGCACCCTCCATTCTGATCGAGGTGAGGAATACATGTCTTCTAATTCTAATGCATTTTTGGTTGAACATGGGATAAAACATCAGTGTACAATGTCATATACACCTCAACAAAATTGATTTTTTGAAAGGAAGGACAGGTCACTGTTGACGTTGTAGCATCACAACGCATACTTGTCAAATCAGGAAGCATCTCATGAGACCAAATGTTTGCGTAGAAGCACTCAGCAGACGTAATGGCGCTTCGTCAACGTATGATTAACAACATTATCAACAAGAAGATACAACATAAGCATCACGAATGATGCACCTAATCGTAATCACAAGCATAATAACGACGTAATCATACATCAACGTGTCACAAGCGTTAGACAAGAAGAGAACAAGCATGCATGCACATCATGACGACGAGAGAGCAAGAGTCTATCTACAAACTAGCATAATCTCATTACTTCTCAAAAAGCTCTCTCAAAAGAAGAGGTGGAGACCTCTTTATATACAAAATGGCAAAAAAGCATGCTATGTGGGATTTCTCAATTGAAAGGAGAATGAATCCCACTTATTCTCTAGTGTGGCACTCACACACACCTATACAAGAGTGCTTTATTAACTGAATGAAAGGTAGAAAAAGGTACAAATGATGATGAAAAAAAAAAGAGTGGATCCAAGGAATATATATTTTATCTTCAACACTCCCCCCTTCCTTGACTTTGTCGTCCTCGACAAAGCTTTTGCAAGTATGGAGCTTTTGTGGAAGAGTGTGTAGGAGTTCCTTTTGATTTGCATGATCCGTACACCATTGGAGTGTTTTGCTTTGTTGCTTTTCTTCATCTTGCTTTTTGTTTGGAGCCGAGTGCTTTAACTTGGTTCTTTTGCCTCATATAGATGGGAATGAATATGCTAGAATGCCTTTCTTTTTTCTTTTTCCTTTTTTTTTTTTTGATGGATGGATGATGTATGAGCATGAAATGATAAAAATGTAGATGATAGATACAAATAGATGAACTTAATTCATCTCTTCTTAGTCCATATGCATGAGTGGGGACTAAGGGTACATGGGCGGAAAACAAAAAAGTGTCTATGCACGGTCTTGTAATGTGACCCTATCTTATGCATACTCTAAAAATGCATACAAAAAACAATGGTGCAAAAATGATGGATCTTGAGCAAAGTGCTCAAGGGTTTAGGTGATGATGAGGCTTCCTCCAAATCTCCAACTCCAAGAACCTTCTCTTTTCCATCACCCATTTGAAATGGATGATACTTTTGTCCACCATCCTGAAAAAAGAAAAATAAAAAGCAAATTTTTGAAATCTATGTACATGTGCCCTCTTTGTGTCTGGGTTAAACTAAGTGTGCCTAATGCTTGGCCTTTGGATGAGGCCCTATTCATGTGCGTACTTGGTGTGCATCTTAAACATATGTTGTGCATTGGGCAAGGTTGGGTCCGACACCCATGGATGCTGCACGAAGAGGTTTTAGGCCGCCAATATGTCTTCGCTTTGTTGGTCTTAGCCTTGAGGTTTCTCCTTGGATCTTTTCTGAGTGTTGAATTTATTGCTTTGGATCCCTTTGTCAAAAGTGGTCATTCTTGATGATAAGGCAATGTGAAACTAGACCGTAGATTATGAAGTTTAGTGTGAGAGGGTTGATTTTGTATAAGAGCTTTCTTTGGTACCCATATCATAGTGCGATTTGGTTGGGCTCCAAGTAAGTTCTTGGCCACCCAAATTTGCTTTACATTACAAGGGAAATGTGACTTCTTCTTGATTTATGGGTCTTTTGGGCCTTCTATGTGAGTCTTTAGAAAAAACTCATCTTTACATGGGGAGTTCAACAAAGGTTGAGTTTCTTTACATATATCATGCTCATGTAATGGATCATAAGGTTGTGTGGTTTGAGATCGATCTAGAGATTCAGCGATGCATTTATCTGTATTACACATAGAATCTCTAGATATCACTTTATCTTCTGTAGAACTCATACAAAATTTGTGAGAAGATTCCAAACTTAGAGGAAGGGAGGGCCCTTCCATATCCTCCAAGCACTTGGAGTCCTTCATTCCTCCATTCGCCAAGGTTTCCTGCGACTTACTCAAAGAAAGATTAGCTAAAAAAGCATGAGTGGAAAGACTATTTTGTGGATTAAAAGCACAATCTTTGAATAGGTGATCATGTCCACAATCCTTACAATGAGGATAATCATTAAGATTTTCAATGGACACACATGTAGAAGTAGACATAATAGATGGACACGACACTTCAAACTCTTGATGACTTTCAATAAACCTTTGAGTGCCTACGACCAAGTCTTCATCTATACCTTCCATGACGAAAAACATTTCAAAAAATTCCATACCATTCACCACAATAGGCAACACAACTTGACCCATGCAATCATAATTTTCACCATTCATGAGGATAGATGAATGAGTGGTTAGTTGAATGTTATCCAAAATAATTGTCACTAAATCAATATGAATTAAATTCCACTCACAATTAGGGTTAATATAAGCACTCATATTTCTATGGTCATGACCAATGAATACATTTACAAAAGTGTTGCTATAATCCCTAGTCGCAACTATGGAACCCACCCCTTTAGAAATCCCACCAATTTCCTCTACCCCTCGTAAATTTTCTCTATTTGTTTCACCTTGATCATGTGTGATTAATGCATGCATTTCGGTTTTTTCTTCCTTCTTTTGTGCAAACTTTTCCCCCTTCCTTCTTTCTTTTGCCTTTTTCTTTCCCATGTCTTGTTGAAACAATTTGTTTTGGTTTTTTGAGTGTTTTGAATATTTGTTTGGTATTTTTGAAAGAGTTTTTAGAATTTGTTTGAGGTTTTGTGTGTGTTTTTTGAATGTTTTCTAAGATGTGTAAATAAGTTCTAATGGGGTTCTTCTAACAAGAAAAAAAGAGTCTTTGCAAAGTATACAGATGTATCATAAAAAAGCACGATCCTTCACTTTTTACAAAAACACTTATGAATGTTACTAAGATTTTCGCCTAACTTCCCAAACTCTAAATTCCAAGGCACACATTCTTAAAGTGGACCATGATGATTGTAGTTTGAATCATCCTCCTATCTTTGTGTCCTACAAAAGATCTCCCAGTATCTTAAATATACAGTAGCTTATTTATGTGAAAAAGCAAAGCAAAGTTATACTCCTCAATCCTCCCCCCTTCTCAAAAAAGAAAAATGCATTCAAGCACAGTAGCACGTTCTCTCTCTCTCTCTCTCTCTCTCTCACTCTCTCTCTCTCTCTCTATCTCTCTCTCTTTGTGTCTATCTCTCTCTCTCTCTCTCTCTCTCTCTCTCTCTCTCTCTCTCTCTCTCCATTCGTAGTTCCTATCTGCGAGTTCCAAATTCCAAGCTCATATATATGCATTGATCTTTCTCCCCCTAGAATGTGAATCATAATGATTCCCTCACACCTACTCTTCTGTCTGCGTAAAAATTTGATTCGTGAATTAAATCTCAATCGTAGTTAGTGAGCTGAAAACAGACCAGCTGGATTCAAGATCGAATGTTGGCATTTCCAAATATGGCAACTTCATTTGATTTGCCTCCGTTGACGCTGTTTTTTGATATCTGCTCGCCCATTGCGTGTCATGAGATGCACTGATACTACTTGGTAACCTTGGACAATCGCTTTTTTGTTGTTCTGTAACTTCTGACAATGCAACTTCTGGTACAGGCTATCATCAATCCAATTCGAATGGTATCTTCTATTATAGTTAATAGAAGAGGTGTGCACCGTTTTCGTTGCTGTTATTGAATGCCATATGTTAAGAAAATGTCCATGTTCTGAGAAATCAAGTCTGATGTATCGTGCAGGGCCAACAAAAACTTTGGAAAGTAATGCTGCGTTGTCAGCTGGTATCCACCGATTTCAACAGCCAATAGCTTTCATGTCTTTGTTAAGAGGATGTGCTGATCATGACCAGCGTGAGCGGTTCTTAGGTGTAGTTTTCCACAAATAGAATGGACTTGTTTACTGAGAGACGTTGTGAAGCCTTCCACACATTACTCCCTCAGAATTTTAAGAAACGTTGAGCTACGGCAGAAGTGCCGTCTTTTTCTCTGCTCCTTTAATGCAGGGCCACGGTGATCCCCATTGAGGCTTTTAGCTGCAGTACTTCCAGGACCTAACTGCACAATGTCCTCCAAAGAATCTTGCTAAGCTAAAGCTTCTGTGGAACCCAACTGTTACTGAATCATTTGCCCTATTAGCATATGTTTTGGATTTTTCATGAAGGTGCAAGAGAACCTTGCAGTGAATCAGAGGACACTTTGAAAATTATTTTCACCATTCTTTGAGCTTTCTGTCAGAGCAACAATTGCTCATGGAAAATTATTTACAATAGGACTTCGTGCAGATTTTCACACCAGTTTGGAAATAGTACTGTGGTGTTTTCCCAGATGAATCATTGTCATTCTAAGACCATTACACCCTCAAGATCCTAATCAAAGTGATCACATATGCTAAAGTGCTGAAAAGATTATAATTCATCCATAAGAAGTGTGACCTCATGGAGCTTTGAGAAGTTTCTTCTGAAGCGATCTAGTACATTATCTTGCCCTTGACACTCGTCAATATGGCTTGCCATAATCCAACTGTTCTATCTGAGCTGATAAAAAAGATTGAGTATTACATGTCATTATCACCAGAACTTCCACACCTTTCCTCTTCCAGGACCATCTTCAGCTCGCTCGGAACTTCAGAGACTCGATCTGGTGTCTTCACTTTTTTCCATGATTCCTTCAAGCATGTAGCTTGCCTTTCCAACATCCCTGACAGAATGCCCTTCTTCTGCCATGTTCTTAAACAACACTATAGAACTTGTTGCATGCTGAGTAGCTAAATCCAAGAGAGTACTGAATAAATATGCAATCAATGATGCTAAGGAAATGTTGCCCATAAGCTATTGGCAAACTTTTGTCTGCTCATTTCTAGTAAGCTATGAGATCTGATCATCGGTTTTTGGCAAACTGAATTTCCTTATTTCTAGAACGAGGATAACCACTTTGCACCCCCTCACGCAACAACTTTCCTTTAGAGGAGATTTCCACTGCACTATGTGTCAAGTGGTTATTTTCCGGCATGAGCCTTAGTGACACTTTTGACCGCCTTTATGTTTTTTTTTCCCAGAAAACTCCCTACTTCACGTCCAAAGCATGTGGCCTGTCATCTCTCATTACGTGTTTAATACTTGCTGGATCACACTATCTCCATGCAAAACTGCTATCAGATCCAGAGCAATTCATCTTCTTTTGTAAGTAGCTCTTCTTCGTATAGGTACTCTTTCCAGCAAGCCTTCTAATTGAAGCACCTTATTTACTGCTATGATCCTTTCTCAGAACTTATCCTACGAACAATTTTAGAGGGTGTGCTTGAAGAACCGATGCATATTCATCTGCTTCTCTCAAAGCAACATGGTCTATTTCTGATCGTGATACTCACCTCTTGATCTCTTTTGCTACATTTTATTACCAAGATCCATTGCAATCAAAGTGGTCACAATAGATGACCCATCCCTAGTTATAGAGCGCAAGAGAAATTACCGACCCTCAGCAGCATCTTCATCCTTTGAGCATTCTTTAGACATACATCTGGATACCTCCTGATCTTTGGGTGTCACACTGTTGACTCAATCTAACTTCCCTCATCTGTCCCACACATGCTTGGACTTCAACTTAAAATCGGGCAGTTTTGATTAGTCGTGGATTACTTTCTTTCTCTCTTCCCTAGTGTGTATGCTGCTGTAGTACCTCCCTTCTCAATCCCAGGGGATGTGAGTTCTCATGAGAATTCAGTGCGTAGAATAGCTTTGTTGGTTTGTGCCCAAGCGCTGGAGACCTGATCCGAGGCCCAATCTCCAATTCTTCTTTCCCATAGCTAATTCTAGCTATAATTGTATCGTTCTTTGAGAGACTTGCACCAGCACGAAAAACTCAGGTGATTCCATCAATGACCCTTTTGTGTTTGCAAACCTAGATGCCATAGGAAGCACAATAACCCACTTCTAGCTTTTAGATAGCCCATTGTCTCCGGAGCAGATTGAAACGTTGGAATCTGTATTCCCAGTAGTAAGAAGTGTTACCGTTAGTGTCCATGTGAAAGGCCAAATGGCCACCGGACACTTCTTTGTATATGTTCTTTAATAAAACATATAGTGGCTTGGTCAGTCACAGACTGTAAGTTCGACCGCATTTTGTAAGACCTAAGAAGTCTGTCTTCGTGCCTCCTATGTACTGTGTTTTCTATGTATTCTACAGCCTCTGCGCGGAGTAATGTGTGCGGCCTCAGGAGCTCGGTTTTCTAATCCGAGCATATCGTCGTGGAGCTCTCAAGAAGGAGAGTGCACTGTGGTGCATTGCCGTTGAAACACTTCACTGGTATCATAGCAGTTCGAGGCAAAAGCTTTGTTCCTTTCACCCCCCCCAGGCTTTCTCCAAGGCTTACGACTAGGGCGGCGACCAAGGCATAGACCTTGGCATACCTTGTCATCCGAGTCACCGAAGTCACCGTTGGTGCCGTTGGCTGCGCGCGAGGGAGGACCTCAACAATCAAGGAATATAGAGGTTCCCGATACTTCCCGGGAGGTCACCCATCCCAATACTGTTCCCCCCAGAGCTCGCTTAACCGTGGCAATCTCTTGCCACTAAGCTACACTCTTGTGGTGTTTGAAGAAGGGGAAAGACTAAGGTTGACATTACCTTGAACAAGTTTTGGTCCCTCAAAGCTTCATTTTTTGCTTTCAAAGCCTATTTCTGAAGCAATTTCGGGGTGTTTTTTGGAGCCATTTCGGAGTACTTTCGCACATAGTTCTCTCCGCACAGGTCCAAGAACATCAAGAAGAGTGTTCCTTGTACTTCTCAGACAATAAATATCAACCTTTGGGGCTATTTTCAGCCACACTCGTAAAACTACAGGTTTCTCGAGGGGTTTCGGTGGGAGCAGTCGCTGCAAATTTATGCAGGTTTTTAAAGCCTTTTAGTGTCATTTTACTGCATATATTGAGCACATACACACCATGTACGCTTCTATGGATACCGCTTATGTACATCCATGTGGTCATTGATATAGCGGTTACGTTCTTTGCATAAAGCCTTTTATGTTTTGATAAAGAGGGTCGTGGTGAGGTTTTTCTTAACTAGGAGACACCCAGATGTCGGGGTCTCTTCGGTGATGCAGGTGGAAGACTTACCCAGCCTCGCCATAGGAGATGTATGAGAGTTGTTCATAGGTGCTCGATAAGCCTAGTTGGCTTCTATTGGGTAACTGATTATATGCAGTGGAGTCAGTGATTCACTATGCAGGTAGACATGTCAGTACTTGCAGTTTTATGATACTTTGACACTGGTCATATGCTAATTTTGCAGAGGATACTTTGGCAAAATTTTTCCAAATTTCTGGTTTAGTCAACTATACAGTGGTCAATTTACTCCTTGATACACTTATTTGTTGGTGTTTGGACTCTTCTAGCTCCATTATCATTCTATTCAGTTCTCTACGATCATGGCATCAGAGGTCTCAGGCACATCCGGTGGATCAGGGTCTAGTGCTAATGTTCCGAGGAGGAGCTATAACTTGCATGGCAAAGAGCATTTTGAGATCCGAAAATTTGATGGCACAAACTTTGCTCTCTGGAAGAATCAGATTAAAGATGTGCTGATTCAAAGGAGGCAATGGAAGCCAGTAAATGGGATTTCAAAGAAGCCTGCTGACATGGATGAAGATGATTGGGATGAGTTAGATGAAATGGCAAGGTCTACCATTCGCTTGCACTTGGCAAATAATGTTTACTTTACAGTATTAGACTGTGAAAGTGCAGAGGAGCTTTGGAAGAAGTTATGCAACACATATGAAAAAGAGACGGCATCAAATAAAGTGTATCTGATGACAAAATTATATGACCTTCGTATGAAGGACACAGATAGTGTTGCTGCTCATCTAAATGAGTTTGATGCTATATTCTACCAGTTACAGGCTCAGAAAATGGATATGGATAATGAAATGAAAGCAGTATTGTTGTTATGCACCCTGCCATCATCATGGGATACGTTTTGCACGGCTATTAGCAACAGTGCACCTGGTGGTAAACTCGTCTATAATGACATATGTGGAGCACTCTTGAGTGAGGAGATTCGTAGAAAATCTATGGTTGGCACTCAGAGTGGAGATGCATATAATGTTCGTGATTCTTACCAAGGAAAGAATCAACAACGTGGCAGGAGCAAGAACAAGGAAAAGAATGGTCAACTGAATAAGAGTAGAAGTAAATCAAGGAAGAGGGATATCGAATGCCATTATTGTCATAAGAAAGGACACATGAAGAAAGACTGTTATGCATTAAAGAATGCTAAAGGTAAAGGACAGAATGTTGATGGGCATGTTAAACAGTTACCTGCACCATCTACTTCGACTGTGAAGATTGAAGAAATTAATGCTATTTCTGATGATGCTGATGTGTTGACACTTGATAGGACTGTGCCATCTGAGGCACTTATGGCTGATTCTCTTTCCCACACCTGGCTGCTAGATTCTGGTGCTTCTTTCCATGTGACACCACATAGAGAATGGTTCTCTAATTATGCAGCAAAGCATCTTGGTACCGTGAGACTTGGTGACTCTTACGAGTGTGATGTTGTGGGGATTGGAGATGTGGTTGTGCAGTTCATTGATGGTTCAAAATTTACTATGCATAATTTACACCATGTACCTCAGTTATCACGTAGTTTGATGTCAGTTGGTCAACTTGATGACCTTGGTTACAAGGTGGTCTTCTATGCTCAGTCCTTTTGTATATCAAAGGGCAATATGGTTATTGCAAAAGGAAGCAAAGTTGGCTCACTTTATCCTTTATTTGTATCACAGAAAGAACACTTGTTAGCTGTTACTGAACAGCCTATGGCTTGTATTTGGCATGGTTGTTTGGGCCATATATCTCGTAGTGGAATGGAAAATCTTTCTCGTTTTGGCTACTTACCTGTGTTATCTTTCTCTGATTTTTCATTTTGTGAGCATTGTCAATATGGAAAGCAAACCAGAAATGTGCATAGAATGCACATTGACTCTTCAATTCAGCCTTTAGATCTTGTTCATACAGATGTGTGTGGTCCTATGCCCACTAGGTCCTTAGGTGGTTCTCTTTACTTTGTCACTTTCATAGATGATGCTACTAGAAAAGTCTGGGCATATCCTATCAAATCAAAGGATGATGTATTCCCTACTTTCAGAAAATGGCTTGCTTCAGTTGAGACTGAAAAAGGAACTAAGCTTAAGGCTTTACATTCAGATAATGGGGGTGAGTATACCTCACATGAATTCAGCCTTTTCTGTCAGTCTATAGGGATTCGTAGAGAGTTTACAGCTCCTTATACCCCAGTACAGAATGGTGTAGCTGAGAGGATGAATAGAACTATTCAAGATAGAGTAGTCTCTATGTTGCATCATGCAAACCTCTCACAAGGTTTTTGGGCAGAAGCAGTATTGACTGCAGTTCATGTGATTAACCTTTCACCTAGTACTGCAAAAGGTCTGAAAGTGGCACAAGAGTTATGGACAGGGAAACCACCATATTATGATCATCTTCGAGTTTTTGGGTGTGAAGCATATGTTCATATACCCAAGAATCTTAGACAAAAGTTGGACCATAAGTCAAAGAAATGCATTTTTCTTGGATATGGTCGAGAAGGACAATTTGGATATCGCTTATGGGATCCTGAAACACGGTCAGTGATCAGAAGTAGTGATGTCATTTTTAATGAGTCTAAGATGCATAAACAGCCCATTAAGGAGGTTGAAGTGAGAAGAGTGGTGTTTGAGGATACTAGTCCTCCGGTTAGCATGCATAAAAATGCTGCACATAGGGATGTTCAAGAGAATGTCCATTCAGATCAGTTTGCACATGTTCCTCTTGAGCAACCATTGAGACGTTCTGCACGTGTCTCATATCCACCTGATAGATATGTTCCAGGTTTAGATTTTGTTATGCTAACAGATGCCGGGGAGCCTTCTTGCTACAAAGAGGCTATGCAGACAGAGGATCATGTCAAGTGGGAGCGTGCCATGAAGAGTGAGTTGGATTCTATTCACAAGAATGGTACTTGGGACTTAGTACCTTCGCCAAAGGGCAGAAAAGCTTTACCATGTAAATGGGTATATAAGCTGAAATTCACATCAGATAGTGCTTCTCCAAAATATAAAGCACGACTTGTTGCAAAGGGTTTTAAGCAACAACATGGTGTTGATTTTGAGGAAATCTTCTCTCCAGTGGTCAAGATGACTACTTTGTGCATTGGATTCGTTGCAGTGGAGGACTTAGAGCTAGTCCAAATGGATGTGAAAACAGCTTTCTTGCATGGAGATCTTACAGATGAGATCTATATGGAACAACCAGAGGGTCATGTAGTTCTTGGCAAGGAAAGTCTAGTTTGTAGGCTCAAGAAGAGCTTGTATGGACTTAAACAGTCTCCTAGACAATGGTACCAAAAGTTTGATGCTTTTATGAAGTCCCAAGGCTATTTATGAGGATCATTGTCTCTACACAAAGAGATGTTCTGATGGCAGCTTGATATGCTTGATACTTTACGTCGATGATATGTTGATTGTTGGGAAGTCCTCTTATGATTTGTCACTTCTCAAAAAGAAGTTGAGTCAGACATTTGATATGAAGGATTTGGGGGATGCCAAACATATTCTTGGCATGCGCATTACTCATGATAGGAGTAAAAGATGCATATACTTGTCTCAAAGTGAGTACATATCCAAAGTACTTCACCGATTCAATATGCAGGGTGGAAAGGCATTGAGTACACCTTTACCCACATATGTGAAACTAAGCAAGGATGACTGCCCCAAATCAGATGAGGAAAAGGAATTCATCACCAAAATTCCCTATCAGTCTGCTGTTGGTAGTCTCATGTATGCTATGGTAGCTACGAGACCAGACATTGCATTTGTAGTGGGAGTTGTGAGCAGATATATGTCTAATCCTGGCAAGAAACATTGGGAAGCAGTCAAAATGTTTTTGAGATATCTGAGTGGCACTAAGGACAAGTGTCTATGCTTAGGTAGAGGGAAAGCATCCATTATTGGTTACATAGATTCTGACTATGCTGGTTGTGTAGACAATCATAAGTCTACATCAGGGTACATTTTTCATTTTGCTGGAGGTGCTATCTCTTGGAGATCTCGTCTTCAAGAATGTATAGTTGTTTCTACCACAGAAGCAGAGTATGTTGCAGCAAGTGAGGCATGTAAGGAAGCATTGCGGCTCTCTCGTCTTGCTTGTGATATGGGTTTACCTCAGCATGTACCTCACTTGCTCAGTGATAGTTAGAGTGCCATTGCTTTGGCTAAGAATCCGGTCTATCATGCAAAGACCAAGCACATTGAGGTGAGGTATCACTTCATTAGAGATTGCTTAGCCACTGAGAGCATTATTCTTGAGAAGGTTCACACTCGAGATAATGTTGCAGATGCTTTGACTAAAGCTCTACCACATGATAGCTTTCGACACTGTTGTCACTTGATGGGGGTTACTTGATTCTTGATCTTACATGGTCACTTGTATACTGTGTAACATGCCCATCAGGTGGGAGGTATAGTTTGTAAACTATACTTACACTGAGGTATCCTTTATCATTCTTTATTTTTCTCCCATAGTTACTCTAGCCATATTGGCCTTTAGTGGGAGATTGTTACCGTTAGTGTCCATGTGAAAGGCCAAATGGCCACCGGACACTTCTTTGTATATGTTCTTTAATAAAACATATAGTGGCTTGGTCAGTCACGGACTGTAAGTTCGACCGCATTTTGTAAGTCTTAGACCTAAGAATTCTGTCTTCGTGCCTCCTGTGTACTGTGTTTTCTGTGTATTCTACAGCCTCTACGCGGAGTACTATGTGCGGCCTCAGGAGCTCAGTTTTCTAATCCGAGCATATCGTCGTGGAGCTCTCAAGAAGGAGAGCACACTATGGTGCATCGCCGTTGAAACACTTCAAGAAGCACTTTGTAAGGATGAAAGGATAGTGCATTGATTGGCCCTATCTGATGGTCAAGGAAGCTACTATGGTATTGGAAAAAACTTTAGCTGCACACCCTGCACATTGAACACCCTCACAACCCACTTGGCTGGACCAGTTTGCAACCAAAGGTGCATGCCCATGGATTCCCATCATTGTCAATAGACTCGTATGGGCATCAGTCTCATTATAGGGCACTAAAAACTTCGAATATCATAAAGCTTCAGAGCGCCCTCAGTTGATGCAGACAAAATCTTTGAATCCATGCATGGTACAAATGACACATTCATGTATAACTCATGGCGCTGAGAAATTGCATTGCTAGCCCGCACTGTTACCATCCACACCCTCTCAAGCAAGGTTTGCATGACCATTTAGAGCGACAGAATCGGAATTTGTTCATGAGACCCTCATCACAGCCACCGAGAGGTCAATGAATGGCATGTCATTATCCCTGAGCCAGTAGGTTAAACATCATTTTAATGATTCAAAGCTCCATTGCCGGCTCTTTCTTGCCCTCTCTCTATCCTTGAGCCTGCAGAGCAGATCCTCAACTCCTCCCATGGAGGTTCTTGTGCCTTGGCAGGGAAGAAAGGGAAAGACTTAGCGCATGTCATACGAGTTTTCCACCAGACAGGAGAATCCTTCGAGTGAGGAGACCCCATAGGGCTACATCTACTACTCTTAAATCCTTGAGCATTGTGAATGAATGTAGTCGGTAATTCCAATGGCATGTGGCTATGATCTTCAGATTCTTTGGACACTCCTCCAATATTGAAAACTGCAACACCTCCTCGAGAGCTTTGCAAGACTTTCATGTATCTTCTCTTTGTCATAACCTCTCTCAAATTGGCTCACAACTGACTGCTGTAGTTTGCTTATCTCCAGCTCTCCATGGCATCACCTCTCGAGAGAGCAACTCGCTTGGCCCTTCTTCTCCAACTTCCTTCCAAGTTCTTCACCCATAATCTAGCCATCAGTTGCAGGCTTAGCTTCTTGTTTTCTCCAAAGCCAAGGGCCTAGATGCCACAAATCTTCAAGCCCGCTCAAAGAATGAGTGTTGTAAGGGCTTTGGTTTCCACAGCTTCACACAATTGAGACAGGTTTTGAGCTCCAAGTGCTATTTCCAAGAAAGGTATTAGCTCATTGAGACTAGAATTTCTTGGGTCATGACAAATTGCACCCCTTTGGACCCATAATGACCTTCATAGCATCTGCAAGCTGCTATACTCCTTGAAGCATTGTAACCCTAGCCTCAAGACCAATCCTGATATCCATAGTTGTCGAGGATCGTCGTGTATGAAGCTTACCCAGCTCCCTTGTCATAAACTTCTGAAAGTGATGTAGATAATCACACAGAATGTCTAATGCAAAAGTGATGAAGAAGGTGAGTCCAAAAACTCCAATGAATCTCGTAGAAGAACCCAATCTAGTTTATTTACACATGATCAATGAAAAAGTCAACAAAGTTAATGGAAAAAGTTTAACATGATTACTCAAAATCTGTAAAAAAAAATGCTCCTAATCTATTCATAACTTGAAGAATCACCACACATGGTAGACTAATCACCAAAAGGGGATCCTTAATCCACCAAAAAATGGCTCATCTCAACAAGTTATTGTATCTTGCAAGCTGCAAATGCTCACAAGAGCGAAATAAAATGAAGAACTCAGCAAATCGTCATGAAAAACTTGCGTACACGTCTCTTTCACACCAGAAACCATCACGTAAGTGACAAGAGAATGCTCCCCGGCAACGGCGCCAAAAGTTGTTGACGTTGTAGCATCACAACTCATACTTGTCAAACCAGGAAGCATCTCATGAGACCCAAATGTTTGCGTAGAAGCACTCAGCAGACGTAATGGCGCTTTGTCAACGTATGATTAACAACGTCAGTTTTCGCTTAACCTAAAGGTATTAGGGGCTAAAGAAAACGTTTACTTATGGTGCGATAGAAAACGCTACACTTTAGGTGTAGCTAATACGCTGTAGCGAACCCTAAAGGCTTAAGCTATTACCAGGCGCGTTTTCTTTAGCCGATACAACATAAGCATCGCGAATGATGCACCTAATCGTAATCACAAGCATAATAATGACATAATCATACATCAACGTGTCACAAGCATTAGACAAGAAGAGAACAAGCACGCATGCACATCATGACGACGAGAGAGCAAGAGTCTATCTACAAACTAGCATAATCTCATTACTTCTCAAAAAGCTCTCTCAAAAGAAGAGGTGGAGACCTCTTTATATACAAAATGGCAAAAAAGCATGCTATGTGGGATTTCTCAACTGAAAGGAGAATGAATCCCACTTATTCTCTAGTGTGGCACTCACACACACCTATACAAGAGTGCTTTATTAACTGAATGAAAGGTAGAAAAAAGTACGAATGATGATGAAAAAAAAAGAGTGGATCCAAGAAATATATATTTTATCTTCAACAGTCACTCATGGAGATGGGAGGGTGTATGGTCAGAACGTAAGCTTTACCACATAGTTTCTGGCTTGAAGTTGTTATGTGTGCAACATATGTGTGTCTTTGGTTGTCTAGCATATGCATTAGTGTCTAAGTAACAATCCAAAAAATTGGATGATAAAGCAATGAAATGTGTTTTTGTTGGGTACAATTCTGAAAGCAAAGTCCATCGTCTGTATCATCCATAGACTAAACACATTCTGGTTAGCCGTGATGTTTTTTCTTTGTGGAAGATGCAATTCAATCATTACTTTCATGTACTAAGGAGACATGAGTTACCTCCAAAGATGTGTATGAAACTTTGTTGCTGCTTTTTACAGGTGGACAATCAAATGCTAGTCCAAATGAGGGATTTTTTCACGCTTTATAAGTTTCACATGATGATGCAGATCATTCCATTTCTAATACAAATTTATATGATGCACTTGTTCATGAGAGGGCTGATATAGAGGAGGCAAAAACTATGCCTAAATGGCCAGTGCAAACTTTGTGAGATAGCAAATTGGATGCACCTCTCTCATATCATACTTTAAGGCTCTCATAGTGCTTCTTTCGCATTAGGTTGCTATACAATGGCTTCCTCTAGTCTTTGTGATGAGAAGGAGCTTATTTCTTTTGATGAAGCAAAAAATCCAAAAAATAGGATGGTTGCTATGTAATAAAAAATTGATGCTATTATGAAGAATGGTACTTGGTCTTTATGTGATTTGCATCCATGCAAAAAGGCTATCGTCACTAAATGGGTATACAAGCTGAAGATTAAGCGTGATGGAACAATTGACAGGTATAAGGCTAGGATTGTTGCAAAAGGTTATCTTGAAGAAAGAGGCATTGATTTTGATGAAACCTTTGCACCCACATGTTGAATGACTGATGTTTGTAGCATTTGTGCATTTGCAGCCCATCATGGTTGGAATGTACATTACTTGGACATTAAAACTAGATTTCTGAATGAAGATTTACATGAAGAAGTGTATGTTTTTAAACATTGTGGTTTTGTGCAGAAAGGGCATGAAAACAAAGTGTGCAAGTTACAAAAGGAATTATATGGTTTGAAGCAAGCACCACATGCTTCGTATGAAAAGATACATGCGTACTTGATTGCACATGATTTTGAGAATAGTCCAACAGAGAGCAACCTATATGTGAAGCATGCAAATAATGTGCATCTGATCATTGTTATCTATGTTGATGACATGCTACTCAGTGGTCCAAATGAAAAGCATATTGATGATTTTATGGCTGATTTGCATGCCTCTTTTGAGATGTCAAATTTGAGGCATTTGCATCCTCATTTGGGCATTCAACTTATGAAGGTTGATGGCGGCATAACTTTGTGTCAAACAAAATATAGTGACATATTATTGGACCGTTTTGGCCTTGAAGATTGCAAACCTATTTCCACTCCTATGCAAATAGGTTTACATTGATTCTTCATGATGTTGAAGATGCATTTGATGTTGTTCTCTATCAGCAAGCTATTGGATGCTTGATTTACTTATGCATAACTTAGCTTGATATTCAATTTTCTATCTCATAGATGAGCAGGTTTATGCATTGACCAGGTGTCAAGCATCGGCAAGCAGTTAAGCACATCTTTCGCTACTTGAGTAGTACCTATCTACTTGGATTGTTTTATTCCAAGGGGGGGATCACTACCACTAGATTTACATGCTTTTTCCAACTCTGATTGGGCTGGTTGTTATGACACTCATGTGTCCACGGGTGGTTTTTGCTTCATTCTTGGTAGTTCATGCATATCTTGGTTGAGCAAGAAGCAGCATATTGTGGCCACTTCTAGTTGTGAGGCTAAGTATAGGGTAGATTTCACAATGATTGTTGAGTGTGTGTGGCTCAGATGCCTTTTGGCTAATTTGGGTGTTGTTTAGTCTTCTACCACCACCATCTTCACGGATAGTTAGAGTGCACTGACAATTGCAAGAAACCCTGTGTTCCATGCTCACACTAAGCACATTGAGGTGCACTAAGATTATGTGAGGGAAAGGTACTATGTTAGAGAGACCAGTTTGGCATATGTGCCAACAGAGGAGAACATTCCAAACCTTTTCACAAAGGTTGTGCTTAGGGAGAAGTTTTAAGTTTTTTGCAAAGCTTTGGGCTTACTTCCTTTTGTGGATTGATTCCACATAGCTTGGCACTTCCTTATACATGAGTTTTGCTCTAGACAAGGGTAAATACCATGTTGAGGAACTCCTCCTCCTTAATTGTCAATTTGTGGAAGAGTAAGGATGATATGGAGATCGTGAACGAGTGGAGTGCACAAAGGTGAAAGTGAGAAGCAATCTAATGCACCACACACACACATGTAAGATACAATAGGAGAGGAAATGGAGGGAAAGATTCTTCTTTGCATCACTCAAATTACAAGAGCTCTTCTACAAGTCTCACGCCTCACCAAAAACTAACTCAAAAAATGAGCTTTCTAGCTCTATTTATAGTTTTTTGAGCTGAAGTGACCAATTTCACGTCTAGTGATTGGCCTAGTTAAAATTTTGGAGGATCAAATGAGATCCAAAAAATGTGAAAATTAGTAGGCATGTTCTACCTAAGCTCCTCAAGCTTGAGACTCCTTGTTTTGCACAAAATGGAGCGTTGACGACAAAAATGGTTGATTCTATATTACAATGGTTAGTGACTAAGATCACTACTGATGTTTCTTATGAATGTTTTGGACATGATAATTCACTTAGGAGTAGGAATTTAATGAGTGAACCACCTCTATTCTCCTTTATTTGCTTCTCACATGCTCCCTCTACATCGATGCCTTGAGCTACTGCCAACAACTCCCTCCCTCTCACGTATGTCATCCTCGACAAATCCTTGTTGCAGGGAGCGATGGATATAGTTTTGGAGGAGGCCCTGTGCAAGGGTATGCTAGTTGATGTGTATGCCCTTTTCCAAATCTACTTCAAGCTTTTCCCTCTGAATATCCTAGAACATATCTTAAGGAGAGAAATGGTAATGGGTTGAGTAGACCATTTGTTCGTGGGCCAAAAGTCGTAGTAAATGAGTTGGCTTGCTAATGAATACTTTCAAATGGTATTTGCAAACCCCGGTGGTAAAGATTTCTTTGAGAGTTAGTTTAAAACATGTGGGCAAGTACTTTATTCTATAGTGCCAAGCATAACATACTTTGATTGATGGATTGGTGCTCATATCATATATGAGATCTAAATTGTCATGTTCAAACCCAAGGGTTGATACATGTAGTGCACGGACATGTCGGAAGACCTTTAAGGTCGTCTACATGAGATAAAAAATCTTTATGGTCATTCGGGCCACTACATCTATCATTTGGTTTAGGAGAGGTAGCCGATGCCTGATTTTTGTGATCATATAAGCTCCAGTCACTGGGCCATGGGGCGGTGCAAGGTATAGGTAATTTAGCCAGTCTTGGAACTTTGGATCATTTTGTACTTTAATAGTGAAGGATTTCTAGGATCCTCTCTAGGACACAAGGCCATAGCATGGGTATACATGATGTGCATTGGAGTCTTGGACCATGTATACATCATTTCAAGATATTCTTGCAATAAATCTTTCCTCCAGTTGGGTTGGAAAATGATACCTCTAGTTGCATGTGGAGGGAGGTCCTCTGGTTGGAATTATGTAGCATGAGTGGTTTCGTCCCCATGATGCACTTGATTTCCAAATTGTACTCGGCCATGCACATGAAATAAGATTCATGGTGTAGCTCATTGATAGATATTTACCTCCTTGGTGTGAGTTCAACAAAGTATGGAGATTGTAATATTATCTCTTCTATGACAGCCATTGCTTTGAGTTGGGCTTCTACCTAGCAAGATGCATCTTTCCCAATTCTTCCATTGGCTTCATCCATGTTGGGTGTGGTAGGGGCATTTGTACCATGATGCTTCTATCCTTTACTTCATACTCCTTAAAATTTTCTGGCACTTCAAATAGTGATTCTCTTTCCTCATCTAGTGGGGAAGGTTTCCTAGGTCCCTTCTTCTTCCTCTCTAGCTGAGGTTCAGCTAGTTGAGTTGTCATCTCTTTTTGTTTATGCTCGACTTGATCAGTGGTTTTGATGTCTACCAAGTATAGATGTTCCTCCTCGGACAAGAAAACTATCTCCATGATGATGGACTCTAAGTCCTTGTCACTTACTCTTGTTGGCATTATAGTTGCATTGTCACATTGCTCTAACAAGAGTTTAAACTTTAGAGGTTCAACCATGAAGAGTGAATATCATAGCCATCCTCATCACAATGGGGGGTCCAGTGTTCCTCCTTCTCTACTATGTCCATGGTGTCTAGTATCTCTGGCCTTACCATGAGGCTCAAATTCTTCATCTAGAAACATGACCGACACATAGGAAGGGTCTTGGATGGTTCGTGGGTGTTGTTCCTTACCTAGGTTTTTGACCTCTAGTCTCTTGTCCTCTTTTTCTGCTACTTTACACATCCATAAGTGTGTGTGCTCATGCAACCACGAAGGGTCTGATCCTATGGATTGCACTGATCTATTTCTTCGTTTGTTTTATGGATGGTATTCCATTGTAGCAAGGGTACATCCCCATGGGAATAGTCCTTGAGATTAACTTTGGTGGTCACTTCTAAATGCTACAAGTACAAGGATTGGTTCCCCAATCTTGCACTATCAGCAACTACCTCATGAATGGTCATCCCATTCCAAATTCACATATGACAAAGGTGTGCTCAAACTCCACATCACAAGTGCAGAGAGTGATTCCTTCCAATAAACCCAAGGTTGTTCTATGTGGCCATCCACCATTTGCAACTTCATTCTCGTGGGTCTTAGAGTTGGCTTGCCCCATCTCTTCCAAAGGGAAATAGTGGTAATAGCAACTACTGCTCAAAAATCTAAAAATTCCTTTGTGGTATATCCATGATAGCAGATAGGGAGATAAATGTTCCCTTCTTCTTTTTTTCTCACATCTCCATTTGTATCAATGGGTATCTTAGGCACCTTCCCTTGTGATATTTTCTGAGAGTTTCCCTTTAGAAAATTCTCGCAATTGGTTTGCTACATGGTTCCATTACTCACGTCTCACTTTCAACAATTCTTCTAAAGTGCAATGGCATTGCACTTTACTGTTTTTATTACATCCATGTTCCTAGGGAGAACTAAATCATCATTTCTTATCAATATGATGGAAGATCTCATTTGAATGGAATTTGATTCCCATGGACCAATGAAATGAGGTAATTCTTCTAGGGAATTGGATTCAAAATCCATTCGCTCACTTGACTGCAGCTCATCTTGCTCTCTGTTTATAGATGGTATATCTTGAGGAACGTGATCATGAAGATCCTCTATCCCTTGGATTGGTGGTTGAGCGTCTTGTTCTAATCTCCATTTATCTTTTTGAATTTCCCTCAAGAATTCTTGGGAATAATTGTGGACTGAGGTGGGGATTCCGCCTTCAATGGAGTTGGGTACTTGTGACATCAATGGTGAGACCTCTCATTGTAAGCCCTTGATGGAAGAAGTTTTTTTCGGTTTGAGTTTGACATGAATTGTTCTAGTCTCCCAATAGTCCTTGAAAATGCAACTCTGGCTTAACTAGATCACTCCAATTAACATATTGGGATGCTTCAAACATTGTTTGAGCCAATTCAACCATTTTCATACAGAGCTTAGTTCTCTCTATTTTTAAGTCTACTCTAGGATAACTCTTGGCGAATTCTTCTAAGTCGGTTCCATCTCTCAATCAGGCTTGCTAAGCTTGAAACATCATGTCTAGGTTCTCAGGAACGGGTTCAACTAACACAGATCCTAGCTTGGGTAGTTGGGATGTCAGTGTTGGATCTTGGGCAACAAATTCTAGAATCTTGGTCCTAGTCTCTTTTAGACTCCCTTCTAGTTGTGTGTTGGATCTTGGCCATCAAATTCTAGAATTTTGGTCCTTATCTCTTTCAGATTCCCTTCTAGTTGTGCTATCCTCTTATTCCACTTCCTTTTAAGTCTCTCTCATGAGTATTTCCAAGACTTTGTCTTCTTTCCACTAGATTCTCTTGCTTCACTACTCTTGGAGATTTTTTCTAGATTGACATGTGGGTCTTGATTTAATGCTTGGGCCCGAGTCACTGCTTGAATGGGTACATAGGTGGCTGGGGACCCATGTGATGTGTGCACAATGCTTATCAATTTATTGGTGTTAGGTTCGAGGCATTGACAGGGTTTTTAGGTCACTCTCTTATGACATGCTCTTTTCCACACCCCAAAACCTTGAATGTTGAAGTAGGGTGTATGTCCACTCGAGAGGGGATCAGGGCATTCTACTATGAAATCATCTCCTTGGCACTTAAAACATGGTCCTTTAGGGCATTGAGTTCTCATTTGTCTCATCTTGGGTCTAGGGTTGGAATTGGTATACATGACATTGGCATAATTAGACTCCAAGTTAGGTTCTATCATGGGTGTTTCATAGTGGTAGGACTCATGATCTTCTAGGGACTCCGTATAATATGCTGGTGGACTATATTGTTGAAATGAACAAGGACTACTCCTACTCTACTAGTAATCACACAATTAACAAACTATGGAGGAAGAAATAAAAGATATGAAAACATGATGAAATGATTTAAAGTAGAAATGGAAATGACTTACATGAGATGCTCTATGAGCATGGTGACTCCATGAGGAGTGGAAGCACACTCTTGGCAATGAGCTAGAGTGGAATGGCTTGTGCGGAGTGAAGGGAGGTCTTGCTTATATGGAGTTTGGGAGAATTCCCTTGCATGTGGGATAAGTGAACTTGTATGAGAATGAAACTAGCTTTGGACAAAAGGGTGGAGCATGGAACTCTCAACACCCCCCCTCCATGTGATGTCCCTTTTGGTTTTAATATGGGGGACTAGTGACATATGGGATCACTTAGTCCATGGGTTTTTAGGATCTAAGGACATATGGGATCCTTATACATAACTTGGACATATGGGATCCAAGTTGGGGACATATGACATCCTTAGGATCTTGGGACATATGGGATTCCAAACATATACTTGGACATTTGGGATCCAAGTGGTTTTTAATGGGATCTAGGGACATATGGTATCCCTAGACATGTACAAGGGTTTACATCATGGGGTAGGTAGTGTTTTATGGATCAATGGCTCCACTTGGTCTTGATTAGTCGATGTAGAAGCCTTTTTCTTCTTCTTGGGATCCATTGTTGTGGTCTTTTGGTAGGATCCTCCTCCCTTTTTTTTTATGTAGCCTCCACTTGGTTATTTTGTTGATCCATTTGCCTCCTTTTGTTGTAGTATTCTTTGTGATCCATGGGTGTTGTTAAGGTAGCTATTTTGATGTTGTGGACACCATATTCTTCTTGCGATGGAGATAGAGGGTATACTTGGGTACTCAAATTTTGTATGGCATTGGGAAGGTCTTACCACATATATATGGTAGTGTCTAATCCCATTACAAGAAGCCATATGTGTATACATAGAATGGCATATTTACAAGTTACAATCGAATGGAGCATAAAAAATGGGTGCGCCATTATCTAAATGGTGCACGGAATATTTCCCTGAGTCACATAAGATGAAAACACCATGTGAACATGTGGCACTGGATATATAAAAATTCTCATTATTATTATTTTTGAAATCAATGACGGGCGGGTTGTGTGGGACTCCCATCTGCGACCGCAACTCTCTGTTAGTGCTCTGTCAAGCGCGCCGCAGCTCATCTCTTTTGTCTCTCTTTAGAGAGATCTCTGGCAAAATGGACGGTAAACAGAAGATCTAGACAAATGAGTGCGGGGTCTTCACGTGATCCAGAACTCCTCCTGCAGGCTGCGTATGCAAGTGAACAGAGAACCAAAGCTTTCTAGAACTCTCGTTCTCGCGTCAAGTGGAGTCATCAGCTACGCCCAACTGCGCCAGTTCAGAACATCAAAGTGATGATCCGCATCACTCTATCTAGGTGCATCTTGTGTAGATGGTGCCCTGGGACTCCTCCGGGTGCACACAGGTTGTAGCATCACCTATTTTTAACAGTCCTCTTCTACAGAGGTTGCGCCATTTTGATTGTCTCTGAGTGCGCACGTATGTTCAATATGACTCTGAAGCATTTCTACAAAATTTAAGGCACGTCCCCAGCTTGTTCTCCTATGTGTGCAAGGCACAACTGTCAAAGAAACAGAATGCCGGTTTCTCTGTCCATTTCTTCAGTATAGACTCATGAAGCGTCTACACAAGCAAAGCACTTTTGTTGCTTCATTTTTCTCAGCATGACTCAGATCGACTGTAGCGCAAGACTCTCTTCCCTTTCGTTCTCTTTTAGGTAGTGGAAATTAGCTTCAGTGATAGTTTTCTCCATACTCATGCCTTTGTGACCGTGCTCTCTGGTAATTGTCGCTCTCCGCCCTTCTCTGTTGCGCTCCATCTCTCTATTTCCACGAGGTCCTGAACCACTCTCTCCAGAGATCCTTTGGCCCACTCCTGAGTACGAGTCTGCTCAAAGAGCGAGTTGACAACGTGATAGGACGGCGGTCCTCCATGCCTCCATGTTGTATCTTTCTTCCCCTCTCCAGTCATGTGTGAGCGATAAGGGTCCTCGTTGGACATCTGGAGCCCGTGCATAGCCTCTACTGCCCCGCTCACCCCTTCCGTCGGGAACGTCATACTTCTGGAACTTCAAATAGTCTTACAGGAATGTAGAACAAAAATGTGTTGTTATTCCATGTTGGAGTTGAACTATCCTAGCAGTGTTCGAATGGATTTCCTCATAGAAATCGTAGGCAGGCAAATCTTATCTGATGTCCTATCGTCAAGATTGTAGCAGATCTGAGCTTTAAGCCGATGCCAATCCCATACTTCACTACTTTCTATGGCTACTGAGAAACACTCTCGAATAGCTCCTCCATATGTGCAAAGATAAGCTCAATGACATGTGAGATACTTCTCATTCAATCTCCTTCTGAAGTGCTTAAAAGCACTTCTTATTGATGAAGAAAATGCTTAGAAACAAAACTAAAATCGCAAAGATGCATGAGTAACAAAGAAAACAATGCAGCTTAAAGATGATGATAATATAAATCATGCTTTATGATGGGAGGGTGGGAGGAGAAAAAAATAGGACTAGTGCTTAAAAGCACTTTTATTATGAAGATGAGAAAGGGTGGGAGGGAGGTAAAGAAGAGAGATAATGAAAACATGAACTAAAAAAATGAACCTATGCTCTGATACCATGTTGAAATGAACAAGGACTACTCCTACTCTACTAGTAATCACACAATTAACAAACTATGGAGGAAGAAATAAAAGATATGAAAACATGATGAAATGAATTAAAGTAGAAATGGAAATGACTTACATGAGATGCTCTATGAGCATGGTGACTCCATGAGGAGTGGAAGCACACTCTTGGCAATGAGCTAGAGTGGAATGGCTTGTGTGGAGTGAAGGGAGGTCTTGCTTATATGGAGTTTGGGAGAATTCCCTTGCATGTGGGATAAGTGAACTTGCATGAGAATGAAACTAGCTTTGGACAAAAGGGTGGAGCATGGAACTCTCAACATATATCATCTTGTGTAAAATCAAAACTTTGGGCATTGGGGCCATTTTCCATGATCAATGGGGATGTCGATACTAATGCCCTATCAAGGTTAACCTCGACAGAAGCATATCTTATTGAAACTACATTAGCAAGGGGAGGCAATTGCCACCCTGGCACTGGTAGGGGTCTAGGTGGTGCTTGGTATGGTGGCTAATAGTTTTGAGGTATCCTGTAGTAGGGTTGTGGATTGTATTGTCCTTGATATCTACCTGATTGTTGATAAGGTTGCAAGTATTTTTTCTTAATTTCCTGCTTGTTATATGGACAATCTTGAGTTGTGTGGTTTGTGTATTTTCTCTCAATTGAGAAATAGCGGGTGGTCAAGTTTCATGGGTTAGGAACCATCAATGCACACACATTAGCCATGTGGTTTCCTCCACAATTATAACAATGTTTAGTGGAGACCATTCTAGGGGTCTTCTTGCTGTAACTCTTAATTTATGAGCCACTTGCTCCACCAAATCTTCTATGGATACAAAAACCAACTCTCGCAATTGCTCTCTCCCTCTCTCTCGTTCTCTCTCACAAATGAGGGAAGTGAGGGATGGTGGGTGGATATAGTGAAAAAGTGAAAACTTTGGGAATTGATGGGGAAGTGAACATATGGATGGTGGATGTAGGGGAGGTGAAATGAAGAAAAAAAAAATGTAGAAACAACAAAAATTAACCCCAAAAACACTATCTACATACCTTCCTACACCAATCTCCTAACACTCTTACCATCACATGCTCATCATTGAGCTTGTCCTTGACAACGGTGCCAAATTTGGTATTGCTCTAAGCAAAGGTAAATACCATGTTGAGGAGCTCCACCTTCTTAATTGTCAATCCACGAAAGAGTAAGGATAATATGAAGATCATGAACGAGTGGAGTGCACGAGGGTGAAGGTGAGAAGCAAGCATGCACACACACACATGTAAGAGATAATAGGAGAGGCAATGGAAGGCACGATTCTTCTTTGCATCACTCAAATTACAAGAGCTCTTATACAAGTCTCACATCTCACAAAAACTAACTCCAAAAAGGAGCTCTCTAGCTCTATTTATGGTTTTTGAGGTGAAATGACCAATTTCACATATAGTGATTGGCTTACTTAAAATTGATGTCCTATGCTAGTTTTGGAGGGTCAAGTGAGATCCAAAAAATGTGAAAATCGATAGGTGTGCTCTACCTAAGCTTCTAAAGCTTGAGGACTCCTCAACTTGCACAAAATGGAGCATCAATGACAAAAGTGAGTGATTCTATATTACAATGGTTAGTGATTAAGATCACTATTTATGTTTCTTATCAATGTTTTGGTCATGATAATTCACTTAGGATTGGAATATTAATGAGTGGGTCCCCTCTAATATTATTGCTTTGCTTCTCCGATGCCCCCTTTGCATTGATGCCTGGAGCTACTTCCAACAATGAGTGCCAGCTCCTTATTCACCGAATCACCTCTAGGGGGGGATTTGATGATATATTTCGGTAATGATGTGTGTGAACACACTTAGGACCGCCAGGGTAATCTTTTCCCTCTTTAGAAGGTTTTTTTCCCTCTGCTTGTATACCCTAATCGGTTACTTATCTTTGTACATGATCAACTTGACATAAATCAGAAATGTCTCAATGGGTGTTGCTTGAATTATGAGACCCTTCCTAATATCATGGTCCAAGTGTATAATCTCCTTTACAGTTGGACTTATCCATTTCCTTGCTTTACAAGAGTGGCTTTGACTCTAGATTTTGCTCTTTTGTTAATTTACTTCATTATGCCTAGGGTTTCCATTGTAGAAGCATACCTTTTTATTCATCCTTCTCTATTTCTCTTGTAGGATTAGAGATTGGGACCTAGTTACATATATCTACATAGGTTTGGGGATAGAATCTTATTTAGGACTGGCACGCAAGGGTTTCCATTGGTGAGGTCTTACTTCTACTTGTTTCTCTTCTTTCCTTTCAAAAGGGCATTTATCACATTGAATGGCATGGTTGACATGCCATTCAATGTCTTGATCTTTGACATCGTGAGTAGAAGGTCCTTCATATTGTTGCTTTAGCCCCATCTAAATTGGCTTATGAAATAATATTGATGGCAAGTTGTTGGCAATCAAGGTCAACCAGAAGGTGCAAGATCAAAGAAGTGGACACACAAGAAGAAGGAGCATATAGGGACCATGTCAAATTTTCAAAAGAAACCCCTACAAAAATAGTGATTTTCATCACTAAACACCATTGTAAATACCATTTCACATTTTTTCAAATCCATTTTTTTCAAGCCAAGGCATCCTCAACCTTGAGAGTACTAGGAGTATCATCCTACCAATTTTCATAATTTTTAGACTCCGTTTGAGCCCTCAAATCAGCCCTTGAACCTAATTTTTAACTAGGTTGGACACTAGGTCTGGACAGGTCCAAAACCACTCAAATAACTATAAAAAGAGCTAGAGAGCTCATTTTTGAGGTTAGCTTGTTGTAGATTTGAGCTTTGTAAGAGAGTTCTTTTGTAATCAAAGTCCTTCCATTGTTCCACTCTTTGCTCTTACCTTATGTGTGTGTGTATGTGTGTGCATGCTTGTGTGCTTTCACTCACGCACTTGTGCCATCACTTGCTCACAGTCTTCATACCGGTCCTCACGTCTCCACGGATTGACATTTATGAGGTGAATCTCCTCACGTTGGTGCTTACCATTGTGCTAGAGTGACACCAAATTTGGTGCCATTGTCGGGGAGAGAGCTTGGAGGACGAGCGTGTGATGGTAAGACATAGAGTAGTGACGTTGGAAGGTAAAAAAATCACCATTTTTAGTTCAATTTCTGATCTTTTCTTCTCCATCCTCATCATCATCATCCCCTCCCATCTTCCTCTTCTCAGCTTTTTCTTCATTTTTTATTGTACATTCACCTCATTTCCCACTTGTGGTTGTGAGCAAGAAGCATAGAGGAGTTCAAAGCTTGAAACATTGAAGAAATACTCTTCAGATCCTCTAAATACATCAAAAATTGAGTGAAGTATCGTGCGGCGTGACACCACCCACGCCAAGTATCACGAGTGCAATATCGCAGGTTTGGAGGGAGATTTTGCATCCACAGGCACACAGGAGTAAAAAGGAGACATAAGGTACACATATTTGCAAAAAATTTTGAATTTGGACTCCAAAAAGTCCAAGTATGGTGGTCGGTTGAGTTCAGGTATCGTGATACCTAAATTCCCTTGTATCGTGATACTTCACAGGTATTGTGTATCGTCGATACCTCACTCCTCGTGTATCACTATACTGCACAAGTATCATGTATCATCAGGTTGAGTACCATGTATCACGACCATCTGATATCGTGTATTGCCCGATCATGTATCACGATAATTCATAAGTATCATTTATCGTGACCGATCCAAGTATCGTTTGACGAGTCCAGGTATCGTGTATCATCACTTCTCAAGTATCGTGTATCATGTATTGTCTAATCGTGTATCATCTACTCGTGTATCATCTAATCGTGTATCGCAATATTCCCAAGTATCGTGTATTGCCAAATTCTGGTATCATGTATCATTGCCCTCTAAGTATTGTGTATTGTGGAGAGCCATATCGTGTATCGCGATACTGCATGAGTATCATGTATCGCCGGGTTATGTATCGTGATACCTCTCAAGTATCGTGTATCGTGATTCCTAGTATCATGTATCGTCTTGGCTCAAGTATCATAGATCGTCGTTCTCAAGTATTGCCAATACTTCCTAAGTATCATGTATCGCCTGTTCTGAAGCAATCCCAGAGAGGTCTTGTTTCCCTGTTTTAACCCAAGAACCCTGAACTAGCATAACTTTCTCATACAAAATCTGATTGTTGTGATTTTGGGTTCGTTGGATATCATTGTAAAACTAATACATGGATTATTAGCTAGTATTTTGAAGTTGATCCTTAGGTGGGACTAGGAAGCAAGGGGTTCCAAAGGATTTTGAGCAATACAAAGGAAAATTTTGGACTTGTAGACAAGGCTTATAAACGTGAGATCAAGTAGTCACCTAGCGAAAGGTAGATAAAGTATCAAATCATCTGAGGCTAGTGTCAAACATACAACTAAGTCGTGGGCTCACAACTCAGTGGTTATCACTACCTGCTGAGTTCATAGACAAGTGAGTCAGAAATGTTTTTTAACATGGAGAGACCCATGGTTTCAGAAGACATGAATAGTTCAGTACCCAGGGAAGGTTGATGTCTACAATGGAAGGGGAATATCGGATGTCTCTTCAATATGTATCCACTAACTTGCAAGGGATACCCATCTACCTCGATGGTCTACATAGATCAGTAGCAAGAATTATAAAGACTACAAAATTAGAAATAGTCCCAAGTCCGGCTGTCATATACGAAGGTGGTCATGGACAAGATGGGCCAGATCTATGTAGTAACTAAAAATCTTGATCAGATTAACGACAAAGGAGAGTTAGTGGGACAAGGAACTTCTGGGAGAACCAATAGTGGAGATACGGTGACTACCCCTAGGGGAAAGTCAGTAATGTCTCAAGTATTGCGAGGGGACATGATACCCCAAGATGACTGTCTGATGGATGTATACTTGGTACATGGATTAAGACCTACTCCTACAAATTGATTCATTGACAGAAGGAGAAGGCATCACTCTAATAACTATATACGAGTTAAGGGATCCAAAAAATCCATCAAGAGTTACATACCTAGACCAAAATCAAAGGAGATATTGGCCTATAGATAAAGTGGATAGGTCTAGATTAAAGTACATGGGTCTGCCTATATTCTCTCCCCGAGATCAGGGAACTACCTCACAAAACCCATTCCAAACCCAGCAACGAATGAAAAATGCGATGTTAGGACAAACTAGCCAAGCTAGTATGCCCAACAGACATCAGGTGCAATTCACCATGCCAAGAATTAACCCCCACAGCCAAACTAGTCAAGGAACGGGAAATATGAATAGAACCACCTTTAGGCCAGAACCACCCCAAGGTGTAGGAGATGGAATACACCCAGTAAAACCCACTTTTCCCATCATAATTCGATCCCCAGAGTTCGGTAGAAGACTGAGACCAATTCAATTGACCAAATGTATGCGAAATTATTATGATGGCACAGGAGAGCCCTATGACCACATTGCATAATACAAGCAGGTGTCGTGAGCAGTGCAAGTGATGACTTTTTCCTGCAATACGAATCCTTTGGGCTAACCCTCACAAGAATAGCCTTAACTTGGTTTCAATCCTTGGATTCAAATTGCTTTGGCCATATCAAACAATTCTTCCAAGAATTTATTGGGGAATTCACTAAGCGAGGGATTAAGCACAATTCTTCATCCTTAATACATAATTTCAACCAAGCTCCTAATGAGACAGTAAAAAATGCAGCATGAAGATTTAATCAATACGTAGTCTGATTCCCTATTACAGAGAGACCTTCTCAGCAGAAAATGATATCCCAATTTTTAGAAGGTCTAACCAACGGAACATTGAGAATCTTAGTATACGTAAAACGGTTGCAAACTCTGAGTGAGGGTCTTCAAGAGTGCATAGATTTGGAAGACAACTTAGTTGAGGATCTCAAAACCACACAAGATCCTACCAAATGAGAGGATACAAGGAGCAATGAGACCTAGTTCGAGTAATGTGGAGGAAGTGGCAGAGTTAGTGGCCAAGAAATTAGGAGTACAAGGACAAAGGAACTACCATAACTCTTCCTTGAGAGTGCCAATGTTAGGAAGTTGCACACTTTGCGGTGGAGATCACCCATCTCATGTCTCCACTAGAGAAGGATTAGGGTTATCACAACCTTACCCTTACGATAGACAACCAACTCAAGAGTCTAACATGTACTCTTATAGTGAGCAGAAGTACACCAACCGCAACACCGAAAACTATCCAATGAATAGACAACCATGACCGTTTGTACCACCCCAATGTAGACCATGCTGGTACCCTCCTAGAGAACAAGGCAGAGAAGTTCCTAGTTATAACCCATGTCCAGGACCACGAGGAGCAATTAGACCATATGAGCATGTAGGATATGGCCAACCTCAACCTGTACTAGGACAACAACCACCCCACCCATAGAATGTAGTTCCAGTAAGGTACACCAACTGGAAGAGAACCTAGAAAAAGCCCTAGTACCAGTGACACCTTTGATCAGTTCTGAAACATCAAATCAAGGTTTTGATCAGACCCAAGGAGAGTCTCACTATTATGAAACAAGCCCGATGGAATATGACTAGAGCTACATGAAGGAATACTATGATTATGAGGGACATGCAAACCCTTATGGACCAGAACATGCAAATATCATGTATACGAGTCCTCACCCTAGGCCCCAAGTGAAACAAATGGGACCACAAGTCCCTAGAGGACCATGTTTTAGATATCAGGGCAACCATGTCATTCGTGAATGTCCTCATCCACCAGCTCTGGAACAAGGGCAGAACATCATAATACAAGGCTTTTGTCCTATGTGTGGCAAGGAACAGCTCCCAAGAGAGTATCCCAGGAATCCCTCTAGTGCACCCAAGGTTACACCTGTTAATGTAGTAGGCCTAGTAGGGGATTCAAGTTCTAGTAGTAGTAATGTGGCTCCTATACAGGCAGTTAGTAGGTCACAAGCCTTACAACAAGCTAAACGAGCTGAGAAATCAGAGCCAAGTGAGTCAAGAGAGCCTAGTAAGAGAAAAACTAGAACATGGAAGGATACTGGGGAGAAGGCCAATCGTAAGTGGACCAAAAAGCTATCCAAACTAGAAGAAAGCCTGAAAGATGCAAAAACAAAAATAGAATATAAACCCCTTGCATGCCAAAACTCCATCCACACCACCTCATCCCACCCCACCAACCATTGTAAATAGACCACAACCAGGGTCTGTTCTTGCAAATCCAACCCCAGAAGACTTGGACATGATGTTCAAGGCATACCAAGCTCGACTTCAAGAAGGGCCAACACCTACAAACCTAGACAAGAGCTACCCTAGAGCAGATTTCGAGATTGAACAAACAAAAATCTGCATAGAAATGGTGGAACTAGCTTAACCTATGTTCGAGGCCAATCAATTGTTCAATCAGACAAATTCTATTACACCGGGTTCACACTTCTAGGGCTTACTAGATATATTAGAGCAGTTGGTAAATAAACCACAAGTTTCTTTACCTCCACAATCTCAACCGATTGTTGAAAGAGAAAACTCACCACCAAAGGAAGTCTATGTTCCTGACTCCATAGATGATGGAGAACCTCTTTCAATTCAACAACACTCTCAAAAGTTCTTGCGGGAAATACAAAAAGAGAAATGGGTCAAGGATCACAATCCCCCTCCTATTCTTGAGATTGATGACCTTCATGATCAATTTCCACAAGACATTCCATCTATTTATGGAGACCAAGTAGAGCAACAAGAAGAAGAAAGGTTAGAATTTGAATCCAATTCTTTACAAGAGTTGCCACGGTTCACAGGTCCATGGGAATTTGAATCTCTCCAAATCAGAGCTCCCACAATCTTGATAAAAAACGAAGACTCGTTGGTTCCAAGAAACACTGAAGTCTTGAAGAACACTAAGGTTCAGTGTCATCTCACTTTAGAAGAGCTTCTCAAAGTAAAACCTGAGTTATGGAATCATGTGGCAAATCAAGTTCCAGAACTTGATTCCAAGATCTTAAAAGTAGGCTCTAAGCAAAAAGTTCCAGAGATACCTCTAGACAAAATGGGGGACATGAGTGAAGGTGAAGAAGGTAATACTTATCTTCCGATCACCTACCAAGGTTACACAACCAAAGTGATCATAGATTCAGGTGTTGGTGTTGTGACCACCTCCTTATGGAAGCAATGAGGTAAACCTGCATTAAGACCAACTAGAATGAAGCTTCAGATGGCATGGCCATGTTGAAAGGCCTCTAGGATTGCTAGAAGAGATAACTCTAACCACTTGTGGTGTAGATTTTGAACACACCTTTGCTATATGTGACTTTGGTAGAACTAATGCCTATGAAATGATCCTAGGAAGAC
This sequence comes from Ceratopteris richardii, assembly GCA_020310875.1. NCBI lineage: Eukaryota > Viridiplantae > Streptophyta > Polypodiopsida > Polypodiales > Pteridaceae > Ceratopteris > Ceratopteris richardii. Next base: position 38,151,948 of record CM035409.1, read on the forward strand.
CCTTCCTATGGCAATTGCAAATAGTACAGGATTGGGGAACCAACTCCTTATACTTGCAGCACTTAGGGGTCACAACCAAGGTCAATTTGAAGGATTACACCTTCAAAGATATACCACCCATACAGTGGAATCCTATCCACAAGGAGCAAGAAGACTCAATCTCTTTGCATTCTACAAGTTCATCTGATACATCCAGGATGCATGAAGATACACATTTATGGATGTGCAAGGCTGTAAAGGAAGAGGAAAAATACCTAAAAGCAAGAGACGAAGGAACTTCTCAAGGAAATAGACTAGTTAAAGACCCAACCTATACATCGATGATCTTTTCAGATGAGGAATTTGAGCCTCATGGTTGGGCAAAAATCTTAGCCACCATGGACATTGCTGTCAATGAAGAACAATGGACACCTCATTGCAATGAGGAGGGTTATGATATTGCAATGTTCATGTGTCAACCCTTGCTAGAAGAATGTGACCCTAGTGACTTTGTAGAAGAAGAAGAGAATGATGGCGATCTAGAGTCCATTGTGATTGATAGTTGTTTTAACTCGGAAAAGCACTATCTAGAAGATGTAGGAGTATTTGCCCAAAAAGAAGAAGAACCTCTCACATGCATCCAAACAGTGAATTCAAAGGATGGGAGTGAAGGTGGTCAAAAGAAAAAGAATAGAAAAGTAGTAAAATAAGAAGAGGAGGAACCATTGTTCGAAGTACCAAAGAATTTCAAGAAATACAAAGTTGAGGACTGAAAACTTTTGGTACGAATGCCTAAGAGAGAGGCCACCATAGGAGAAGCGTATGATAACAAAGAAAAGACCAAAAAAATCTTAGTCACCATTGAAGAGAATGAAGAGAGATGTACGTACATAGGAGATGACCTAAGTAAAGAAGAGGAAGCAGAGTTGGTAGCTTTATTAATGGAATATACGGACGTGTTTGTGTGGCACTATAGAGACTTGAAGGGAGTAGATCCGAAAATTTGTTCTCATATTATCCCCATGATAGCAGATGCCAAGCCCACCGAAAAGAAGCCCTACACATATAATGACACTTATGCAGCTAAAATAAAAGAAGAAATTGATAGGTTGATTGAAGTTGGATTTATCTATGAGATTGAGCGTATTGAATGGGTGTCCCCATTGTAGTGGTGCCCAAAAAGAATGGAAATTTGCGAGTGTGTATTAACCTTAAAAAAGTTAATTCCACTACAATCAGAGATAGTTATCTGCTTCCAATCACTGAACATTTATTGGAGCGTGTTGCACGCAAGGAAGTTTATAGCTTTCTTGATGGATTTTTAGGTTACAATCAAGTAGTCATTGCCCCTCAAGATCAACACAAAATGGCATTTGCCACAGAGTGGGGAATTTTTGCATTTCGTGTGATGCCATCTGGACTCACCAATGCACCTACAACATTCCAAAGGCTCATGTGTCATGTCTTCAAAGAATTCTTGCGAAAGAACTTAGAAGTATATATGGATGATTTACGTGCTCATTCCCAACAAAGAAAATACCACATCCCTGAGCTCAGATAGATCTTCAACAAGTGTAGAGAATATCGAGTGTGTCTGAACCCAGAAAAGTGTGTTCATGGTACGACAAGGTAAAATCTTAGGTCATATTGTTTCTAAGAACGGAATATCTACAAATGAGGATAAAGTAAGAGCCATAACAAAGCTATCGAGGCCAAAGAATGTTAAAGAGGTACAAGCCTTTATGGGCCATTGTGGATATTACCGTAGGTTTATTCACATGTATGCAATTATAGCTAAGCCTCTTTATATCTTGTTGAAAAATTTTGAGTGGAATGATGAATGCAAAAATTCCTTCAATGAGCTGAAGAGACATTTGTGCACAACAAAAATATTGAGCACTCTTGATTGGACTAAATCATTCCATCTCCATGTAGATGCATCCAATCATGCAATAGGATGTGTGCTAGCACAACCCACAGATGAACAATCTAGATTTGCCTATAGCATATGTTAGTAGGCAAGTGAATGAAGCTGAACGAAACTATACCACAACCGAGCGAGAAGGCTTAGGCATGGTATATGCAGTAAAGAAGTTTAGACACTACTTATTGGCCAACAAGTTCAAGTTTTTCACTGATCATCAAGCTTTGTTATACTTGGACAATGAACCTTGCAATACAGGATGCTTAGTAAGATGGTTCCTCTTACTAATGGAATACGACTTTGAAGTTGTTGTCAGGAAAGGTAGGACCCACCTCAGAGCAGATGACCTTTCTCACATCACATCAGGAGAGCCACTACAAGGAGTGTCTGATGAATTGCCCGATGCTTATCTGTTCAATTTAGAAGTTGTTCCTAAATGGGCAAATAAGTTGGTACCTATCCTAACCTTTGGACCTGCAAATAAGAATGTGAAGACAAACAAGGATGAAATTGTAAGATAACAAAACTATCAAATATTGGCAGGAAGCATGTATAAACAAGATACAAAAGGTGTTCTAACTTGTTGTGTTGAGGACGATGAACATAGAAGTTGGTTGCAACAAGTCCATGAAGGATTGCTAGGGCATCACTATTTTAAACAATGAACGTTGAAAAATCTAAAACATTCAGGAGTATATTGGCCTAGTATGGATAAAGAAATACATGAGTGGATTAAGGATTGTCCAATGTGTCAGGAAAAATCCCCACTAGAGCATGCTACCCTTTATCATGTGTCGTTAATTCCACATTGGAGAGCTCCATTGGTAGAATTTATGCGAACATGAACACTACCCAGTGACGCAAGTCTAGCAAGAAAACGAAGCATGGAACAAGAGGCTCTAGACTATGCCTTAGTAGGAGACAACCTATATCAAAGAGGCAAAGATGGTTACCTAAGATTGTGTGTTCACGAATCTGACTATTTGAAAATCTTAGAAACTACACACAATGGTGTCGTCGGTGGACACTTTGGGCCTGATTGAGTAATCAAGACCATTCTATTCTCAGGACTTTGGTGGCCCACTCTTCATATGGATGCACATACCTATGTGAAGAAATGTGATACATGCCAACGTGCACAATATTTGATAAGGAAAGATGAGATGCCTTTGAGGCCAATGATGGGAGGACGTGCATTCTCAAAGTGGGGTATCAACTTTGTAGGTCCTACTAACCCCCAGCTAGAAACTCCCACGTAGAGAACATTATTGTAGCCATAGATTACCTTAGCAAGTGGGTGGAAGTCAAAGCCACAACAAAGAATGATGCTCAAACAATGGCAAAGTTCTTATTTGAGAATGTGTTCATGAGATATGGACTACCAATAGAGTTAGTAAGTGATATAGGTACACACTTCTTAAATGAAGTCATTGAAAATCTCCTCCGCGCGTTCTTGGTGATACATAAAAAGTTTGCCCCCTATCATCCACAAGCTAATGGACAAGCCGAGAGCACAAACAGGATCCTATGTAATGTATTGACAAAATTGGTCAATAATAAACGCTCTGGTTGAGTTAAACAACTTCATCATGTTGTTTGGGCTTATCGAGTTGCCTACAAAATGGTACTCAATGGCACCCCATTTCATATGATTTTTGGACAGAATGTTGTAATGCCATTGGACTTCCTGATCCTAGCTTTAAAAGTCGCACAAGAGCATGAGTGGAATGGACATGCGTTGTCCTCTAAGATCTTTGATCTCAAACGCTTAGGTGAGACAAGGCTACACTTGGCAAAAGGCATCTACACTGCAAAGAAATGACAGAAGGCATACTTTGATGCACATAGCAAAGATAAAGGATTGAAAGAAGGAGATTTAGTTTTGGTCTATACACTAAAGCAACATGCCCGCAAATTGGAAAAAAGAGGATATGGACCCATGATCATTAATAGAATTTCCACTAGCGGTGTTGTTCAATTGGCCACCCTAGAAGGTGACATCTTGCCAAGCTATATTATTGGCTGTCGAGTCAAACTATATCAAGAACCTCTTACAGAGGATATGCTAATGAGAGTCAGTACTATTAAAAAGCGAAAAGAAGAAGATTTAAGGGTTAGAGAAGAGGCACAAGCATAGGCTAGAGAACGCATTAGGAGAAATAAGTTAAGGCGCCTAGGCCTAGATGTCAATCCTGAGGCCCCAAGATACCACATGGCCATGTGTCAAACATCAAGTGCAATTGCTTCTCGAATAATTGACTGACATCCCTTTGTGACCATAGTGGTAGGACAAGGGAAGAATGTAAGGACCGTGAAAGCATTGATTGACTCAGGTGCAGCAACGAGTGCAGTTAGACTTTCCTACTATCAAGATCTAAAATTGAACATCAATTCCATTGAAGCCTATCTCATAGGATTGGGAGGTGTGGAAACCCCCTGTTTGGGCAAGGTAGAGCTTCCCATATATCTTCAAGATGTTCCAATGAGAGTCAAAATGCTAGTGTGGGAAGATGAGGACCTTACAGAACCACTTCTCTTGGGTCAAGATTGGATCTATGACCATGCAGTCAACCTAAACCTTAAAAGAAAACTTCTTCAAGTTTGGGTACATGAACAATGCATCACATTAGAATTAGAGAATTGCATGAGCACAAATCCAAGTAGCACGCATTCTCTTGGTTCCTCTGGGCCCAATCTAAGCAAAGAAGATGTTGTATGTGTCAAAAAAGCTATGATCCAGAAGGACTCAATCATGAAAGAACAGTCTCAAAGGAGCGAGGACCCCCCTTCTTTTTCAAGGACTACTGCAGCCACAACAATTCAACCAAAGAGGCAAATAAAACAGTACACGAGCATGGCTACATCAAATAGACAAACAAAGTGCAAGAAGAAAGAAGCTCAGGGCATGTAGAAGATTTGGGTACAAAAAGGAGAGCAACCACGAGCTTTACGACAACCATTCCCATCGAAGCAAGCCAACCATGCTAAAAGAAGCTCCAAGACACGAGGACAAGCTCAATCCCAAGGTCTGTGACCAATTTGTGCACCGAAGCAATCGATGAAGGCCGACCATAATACCATATAAATTTGGGCGCCTAAGAAATTTATTGCAGCTCAACAAGGACAATTACAGATGTGGGTACCCAAGGCACTCTTAAATGCACAAACACCACTGATCTCCCTCACAAGAGAAGTCTCAACAAAGAAGCCCAGGAGAATCAAGGGTCAGAACCAGGCACAAAGATCAAAAGAAGATCCACCCACCTCTTTAGCAATAGTAAGAAGACAATCATCAAGGGAATGGGTTTGGAAGCCAATAACACCAGTGATCCCAATCGAACCAAAGAGCCAACCACAAGGGATCCCAAATGAAAGCAATCAGCTAAAGATGAAGAAGCCAGAGGTGATCTCCACAGGGCCAAATACTATTCTAAAATGGATCCCTATAAGGAGGATTCTATCATTTCAAGATCCAATTGACACCTCCAAACAAAGGTTGCATCAACATCTGCAAACACTTTGAAAGCCTCGACATGCAACAACCATGTGCCTTTGGCATAGCCTTGTCTTTTGCACCATTGAGGTCATGCATTTCTAGAGTATGCATTAATATAGGGCCACATTACACGGCCATGCATAAACACAATTGAGAATCCCAGGCACAGGAGACACATTTGAAACAAGTCAAATCTTTTATTGTTACTAACCTCTTTCTACTTGTTTCATGACATTGTTCCACCATTATAAAAGTTTAAAAAAAAAAAGAAAAGGAAAGAAGAAACAGGACCAAGCGCTCAAAAAAATCTCATCCGTGAACCATCAACAAAAAAAAACAAGCTAATGGTCAATCACGGTGATGGAGGTACAACATGAAGAGATAAACATCGGTGGACATTTCACCATGGTAAGAATTGTATGCTTCAACAACACTATAACCATGATAGATTAGGAAACCTCTTCGTCAGCATACCCTTGAGCACTTAGCTCAATACCAAATTTCTTGCACCATACTTCTTCCAATGCATTTCCCAAGTACGCATGCATAGGGCCACATTAGGGCCATTGTGGATACTATCGACAATTCATCCATATTTATGCTATCATTTCCAAGGCCTTATGTGGTTTGTTGACCCACTTTGAATGGAGTGAGGATCATGAACATGAATTCCTCAAATTAAAGGAAAGGTTGAGCTCAACTCCCATAAGGTGCTGAATTGCACAAAGCCATTCTACATTCATATGGATGCATCTAATTTTGTCATAGGATGCATAAATGCTCAACTCGCAAATGAAGGGAAGTTAGACCACCCTATTATTTATGCAAGTAGATAATTAAATGAACATAAGAAGTATACGACAATGGAGAGAGAGGGACTTCGGATGGTCTATGCAGTCAAGAAATTCGTGTTAGGTATACTCAATACTCCAGCATCAAGTGAAAAAAAAATGATCCATGGTGCTCTAACTTGTAAGGTTCCCATTATGAGAAGAACCATTGTGAGAGGTTGGATATTTGTGAAACCCTAACTTCCATGTTAGATGAGGTCTATGTGTGACCATGGATGGAAATAGATTATATTTTTGAGCCTATTCATTAGGTTAGGTATGGAATAGACTTCCATGCCATTGGGTTGCCATTCAAGGCAAAAATAAAGGCCATGTGGCACCGTGCAATTTACCCATACAACCTTAATGGGGGAAGTGTAGAAGGGGGCTTGCCCCCTTCTGTGAGGTTCGAGGGGCTTATCCGCCTAGTCTGTGGGCCCAAGTTGGTAGGACTTCTAGTCATGGAGACATTGTCATATTGTATATTTAGCCAACTATTTTGACTCTCTCAACTACGTTTATTTATACTAAGTCCTTTTCTAAAATCTATATACACATGGCCCATGTGTAGCTTTATATGGCATTGCACACTAGTAAGCCCTTCACCTAGAGGCTATCTAGATTGCCATCTATTGGGAGCGCATAGGTGGAGACCACCATTTTTGTACTTGCATTACTCTTGACCATTTGAGAATTTTAGTTTGCTATCTCTTAGTCTGCAGCTCTCTTTGTTTTAGGTTTTTTCTTAACTATGTCTACTGGTTTATTCCATTGTGTTATTATTTCTTACATGGTATCAAATCTTAGGAGGTTGTAAGTGGTGTAGAAGTAGAAATGCAAAGGTTGTAGAGGCTTCAATGACAAAAGAGAGAAGGTGTCAAGTGGTGCATCATCATCCATGACTAGGAATCAAGCAAGTTCATAAATAAAAGTAGGTGGAGCACAAGCAGGTTAAGCAATGGTGCAAGTCATCGCAACATTATAGATACAACCACCAACCTTCATGGAAGTTAAGCTTTGTGGTATGAACTACACCTCGTGGAAGTTTAAAAGCAGGTTAATACTTGATTCATATGAGCTTCTGGGATTGTTCTTGGGATTGACCATGAGCCCCAAGAAACGCTTGATCCAAATACTCATGGTTGAATGGTTCCTCCTGATGCTGATCTTCTACATGCTTGGAAACATAGAAACATATATGCACCCTATGGTCTAGTCACAAGTACTACTGATAGTGTTCTGAGTCTCATTCAAGGTAGTACTAAGGTTTATGAAGCATGGAGCATATTGAGAAATCAATATGAAACTCAGAATCAAACATGGATTCATAACATGGAGAATAAACCAGTAGCAAAAAGGTTTGTTGATATATATACAAAGGTATTTACCACTTGCATAAAGTATCAATGAGATCAAATGGCAGGAGCAGGTGTACAAAAGTCAAGCAAGAAGCTAGCTTGGCATTGTCTTTTGAATCTATCCCCCAAAGTTTGATGGTTTGGTAATTGCTCTTAATATTCAAATTTGACCTCAATCTCTAAATTTTGAAGAATTTAGTGCCCTACTCATGGAGGAGGAGCTACGACTAGGAAAGGAGTGGTGACAACAAAGGAGCTGTTGCATTCACAGTAAATGCCAAAGGAGGCAAAGCAGACTCTTCAAAATATGGAGACAAAAAGAATAACAACAAAAATAAGTTCAAGGGAGAGTGTTTCTAGTGTAAGAAGAAAGTCGAAAGAATTCAAGACTATCGCATTAAGAAGCTAGAAGAGAAGAATGGCTCTTGAAAATGTGACAAGGACAAGGATTCTTCGAACACTATAGAAACAACTTGAGTTAGTTGTTACGATAGAGGAGGTATGCTCCTCAATTGAAGACTCAGGAATAGATGACCCATGGGTGTTGGACAGTACTGCCTCCTTTCACATAACGAGCATATAAGACCTTTACAAATTCTTATAGGCTCTAACGAAACCCATCACAATAAAGGTAGGCAATAATGGAACATGTCTTGTAGATGGTGAAGGTAGTACCATTTCTTTCATTTAATTCTAATGGGGATATGAGAAAGCTTTCAAATGTGTTGTATCTTCCACAAATCAAACAGAATCTACTTTAAATAGCTTTTATAAGTGATCAAGGTTATGAGGTATCTTTTAGTAAGACATGAGCTAAGATTATGGATAGTAACAACAATGTTGTTGGGGCTCACATGAGGACGAACAACCTGTATGAGTTTTCTAATCTTACAACCACCACAAGTGTGGGAACAAGTAAGCTATGGCATGAGAGATTCAGCCATATCAGTGCCCTATAATAAAGGAGATGCATCGCAAGGTTATGGTTGCACACCTACCATCAATTGGGTAGATGAAGGAACCATGTAAATCTTGCATGATGGGCAAACAACAGAGTAAGACATTTCCATAAGAAAGAAGGAATAGAGCAAGCTAGGGTACAACAAGGATAAGAAGGCTTATAAGCTTTATGACCCTGAGGGTAAGGAGATCATGGTGAGTTGTGATGTGGTGTTTAAGGAGGAGCATCCATATGTAGTGGAGGTAGAAAAGAGAGTTTCCACTTTATCATCAGAGGAAGAGGAAATCCACTATGAACCTCGCCCAAGATCTATCCCTTCTACACAAGAGAAGGAAGCATCGTCTTTAGATGATGAGCCAAAAATTCACCAAGCTGTCATCACCCAAGTGCAAAATCCATTTCCACATTGGGTGAGCCAACTCTATGATTCTGCAAACCCCATCCCATAGTCACTAGAATAGGTTTCGGATGGACGAATGCAGTCACTGAGAATAGAGGAGTAGAGAAGGGCATGCACCCATATTGTAAATACAACCCTAGTGGTTGAGCTCATTGTAGAGCAAGCAAAGGAACCAAGCAATGTAGAAGAGGTACTCCATGATATGAATTGGAAGGCTTCCATGCAAACCGAATACGAATATATCATGAACAATGGAACTTGGAAGCTAGTCGATCGACCCAATAAGTGCAAATTCATTGGCTCCAAGTGAGTCTTGAAGCTAAAGTACAAGGTTGATGATACTTTGGAAAAGTACAAAGCAAGACATGTGCATAGGACTACTCACAAGTGCAAGGGATTGGATTTTGTGAATCATTTGACTCAATTTCAAGGATGACTACTATTGAAGTAGTACTAGCAGTGGTTGTGCATAAACAATGGCCAATCTATCACATGTCAAATCAACATTCTTGAATGGAGACCTCAAGGAGGAGGTATATGTGTCTCAACCATCAGGGTTTGAGGCTCCCCATTAGAGAACAAGGTATATAAGCTGAACATGGCATTATATGGGCTAAAAGAATCCCCTAGAACATAGTACTATCGAATAGATAAGTAACTCTTGGATCTAGGTTTCAAAAGATGTGCTTTTGATGCTAACTTGTATGTTTCAACGAGAGAAGTGAGGACAATTATGCTTGTATTTTATGTAGGTTCTTGTATAGAACATCTATCTTGGATGTTTGTTTTAGTTACCTTTTTCAATTGGCTATCATTGGTCTTTCTTGAAAGGAATCAGATACTCTATCAGAGTCAGATTTAAAAGATTTGAAAAGCAAAAAGAAAGAACTAAAGCTTTGTGCAACCAATTCAAACTTCTAAAATTTTTTTAGACTAATTGGATTTAAATTCTATACAACTGGAGATTTTCCATTTTCAAAGATTTGTTTCAACAAGGCATTGAAGCAATTTATCTATCTTAAGATAAGTAAGCTAGATTCTCAAAAAGATTCTTGAATTAAAGCTAAACATCATCCAACCACTATACACTAGTGTGGTATCCAACATCAGTGTGTCAACCCATTGAGCTTCAAATAATGAAATTTCTTCTTTACTCAAAACATTTATGGTTCACTAGGAATAAGTTAATCCTTCCTTATTCAATCTCTTTATGACCTCCTTGCTCGAAATGCAAATGTTATGCATTACTTGGAGTCAAACGGTTGACTTTATCGAGTTACGCTAGGAACTTGGTGCTTGATTTAGTCTATCTAACCTTAGTTGAAAGGTTCCTTAGACTTTTAACCTTAACTCGATTTAGAACTTTGACATGGTGAAGCTTTATAGAGTTTAATTTTGATCTAAATGTGAAAGTAAAAAATCTCCTCTATTTATGTATTCTTTCTTCTAGTTCTTTAGGTAAATTAACTTTATGCTCTTTCCAAAGAAAAGGATAACCTAACTAATGATTGCTATGAATCATGATTTTTTTCTTTCTGGCCATCAAATAAAAGTTCCCAAATGGATTTAGCATTCCACTATCCCATATCAGTAAATATTTTCTCCAATCCACAAAAATACATCCTAAGTTTGGCCTTTTGTCTATGTCTTTTGAATGATCTCATGATCATATCTAATGATCCTTTCTTAAATCAGGGCATGAATTTTGAGAGATAAGAATAAGGTGTTTTATCCTCCTTTTTCACCTACTAGTTCTTGCAAACAACTTTTTAGACCGCATATCGAGGATGTAGACCTTTGTAGCTCTTTATCCCTTTAGTTTGGAAAAATATTATTCCAAAATTTGATCCAGCTGAAGATTTAATGCTTTAAGAGGTACTCTCATCAGTTATTGAAAATTTTATTTTAGTCTCACAACTTATTGGAAAAAGTTGTTCCAAGTCTAGTCATATCTTGTTGACCAAGCGACAATGACAATGACTTAGTGTTTATCTTAAGATCTCTTTGAGTTTCTAGAACTACTTGGCTTACCCTCAAGATTTCTTTAGAGATCTTTCCCTCAACTCAAGTCTAAGCATGTTTCTTAAATTAGATCTTTGGATAGGATAAAGAGGCTCAAACATGAAATATTTTGAACAAGTACACCTAGTACGATAGAATTGCTTAGTGCATGTTTGCTTGAGCATGATTAAAAATAATGCTTTATTGATCTTAGTAGGTGTACCTTGTTCAAAATATTCCATGTTTGAACTTCTTTATCCTATCCAGAAATCTATTACTTTGGATTTTCAACATACCTTAGTATTTAATTGTTAAAACATTTATATTGTAAGATATATTCTTGAATGTTAAAGTATGAATGATAATTTAATCAAGAATACATATTAGATTCAAATTCATTGGATCATTAGGTCTTAAGGTCTTGAATTAGAAGTACCAAATTTATATCCTTCCAGACACTTACTGAACATCTTAGTTGTAAGTGTTTCACTCCCCAACTTTGGTTTCCATATCTTTGAAAGTTATAATCTTCTAAAGTGCTAGCATTTCTTTGGATATTTTTTCTTTAAAAGAAATTCCTACAGTTGACTTGAGATTGAGTTTGTGTTCATGATTCTCAAATGTTCTCTTTAAGTATTTTGAATGCTTACAGTAAATCATGGAACTTCTTGTGTATTATTCCATACTCAAGTATAAAATTTACAATTATCTTTATGAAATATTCATAAAGAATCATGATCATGAATTTAATTAATCCCACCTTTATATGACATATCCTTGTCAATAAAGTATACATGAACTCTTTAGAGTTTATATCTAAACTCTCTAGAATTTGTTTCATCCATGTCTTATAATGACAAGACTTGATGAACTAATCTATTTCAAACTTATAATGTCAATTCAAGATTGGCTTTCTTCCAATCTCCTTTGAGGATCACGTTGATATATTTTGGTAGTGATGTGTGTAAACACACTTAGGACCACCGAGACACTTTTTTTCCCTTTTTAGAAGTTTTTTTTCCTCAGCTTGGGATAATGTCTATAGTCATAATGGGTCACTTATCTTTGTATGTTCAATTGGTAATACATTTTGTATTTTTTGTGCTCCAAGCTTCTTCCTCTTCTTCCTCCTTATGATATTCATGTGCTTCCACAAACCTTGATCTCCAAACATTGGAATTAGAGCAAGTCATTGCTTCATCTAGGGCATCATCAACACTCCTCTAGTCACAGTCTCAGAATCGCACAAAGATTGGTGAGCATGCTTGGGGAAATTAGGGATTCAAAATGACTTTACCTTATGGTGTTGAAATTTTGATATGAGTTTGTTTTGGCCTCTGAACATATTATCGTGGCGATTATGTAGGCAATTTTGCCCTTTTGTGCCAAACATATATATGTGTTTTGCTTCATCAATACAAGTGTTTTTCACTACAAGTTTAGTAGAGCTCAACAAGGTGTTTCTTTTCAACTTTTTGAGATACAATCATTTTTTGCATCAGGGTATTTGGTCACTCAGCATGCTCAAAGCAACGATGTATTCCATTCTTGGTTGTTGAGGATAAGTTGGATGGTACTAATTACCCATTTTGTTCATATATGATGTGTCATGTATTGGTAGCAAAAGGCTATGGAATATTGTGCAGGGTGCCAAAAAACATCCTACTATACCTAATTATTGTAGGTGATGAAGATGGCATTGAAGATGATGATGTTCAATCTCCTAGTTGTGTTGCAGTTCCTGCACCACCTATTGTAGAGCAACTTCATTGGGATGGTAGAGATGCTCAAGCACATGAATTGATAGCTTTTTATGTCAAACATGCCATTATCCCTCACATTTACTCTTGCAAGACAACAAAGGATGTTTGGGATACACTTACAACTTTATACAAAGCGAGAAATGAGGCTCTTGTTTCTTACCTCCGAAAAGAGTTGGAGAGTAAGCATATGAATGAAGGAGATTCCATGGACAATTTTTGGACAAAGATCAAAGATATGAAGGAGTAGTTGATTTTTGTTTATGAAGACTTCCCAGATAGTTCACTTATCAGTCTCCCACATTCATTTTAGAGTTTTTCTTCCACTCTTTGATTGATGATGAAAGGAAATCCAAATGCCTTAATGTTTGATGAGTTAGTCTTTGTTTTGTTGCAAGAAGATCAATCCAGGTAGGACATGTCAATTATGTGTTTTGCAAATTAAAGTTTCTTAGCTAGTCAAAAGGGCAAAGATAAATGGAGCTCATCTACTAGTAAGCACAAAACTACTAATGCTACACAGTTGGAAAATGAAGAAAAAGATGAGAAGAAAACATAAAAGTAAAAACAGTCTTGCAAATACTCAAAGGCCTCTACACCTAACATAGAGCCTAATAATCTTGCTCAAATCGAAGAATCGGTGTTTACTACTATCTACAACTATGAACAATGTTTGAAGTAAACTCAAATGTTTGGTATTTTGATAGTGGGTCAACCAAACATATTACCTTGCAGTGTAGTTTCTTCAATTCACTTAAGCATACCCCTATAGGGAATATTGTCACATGTGCTACCAACTTCTCTTATCATATAATGGGAGTTTGTAAGATCATTCTAACTACTATTGATGGTAGTTCTTTTACATTGTGAGATGCTTTATATGCACTAGGGATCAAGAAAAATCTGTTGTTAGTTTCAACATTAGCCAAGATTAGCTTGGTTGTCACATTTGTTGATCACATATGTACAGTCCATGATCTCTCAAATGGTGATGTTATTATTGCTCCTGACATTTTTATTTCTTGGGTTGTATAAGCTCATAGACCATGTGAAATATGTGAATGATTCAACATGTGTAGATCAAGATTCTCAAGCTGTCTCAAATGTAAAGCTTTGACATGCATGCTTTGTTCATCTAAATTTTGTTAGTTTACTTCACCTACTAAAAGATGAAATGGTATCCTCTCTACCCAAACTTCAGGCACCTTGTAAACATGTTTGTAAAGGTTGTTTTTTGGGCAAAATGCAGTGTTCTTCCTTTCCTCCTTCCCAAAAGATGGTTCAATTCAGGCTTCTCATAAATTGAAGCTTGTTCATGGTGATGTTTGTAGTCCTATGGAGACAACTTCATTTGGGAACTACCTTTATTTCATGACCTTTATTGATAAATTCTCCACACATGCATGGGTGTATCCATTGAAAGAAAAGTCTAAAGTGTTTATGTGCTTCAAATAGTTCTCACTACAAGGAACACGGGGGCATAGCGATGGTTGGAACGACACAATTTTGTCACTTCGTGATTGTGCATTTCTTCACATTGAGCGTTGAGCCTGTACCATTGTTTAAATGATACTAAGATCAATGCTATTTTTGAGGCTATTAGTAGCATTAATTCAAGTGTTGCTAATGCATGACTCTTTGATCATTATTTTGCATCTAATTGAAGAGCGATTCAATGTTCATATCTTCACTGCACATACGAGCTCAAGCTCTCTTTCTCAATCTCTCTCACTTTTACTCTCTATCTCTCTGTCTCTGTCTCCCCCCTTCCCTCTTTCTCTTTCAATCTCTCTCTCTTCCCCTCTCTCTCTCTCTTTCTCTCTCTTTTGAGCTCTCTCTCTCTCTCTCTCTCTCTTTATTGTAGGTTATTCAAGAAGTTCATTGAGCATAATATATGGCTATTTATTGTAAGTACACTTTTCATTGTTTGTATATCATTTAAATTGTTTTGCTTTCATTAATTAACATACTCACACTTACACATTCACATGCACATATACGCATATACATGCACATGCACACTCACACATGCACATACACATACACACACATACACATCCTTATACACATACACACATATACACACACATACACGTACACATACACATGCACACACACACATATGCACATACACATATAGATACACATACACACATGCATATCCACAAACATATATACATGCACGTGCATGCACATACACATACACATACACACATAAACACATACTTATAAACATACAAATATATATGCACATACACACACATGCACACATATATACACATGCACATGCACATGCATGCACATGCACATGCATGCACATACACGTGCATGCACATGCATGGTCATACATATATGCATGCATATACACACATACACATGCATATACACACATACACATATACATACACATACACACATATACACATACACACACATACACATACACCTACATATACACATACACATACATATAAACATATAAACATACACATACACACATATACACACATACATGCACATACACACACATACATGCACATACACACACATACACAAATATAAATATATACCTACATGTGCATACATACATATACACACATGACTACACACATGAACATACATATACACACACAAACACACATATAATATGAATGAATTATACAATTAAAGTAACAAATCACATGTTAAATATAAACGGTAATAAAGATCATTAGTACATTTCAGTCATATAATTCACACCATAGACACAATTAAAAACATAATTGGTATGAGAAACACACACACACACACACACATACACACACACACACACACACACACACATATATATATATATATATATATATATATATATATATATATATATATATATATATATATATATATATATATATATATATACACACACACACACACACACACATATATATATATATATATATATATATATATATATATATATATATATATATATATATATATATATATATATATATATATATATATATATATATATATATATATATATATATACGTGTGTGTGTGTGTCAATGTAAATAATACATCCAATGTGACAAGTCAATCTTCTGAATCCCCTGTCTTATCATGATCATCCACATTATCATGATCAGCATGATCTGATGTATCTGAAGAGGCATCATGGGTAGAGAGGTCACTACCCTGTGATGATCGATATCATCCATCTTGTGCATGTCTCTCCACCTCATCTATATTGGCCTCTCTATAAGACTCATGTACTACATTTTAAAAACATAAATAAATAAAACATATAAGACAAAATAAAAGTAAAATAAAGTATATGAAATTTAATAATACTCACAAAATCATTTGGATGATCTCATATGTGCTCACTCAGATGTCGACATCCACAAGATGTAGCAATTTGATTTTCGTTTTTATAGGATATCGACCATAATTCTTTCGCTTCATTGAAACAATAAAAAGATTAATGATTAGTGTTTTAAATAAAATAAAAAATACAGTTTCAATAATGCATATACTTACAAATGTAGCAACAAAATTTTGATAGCCCATTTTGCCTAAGCACGACATATGACATGGCTCAACTCTCTTCTTTGCAGCAACTTGTGTCTATCTAATGAAACAGAAGTACATAAATTAAATGTAAAATATTCATAAAACATATGAGAATTATAACTCATAATAATATAAAGTATTTTGCAATCATACCTTTTGCTAAAGAAATGATTCTTAAAGATGTAGCTGTCTGTGAAAATATTGCCACGTCTCATGTGGTATGTCTTATTTCTTTCTACCATACAATATCTCCTATTATTTAAATCTCGAACAAATAAATGATTAGTATACCAAAAATTTTAATTTATAAGCATGCATACACACATACATATACACACATATATACACTTACACATACATACATACACTTACACATACATACATACACACACATACATACACATACACACACATACACATAAACACACATACACATAAACACACATATAAATACACACACATACATGAGTGTGAAAATAGTAATGAATCACCATACATGAGTAGAGATGTAGGAAGATACTTAGTTGTTAGATGTATAGAGAGCAGTAGAAACCAAGAGATATAGGAAGATACTTAGTTGTTAATGCTATTAAAATACATGCAAACATACACATACACATATATACACACACATGCACATAGATGCATACACATACATACACAAACACACAGATGCATACACATACACATACATATACATTACACACGTCATACATCTATGATTTTGTATGTGTATTTATATGTTAGAATGTGTATCTATGTATATGTGAATATGTGTGTATGTTTAAATGTATACATGTGAATGTGTATGTATGTAAATAATCAGATTATTATTATCTAGTACTTCTTTTGCTACACAATCAAATTTTGATCAATCAGAAGGAACTCTACCATTGTTTCCTAATCGTGCAAGGACTAATTACTATAAGTATATCAAACTTTTAATTATGATATTTGATAGATACATACATGATTGATATATATATTTTTTATTGTTATATTATAATCATATTCTGATCGATTAGAGCATACTCCAACACCTCCTAACCATTCAACAACTTCACATGTGTCATCCGATAGGAATTATGATGATTTTTACTATCAAGAGCATATTATGTGTTGGTGTAATTTTTTCTATGTCACGTATCAAAGACCACGATTGGAATGTATTGAACATGAGGTAGATTTGGTATTTTTGAGTGTGCACCACCACCTAATCAACGTGATAATGCTTGGTATGAATTGATTCCATAAATTAGTGTCACTATTTTATTTTAAAATCATATACAAAATAAAACTATACTTAATATACAAGAATATTTGCTCAATGATGGTGATGATCATTCTCCTAATAATAATGCTACTATTCCTTGTACATGTCACAAACATGCCTTTTATCAATTACAAGCTTAGGTTTCTTGAAATCATCTACCTCCTGGTTTACAGACTAAAACAGTCGAAGAATATCCATTGCCAACTCGTGATTCTCCTCCTTAATTAGTTGAAACTCTTTTCAAAATAACTTATATATTTAAATTTGTGTTTTATGTTTCATTCATGAATGGACTAATAACTATTTTTATTCATGTATGTAGATTCCAATGTTTGATATTGATGATCTTCCACCACACCATTCAGAGTTGCCAGTAAGACCTCATTTATCATAAGCATCCATGAGGAGGGTACACAAAAGTTATCATGTAGAATATGCAAGATTGAAAGAACTATATTCAAAAGAAGATAAACTACAAGATTTTTGTGATGATGATGATGATGGCATGGCAGATTTCATTGGATTGGTATCAAAATGAGAGCAAAAGCATTGGTATTTCTAAAAATGAGAAATATCTTTGAGAAGAATATCTAAATCATATATATGAAAGAAGTTGCTTGACATGACTAAGTGCAAGCTTACTTATTCTCAATCTTCAAAATATTTTTGGATGGAGTAATGTATTTGTTTCAACACTCTCAAGGTATGTCTTTTATTTCTCTCTCTCTCTCTCTCTCTCTCTCTCTCTCTCTCTCTCTCTCTCTCTCTCTCTCTCTCTCTCTCTCTCTCTCTCTCTCTCTCTCTCTCTCTCTCTCTCTCTCTCTCTCTCTCTCTCTCTCTCTCTCTCTCTTTATATATATATATATATACATACGCACACACACGCATACGCATATGCATACACATATAAATATATACGTACACACACATACACACATATACATACACATATATATGCATACACACATACACACACATACACATACAAATATATGACATGTCTTGCATGAAGACATGAATCGTTTCCCCATGTTAGTAGCTATGAAAGTAGGGCCAAAGTGATAAAAGTTAAGGAGAGAACACGAACTGCATCGAATGAAGACTTTCTATTTGCCCATCTTATAGATGAAAATGTAGGGAAAGCCAACATGAGTTTACATTGTCCAAAATAAAAAAACATCAATCAGTTTGACAACTTATTCATTTCAACCTTCAATAAGTACAACAAACAAACTACACAAGATAGCAACCAATAATTATATAAGCATATCATTATTAATCCTTGAAGAACCTAAGACATAAGAAAAGTACCCAACATAATAGAACTTAAAAAAATGGAAGGCACCTGTAAGAAGAGAATCCTCCTCGACTCTTTGGCATTGAATGCTTTTCCATCTTTGATTTGGAAACTTTTAGAATCTTTCAGATAAATTTACTTTCCCATTTTTTTAGGTGACCTAATACTTGCATTGCTAATTGCTTCAAGAACTTTGCAAACAAATGTGTAAGTCTCAATTAGCAAGGTGGGTATTAGGTGGTCTATAAAATAGGAGACAGACAAGCAATTTAGTACCATACATATATATATATATATATATATATATATATATATATATATATATATATATATATATATATATATATATATATATATATATGTGTGTGTGTGTGTGTGTGTGTGTGTGTGTGTGTGTGTGTGTGTATATATATATATAAACATACACACATATATTTATTTATTTGTTTGTTTTCATTCATAATACTTTTTTTCATGAGCTTGTAGATAACTATTTAAAAAGTTTTTACCAAGCAACAATATTCTTCCTACATCACATGATGAAATGAAGAAGATAATTAACAATCTTTGTATAGATTTTCATTGTATACATGCATATCTTAACGATTGTATTTTATATAGAGGTGAATATGTAGACTCTTTCACATGTCCAAAATGTCAATCTCCTCGATATAAGGACAAAAAAAAGAGGGTAAAATTCCAAAAAAGGGATTGAGACATTTTCCATTAGCTCCATGAATTAAACATATGTTTCTAAGCTTTGAATTATCAAAACTTTTGACATGGGGAGTTGATCATAAAAGTATTGATGGAGTAATAAGAATTCAATTAGATAGTGTAGCTTTTCAACATATTGCTTCTAGATGCCTGATTTTTCACAAAAGCCACACAATCTAAAGTTAGGTGTTGCATTAGATAGGGTTAATAATTTTTTTATGAAATCTAGTAAATGGTCAACATGGTTAATCATAGTTATCAACATAATCTCCCGCCATGCCGTAGCATTAAAAAATAACACTTAGTGCTTTTGCTTTTAATCCCAAGCCGCTTGGTTGGGTGGTTGGGCCTTTCGCCTCTTGAGGCTGGGGCGAGGGTTCAACCCCCATCAGCAACATGTAAGGGACATGTTATCATGGAGACCTTGTATCTTGGGGCTGATGTGCCACCCTTTGTCTTGCTTCGTGGTAGTTGTGACTACAGTCTAACCCAGCTTTATAAACCCCTATTCTTGTGGGATAAGGGGGGTCCCATGGGTACTATGCCCTTCCTTGTACAGTTGCAATTTCAAAGTTAAAGCATGGAGGAGTAGGCCTCGGCTGAACCTCCATTTTGAAAAAAAAAAAGACAAGTTAAAGACATGAATATATACCTTGTTCCTCTCATTAATGATCTCTAAGATTCATGGAGAGGTATTAATGTCGTTGATGTACCAAAAATCATTAATCAAAGACACATTATGGTTTGTGGAATTGTGGCTTGGACTATACATGATTTTCTAAGATATGGCGTCTATTCAAGTAATTATGTAATTTTTTTATTTAATATATATATGATTGTATGTGAGTTAATCTAATTATATTTTTATGGTTTTCATGCATGCAAGAATATATACTAAGGGATATAGGGCTTTTCCTTACTATGGTGATTAGTTGAAAAAGGTTGGTGTCCAAAACCAATTATACCTATGGATTCGTATCGAAAATGGAAAAAAGGAACTCTTAAAGATTCACTATCCAAAATCTTGAGTGACAATCAATATGATGAGAATGTGAAGATTAGAACTAAAGGAAAATTATCACTAGCAAAGAATATGTTGATATGGTATTTTTTGGAGTATTGGAGAGAGTTAAAGATATATCATCTTCTTGATCCTATGCATATATTCAAGAATGCTGGTAAAAGACACAACAACATTAAGAAATGATTTGGAGGATCAAAACAAAAAACCAAAATTATAGACAATTTTTATAAAAATCTACAGGAAATATGAACCTGCTCCTTGGATACTTGTGACAAAGGACATGCAATCTATCAACAATAAGATCCAATCGATTTGAACACCTGCAGGATATGGAGTATGCTTCCAAAACATGTTTACTTTGGATAATAGGAGCTTATATGGGTTAAAGACACATGATTGGCATAACTTTTTGAAGCTACCTCTTGTTATCAATGGATGTGCAACAAAAGGAGTACGAGACGTGATCTATCATCTTGGATCACTTAAAAGGTAATGATTATACTTTTATGTTTAATATATAAGACTACTTGATTAATTTCTTTATAATTTAATTTATGATTGATAATAGGTGGATTACATCAAAATGGAGTGACAAAGACTCAATCCCACAAAACAAACGTGAATGTAGGGAGCTATTGTGTCTGATAGAGAAAGAGCTTCCAACATCATTTTTTGATATTTAGATTCATTCATTGATCCATTTGGTGGATGAAATAGTGATTAGAAGAGTTGTAAACACTCAATGGATGTTTAGGGTCAAGCAATTTATTGAAATATTAAAAGATGATGTGCAACAAATAGCAAAACCAGAAAGATCTATGGCAAAGGGATGGATGATTGAGGAGTGCATGTACTATGTTAGATCATACTTTGAAAGAGTTCATGAAGAAGCTCCAGATGCATGAGCTAAAGAGCCTTCTTCAAAATTGATAGATGAGGTATTATCATGTAAGGGAGTTCCATTTCAATTTACATCGCATAAAAAAGTGATATATTATATTTCTACTTTTATTACTTATAGCAGCAAGTGCATGCAAGCATTCATTAATAAGTATGAACAGGAACTTCAAAATATCTGAAGTAAAAAATGGAGAACCAAAAAATATAGACATAATCTCGATATAATGAGAATAGATATATGTATATTAGTTTCTCTTATTACTATCAAGAAGATATATAGTGTATTTTTGCACATATATGTATATTAGTTTCTTTTCTAATAATTTATTTTTTATTGCAGACTTGAATGTTCACTCATAAATGGGATTATGGACAACATACTAGAGTCAAAGTTATTGATTTTTTGCATAAAATAGAGGATTCTATCATTACTGCTTCTTTAAAGCAATCATCACGTGCTCATTCAAAAGATATGAACCTTATATGTAAAGAAATTAGCTACATAGGAATCATTGTTGGTATCTACGAAATATCATTTCGTATCTTCAAACATGTAAAAAAAAAACTATATGTTTTATGACATATTTTATTATTTTTCAAAGCACATAATAATGAAGTTTTTTTATATTTTTTGATAGGTTATTCTAAAGGTTGATTGGTTTCGAGCGGAGTATAAAGGTAATAATTCCACATTGAAAAGGGAATTATCTGGGTTTCGGGCAATTGACTCTACGAAAATAATGTGATTAACAAAAGAATCATAGATTCCTCCTATGCATATTGAACAAGCATTTTTTTATAAAAACCCTAATGCTCATCCTTGGTGGCAAGTCATTAATCATCATCAAACATTGATTTATCGGCATCTCATAGAGAAATTAAAATCATTCCACATGATAATGATAATAATCTACTTGATGACAACAATGATACTCTATATGTTGATTCTACAGATGATGAAAAGGACCTACCAAAAATTGATATTAGTCCATCAATAGATTATGTAATTTATGAGAACATAGATTTAACAATAGAAGAAATAACATAAATCAATAAAGATAATAAAGATGATACTATACATCCCCCTCTATTCATTTGGAATACGAAATAAATCCCACCATAGAGATGAAATATATTCTTGGAGGTTAGAACATTATGCTTGAGGAAAGAGCTTAAGTTTTTTCCAAAGAGATATATAGCTTTCTAACTCGAGTCAATGATCGTTAACTTGAATAATTTGAATGGGTATCAGACAGTAGATTCCCCTTTCTTTATATGGAATACAAGGTGAATCCCACCATAGAGATGAAACATGTTCTTTTAAGTTAGAACATGAAGTTCGGGGGTATGCCTACAATTTTTTATATAGCTTTATTTTCGAATACAAAAAACTATCTCATGTATGTATGCATGTGTGTGATATGTCTATGTATATGGATATGAGTGTGATCTATGCATGTGTATGCGCGCACACACACACACACATATATATATATATGTGTGTGTGTGTGTGTGTGTATGTATGTATGTGTGTGTGTTTATGTATGTATGAATGTGTGTGTGATGTTTATGTATCTACCTGTGTGTTTCATACATATGTATGTGCATGTGCATGATGTGTTTGCATCTACATTTGTATTATGGTCCTCATTGATTCGAGCAGCTATATAGAGAGAGTGTGTACCTAAGAACCAACTTAGGGACTTGTGGAGAAAGAGACTATACCTCAATCCCCTTCAAGTGCATATAGTGGGGATTCACGCTTTAATTATCAATCCGATGAGTATCAAAACCTAGCCGAGTGTATGAAGACATGCATTCAAATGACGATCAATGCAAATGAGTTACTCAAAGAGTGCAAACAAGGCAAAGACTAATCCAAACAAGCTTCAATTGTCAGTCATGGTGTCGCGATACTTGGTGCAACAGCCAACAGTAAAATGAACTTTTCTCTCAGCTTCGAACTCCAAATATAGCGAGTAGCATATGCCTTTCGAAGCTCTCGAGAAGACGCATCCAATGGTGGTATTTTCACTCAATTTTGATGCTTCTACTTCAAGTTATGAGCAAAATACTTAGTCGCGGGAATGACCTTCCTACACTTCAGCACTTCCTATGCTTCACACACACCTTAACCACAGCAAACAAGCACTTTCATGGATAGACAACACTTCCTAACACTCTTTCCAAGCAACACACATGCACACAAGCTTACAAAGAAGATGATACAGAGAGGAGAAGACACAAATTCGAAATTCTGTGCTCTTGATTCTCACAATGGCAAAAGTCTTTACAAAGAGTCACAAATTGATTTATATACTTGTGCCCTAAAAATGGTCCTTTCACACAAAAGACCGGCACTTTATTCACTAAAAGACTAATTTCCTACTAATTTACATGGGTAAGCTACTAATTTTCAGTGGGGATGCATCTAGAGGACTCCTCTAGTGCCTTTACAACGGAAAATATATTACAAGAATGGTTATAATACAAAAATAAGGTGTCCAAATCAGAAAAATTTTGGGGCCCTTCTTTTTCTCTGCCTTGTGCTCTCTTTGCTCTGCAACACTCTCCTCCTCTTTGTCTCTGTCGTCCCTTGACAGGCTTTAGCTTATTTAAGAGGCCTGAATACACGCACCCAACGATCGAAGCGGCAACAAGGACTGTCAGACAATTGGTTATCTTATCCGAGGTATGTCCTTTGCTTCTGTTTTGCCCCTTGGTATTCCGTATATCACATATCTGGGTTGTTGTATTCAGTTGGGTTGACTGTGTTAAGTCGGGTTGCCACGCACGCCACTAGTGGCTAAGAATGTGTTATTCTTAGTTACCCTCTTCAACTTTTCAGCCTCTGCCTCTTTCTAGCTTTTGGTCCTCTGATTTGTCCTAGTTGCACACATCTGAACCTGTTGTATTTCTTTAAGCCTGTTTACTTTTTTTATCGCACGCTGTCAGCGGAAGGATTAGTACCTGCCAATTATCTTCTTGCACATCTTCATGGATATTTTCCTGGCCCTGGTTCCTCCTTCCACCTACGTGCTTTTTCCTTGATATGTGCCCCTGCGGGGCTCTGTGCAGAGATGGGTGTTGCGCCCCTGCTGGGCTTCCTGCAGAGATGTATCTTCAGATATGATCTTTTCAGTGAAGCTTCTTTCGTTGTCTTCTTCTTTTCTTCTTTTTGCTTGATTCTCCCTCAACACTGCCCCCCTCCTGAACTCTATCGTCCCCGACAGGCTTTGAGAGTCGACGGGAGTATGTTCTATACACTTTTTGCTATGTTTCATTAAGTAGATTGGCTTCACGTATCATTAGCTGCTTCCACTGTTCAGCTTTCACACCATCATGTGGCGGTTGTCGATGATCGGCGAAGAAGCTTAGCTCATCTGCCACTAATTTGGCATTCAGGTTGGACGACATTTTTAAAAAGATCTCTGAATCGATTTCAAAAAACCCTGTGAAAAAGGCTTCTTCGAACGTCTGCATGTATGTACTTGGCAAAAACATGAGTCTGGAATAATAGGCCATTATGGTAGGGTGGCTAGGCATAATAGATAAATCAAAAACAAGAATGTTTGTTCCCTAGTTAATGCCAATGAAGTTCAAAAATGAATATGCTGCATGTTTGAAGACCTTCAATATTGTAAGTATCATACTGAGTATTTTATTCGTCATTTTGATAGTTAAATATGGTACTGTTGCATAACTGTGAAGCCAAAATTCAATGTTCTTTACCATATAATCCTCCGTTGGTAGATAGTTATGCGGCGGACTTGGAAGTAGTGGATAGTTTAGCCACTGTTTATTGATGGCACCATTCTTTTGCAGTTCCAAAAATTCTCTGGCTTCTCTTCTACGAGGTGTTGGACAAAAAGATGGATTTACTTGTAATAAATATGGTGCTGCTTGCCAGTGCACCCATAATGTAAGATGTTTCTCCAAAAATTTCCTTCTCCAAACAGGCTACGCCGCTTCAAATTCTTCTTGCGTATAAGTAAATGTGTCATTTTTGAAGTGCATCTGCTCATCTGGATTTTTCTGTGTGATCTTTTTGATGTATTGTCTTGTTTTCTCTTTCATCAGTCCGTACGGAATGTTGAAAGGCTTCATGATCTTCTCTAAGTCTCTACCTTTAATCTTTGCTTCTTTCATGACTTTGATGACTTCATCTTCAAAATGTTCTATCAACCGGGACACCAGTAGTGCCCATTCCCTCTTACCTATTTTTGCAGTGTATGGCATTGGATGATCATCATGTGGTTCCGCCATCTACTCTTTTATTGGAGAATTATAAATCGGGGGAGATAGAGGACATACCTCTACCTCGTCAGTAGGATTTTCTTTTGTCGGCTCTACTGGTGTCCCGATTGGTGCTTTCTCTTTTGCTTGGGTCTCTAATTGTGCTATGCGTTCAGTCTTCTCTTTATTTTCTTGCATGGCTGCTCTGAGTGCTTCTTTTGCTGCAACCAGTTCATTGCCAATTTTTGCTACATGATCCATATTTTCACTGTAACTAGCTGCAAGTTTTCCATGGGCGGTATTCAATTGCTTTTTTAGCTCATTTGTTTCATTCATGTATTTGTGTTCCCATTGTTCTCTTAGGGTTTGCTCTTGTTTCAGCAGTGCTACATACTTTTCAATCTGATCTTTTAATTCTTTCTGGTCAATATCTGTCGTGTCTTGTTTTTCGATGGGTTGATCATATAGCAATGACTTCATTAATTCTTTGTTTCTGTTTCGTAAATTGTCATTTTCCTCCATACACACCTTTAGTTGTGTTTCCAGTAAGTTGCTTATAGCTTTTATTCTCTCTTTGTCGACCTCGCTGGCTTCATGTAATCTTTGTAGGTTTGTCAGTTGTGCCTGGAGTTGGTGATGTTGGATCATCAATGTATCACATTGCGATTTTACTGCGAGTAACTCCGTTCCCTTGGCTGTAATCTCCTTTTGGGCCTGGATAGGTTGTGCAGATAGTTGTTCACTCATAATTTGAAACTGATTCTTTTCCCTCATGGCCTTGTCGTAATCTGCATCTATATCCATCATCTGTTGTTGTGTATCCATGGCCGTCTGGATCATTTGCTTGACAACAGGTTTTAAGTGAGTAACATCCACATTTAACCATGTGGTAGGAATATTAGGTTTTGCTCTTGTTGTTACACCTTTCCCTTGTGCCACGCGTAATGTAGTGTCATGGGGCTGCCTAATATGAAGTTGGATCCTTGGCTCAGCCTCCATGTGGTCAATCTTGCCTTGAGGTGTATCATCCAGCACTTCAATCACAGTTGGCTCTTTGTTTTGTAGTGATCCCGAGTCCGTGTTCACTGGAGTTTGTGTTTCCTCTTTGATAGGTGGTTTGGCATTTGTATTAGTTATTGGAGCTTCTTTGATGCTGACCCTTGACATTTCATTCAATTGAATTACGTGCACTATCCCAGTGGATTCTTCTATGTTCTTTACTTGTGCCTGTTGGTTGTCATGTGTGACTTCGACTTGATTGATCTCTGTCCAATCCTCATTGTGTGTTTCTGTTTGTATATCTGTGTCCAAGGTGTCCTTCTCAGGGCTTGATTCCTCATTAGAGCTTGATTCCTCCAACCCTATTTCTTTGTATCTGGAAGGTACTTGATGAGTTGCTTTATCCTTCTGTTTCTTTTCCTGGCTTGCCTGTCTGTAATGGTGACCTTGAATATTCAAATTTACTTGCCCCTGCATATACTGGTGCGTTTCTTCTAGGGCTGCAGAGAGATCTCTCTTAGTAATGGGTTGTTGGGTCCTAGGAATCTTTGGTAACACATGTGTTCTCTTTGATTGTGGTGTCTCTTGAGCTTCTCCCTCTCTTAGGCGTTTAGTCTCTCTCATAGGCGTCTTTGAGCTGGTTCCTACTTCTTCAACCGCGATGACTGTTTTCTTTTTCTTTGGGACAGTTGCTGACTTGGCATATTTGGCTAACGCTGTTGATGTTGGCATCACGTGCAAGCAGTTCTTCATATCCAATGCTTCATAAATAAGTAGGGTCAAAGCCGAACTACCATTCAGAAACTTTTTCTGACCCCACTTCTTTTTTGCTTCAAACAGGCGTTTTTGAACATAGGGATTCATATTTATTTGATTTCCGACTTGCCTCATAGCATGTGAAAGCAATTGCACTACGATCTTTTGAGGTGTTGTATATCTATGCATGCTTGGAAAACAAAAGTGCTGGTGCACTAAGCAAACAGCCTCTTCAATATCAGTTCTATTGATATCCAAAAAGGATCGCTTTTTAGGATCATGACATTCATCTTTGACATTAGTGTGTCCTTCTTGATTCCATCCAAAAGCCTTGTTAATCAGCTCATGAGTGAACTGAATTGTCTTCCAGGCACCAACTTTATCTAGTACTCGTGCCTCAGGAACTGATATCTTATTTGCGGCAGGCTAAAGTGTATTCATCACTTGCATACATCTCTGAAAATCTGGCAAATATATTGGAAGTCTTAAAAAGGCATCAATTCCAGCTTGAGTACAGACATTTGTCATGCGCGGTAATCCTTGTACGATAGTCTTGAAGTCTTGCGACATGATAGGGAAGTAGTGATCCCTGTCCATGATTTTGATAGTGGCCATGAAAATGAGATCCAATACTGGTTGGTCATCCAGAAACCAATGGCCTCTTGCTTTTGTTATGGATTCCAAGGGAAGAAGCTGGACCTCTTCCACTTTCGTCTCTTCGGAGTTAGTAGATGCCATCTGCACTCAATATAGAGTATGAATTAGTGGCAAGATAGTATCATAAATCCTCCTTCATTTGTCCTTCATAAGATTGACATTGCTCCGAGTGAATGGTGTCGTCCCTTCCCCGTGGGTGTGAGAAAGGTAATACCTGGTTTTTCACCTATTTTTAGGTATTTTTATGTTTTTTTCTGAAAGAAAGACAGAAAAGTTAGTTCATAGCCGAAGCGGTTATTAATTTTTTAGTAATTTTCTTTAAATTATGTACAAGTGCTCTCCTATTTCCCAAGAGGAAAATGTGCTTCACTATCCTGAAATAGAAGAATAGTGTGCCGAATGCTTGGCCTTGTAATGTGGCCCTATTATGCATACTTTGGATTCTGGTAACTCCAAATGCGTGCAGCTCGAATTATTCGATAGATGTATACAGCTTGGTTTGTCTTTCGGCATCCAAATCTGCTTTATTCTATTGGGAGAAATCGTGTTCTCAACCTGCCTGGTGAATGTGATGCTTCTCATTTGTTGCTTCTTCTTTGTCTGCCTTTTGAATCTTGGAATGACATGTGAATTGTATGTAGACTCAAGCTCTATCCTGTAGCAGTTTAGCTTTTGTCGCTTTGCCTTTAGACCATACTGATTTTCCTTGTTCATTGGTTTGTCCCTTTTAATGATTGTCCTTTGAGTACATGACTTGGGAATCCATATTTGTGGGCGGTCCGACTAGGCGGCTATCACCGTCTTTGGAAGCCAGAGCAATTCTTTGTGTAATTGAATATCCAGAGCAATTTTCATATTGGTTCTGTGGGTTCTTTTGATGTAGCAAGTAGTTCTTGTGTTGAAGATATGTAGCCATTTGGTCCTTCCTTATCCAAGCATGTCGAGTGTAAGGAATGGGGTATATTCTAATAGGTGCCGACTTGGGATTACTCGGAGAACTAGTCTCTCTTGTGCATGATTCTTCGCTAAGGCTATTTTCAGATAGAATGACGCTCTTGTGACTTGCTAGATTAGAAGATGGTATGCAAGCAGGATTTGGTGTGTCCTCACATAAAGTACTCGATGAAGGGGTTTCCATAGTGCTAGTGAACATGCATTCATCACTGTATTCATTTGGATGAGTTTTCGGCTCTATACTTGCGGTTTTGATTGGTCGTTCGTCTAGCATGTTGAATACTTCACGATGTCCTATCGTGGCTAAGATGTATCCTAAGGCCAATTGAATAGTCACCTCATATTCGTATATCCAGTCTTGACCTAACACGAGCTCTTCCAATAAATCCTGATCGTGACATACGAAGAGTTTTTGTTCCATTGTGTTGTTTCCTAAGTGTAGAGGTAAGGTAATCTCTCCTATACACTTGGTGATCTTTCTTCCTATTCCAATCAGATGTGCCTTTGATGGACGTAATTCTTCCTTGAGTTGTTGAGTCACTGAAAATTTGATGCAGCTTATAGCGGCTCCTGTGTCAATGAGAGCATCCACTAAGTGGTACTCCGTTTTTTCGGCTCCCAAATTCAAATATGGTTGTGTCCTTCGTTGACCTAGGTTTTCGGTGGCTCTAAAATTAGCCATTGAGATGAGTTCCTCTCCTAAGCGATATCTCTCATCTCTCTCTCTCATCCACTCTTTCCGTTCTAGTGCTTCATGTCTGGCTTCCTCTCATATTCTTTATTCCTCTAGACGTCTATTTTTACCCGTTACCAGTCGTGACATTATTTCTTCAGTCAATGGCTCTAAGTATTTTTTCACTCGACATCCACTGATATAGTTTGGTAATACATCTCCATCTAGAGTTGCTAAGTTGATGGCTCCGCTGGTGGATATGCGATTGATGATTAATGGGCCATATCCTCTTTTTTGCAATTTTTTAGCGTGTTGTTTCAGGGTATATACCAAAACTAAATCTCCTTCCTTCAAATTTTTGTCTTTAACATGAGCATCAAAATATGCCTTTTGTCGTCGTTTAGCAGCATAAATCCCTGCTACTGGTTGTAACCTAGTTTCATGTAACTTCTCTATTTGATCCAATTGAGCTGAGAGTTCATGTCCTGTCCACTCATAAGTTGTTGCTACTCTGAGAGTGGGTATTAAGAAATCAATTGGCAAAATAGCATTTTGTCCATACACTAAGTTAAAAGGAGTAGTGCCTATGGAGGTCTTGTAAGCTACTCTAAATGCCCATTAAGCGTGATGTAATTGTTTATCCCAATCAGATCTACCATTGTTCACAATTTTAGTGAGAACTGTGCACAAGATTTTATTTGAACTTTTGGCTTGTCCATTGGCTTGTGGGTGATAAGGGGCTGATTTCTTATGAATTACCAAGAATTCATTCAGTAAGGCTTCTATCACTTCATTCATAAAATGCGTACCTCTATCACTCATAATTTCTATCGATAGTCCAAATCTAGTGAAAACGTTCTCGAATAGAAACTTGGCCATAGTTCTTGCATCATTTTTCTTGGTTGCTTTGGCTTCAACCCGTTTGGTCAAATAATCTGTGGCTACAATTATATACTCGGCGTGGGATCCTTTAGCTGGTGGGCTAATAGGTCCTATGAAGTCTATCCCCCATTTTGTGAAAGCTCTGGCACTCATCATGGGTTTTAGTGGCATTTCATCTCTTCTAATTGGATATTTCGTTCATTGACATGTATCACATCTTTGCACATATGTTGTTGCATCTTGATGTAGAGTTGGCCACCACATTCCTGCAAAGAGAATCATTTTTGCTGTTTTATCTACAGAGAAATGTCCTCCTGCAGCTCCTGTATGTGCCATTTCTAAAACAACAAGATACTCGTCTTCATGAATGCACATTCGCAAATGATTATCTCTTCCTCGTTTAAAGAGTTGTTTTCCAATAAGAGCATAGTCCTTGCTTTGTTCTACAAGTGCTCGTTTTCTTGCTAGAGTGGCTCCTTCTGGGTACTCTTGGGTCTTCAAGAATTTCACCAGAGGCATGCTCCATCTTGGTGCTACAATGGAGTAGCATAGAGTGGAGTTCTCTTTCTGGATTTCATTCTTGACAGGTTGGGTAGGCTGATACATAGTTATGCGCATCCCTCTGCATGGTTGGCCAATATATGCCCAATCTCCTTAGTGTTTGCCATGTTCCGTTCGCATTTAGATGAGTTTTCCATTGATTTACATGTGCTTTTTGAAGCCACATTTCTTGTTCCTCTTCTTCCACGCATCTCATGAGTAACCTGCTTGAGTCTTGGTGATACAAACTTCCAACAATGATATGAAGGTTTTTAGCCTTCCATAGGCCTTGGGTTCGGTTTGGTGTGATCCCATCTTTAGGTCCATGAGTGAGTATAGGGATCAACTTTTCTGCCCATTGGGGACATACTTCGAGGTTAAACAGGTACGTGTCTGGCAGATCATCTGGTACTCCTATGGGTGGTTCTCCATGTGTCATCCTTGATAGGTGATCCGCTCTTATGTGGGTATTTCCTTTCTTGACTACTACTTCAAAATAAAATTCCATCAACAATAGAAACCATCGTCCTAGTCGTCCTGTATTACAAGGCTTATTGACTAAGTATAGTAGGGCTTTATGATCAATGAAGAATTTGAATTTGTTTGCCAATAAGTAGTGTCGAAACTTCTTTACTGCATATACCATCCCTAGGCCTTCTCTTTCAGTTGTGGTATAATTGCGCTCTGCTTGATTTAATTGTCTACTGGCATAGGCTATAGGGTGGTCTAACTTTCCTGTATCTGCGGGTTGAGCTAGGATGCAACCAATGGCAAACTTGGAAGCATCCGCATGAATATGAAATGGCTTATTCCAATTGGGTACTCGGAGGATTGGGGCTGAACTCAATCGACTCTTTAATTCGTTAAAGGCTTTCTCACATTCTTCAGTCCAATTAAATTGAGACAATAGTGCATAAAGAGGTCTAGCAATTATGGCATACATGTGTATAAATCTTCGGTAGTATCCGCAATGTCCCATAAATGGTTCGACTTCCTTCGCAGTCTTTGGTCTTGGCAAATCCAAAATCACTTTGATTTTGTCTTCATCAGTTGAAATTCCGTTTTTAGAGACAATATGTCTTAATATTTTTCCTTGTCGAACCATGAAGACACATTTTTCTGGGTTGAGGCATACTCTATATTGTCGACATTTGGCAAAGATCTTTCCTAGTTCAGGGATGTGCTCTGATCGTATAGTTGAATAGGTGCATAGATCATCCACGTATACCTCCATACTCTTTCTCAAGAACTCCTTGAATACATGACACATCAATCCTTGGAAAGTGGTTGGGGCATTGGTTAGGCCGAAAGGCATAACCCTAAAGGCGTACACTCCCCATTCAATTGCAAAAGTTGTTTTATGTTGGTTCTCTGGAGCAATGGCTACCTGATTATATCCTGAAAAGCCGTCCAAAAAACTGTAAACTTCCTTCCCTGCCACTCTTTCCAACAGATGATCCGTGATGGGTAATGGGTAACTATCCCTTATGGTGGCAGCATTTACTTTTTTCAGATTTATGCATACTCTTAACTTACCATTCTTTTTCGGTACGACCACCAAAGGTGACACCCATTTCGTGTGTTCAATCTCATATATGAACCCAGCTTCTAACAACTTATCTATCTCTTCCTTTATCTTTGTTGAGTAAACATCGTTATATGTGTAAGGTCTTTGTTTGGAAGGTTTAACTTCAGATGTCATAGGGATTCTATGTGCAAATATAGATGGATCTACTCCTTTCAAATCCTTATAGGTCCAGGCAAAGACATCCCGGTATTCCCTTATGAGGCGTATTAACTCTTGTTCTTCCTCCATTGAGACATCCTGTCCTATAAAAGTACATCGTTCTTCTCCTTCCTCTAAGGTTACTACTATTTTCTTGGTCTGTTCTTTATTGTCATATGCTATTCCTGGTTGTGCTTCTCGTTTTGGCATTTGAATAGCACTTCTTCTCTCTTCTACTTCATATTTTTTGAAGTGAGCGGGCACTTCAAATTGGTCTTGAGGCTTGTTTTCTTCATCATTTTTTACTTTTTCTAATTCAAGCTCCTCTTCTTGTGTTGGTTCTTGATTTATTTCATTAGCTATCTCACTTACTTCTTGATTTCCACTTTCTATTTCCATTTGCTCTTGCTCCATTTCAATGCTCTCGTAATCCTCCTTCCATTCTTTTTCAATTACTTCTCCTTCTTCAGCCTCTTGAAGAACTACCACATATAGACTAACATCATATCCTTCCTCGTCAATGCATTCATTCATGGTTATCACTTCTTTGTTCACACACACATCGAGAGTAGCTAAAATCTCCATCCAACCATGAGGTTCAAATTCTTCATCTAAGAATATTTGAGGCATATAGGCTGGATCTTGTACTGATCTAGCAACTCCTTGCTTTTGCTACCATCCTTTCCTCCTATCTTCTTCCTTTTTCGCAGTTTGGCATATCCATAGATGAGTGTCTTCATTCATCCATGATTGATCACTTGAACCTATACTATGAATCGACTGATTATCTTCCTCCTTATGAATCTGATTCCATTGTAAGGGGGGAACATCTTGATATGTGTATGTGTGGAGATTTATTCTTGTGGTGGTTCCTTCATGCTGTAGGTATATAGCGTCTTTTCCCCAATCTTGCACTACCTTTAGTTGTCTCATGAAAGGTCTTCCAAGTATCATTTCATAATTGCTAGGCCTTTCAAATTGACATATCGCTAAGGTGTGCTCGAACTCAACTCCGCAAGTGGTAAAAACTACTCGTTCCAATAATCCCAAGGGTCTTTCAGTGTGTCCATCTGCCATTTGTATCTTCATACGTGTTTGTCTTAGAGTTGGTTTTCCCCATTTCTCCCAGATTTCTTTAGTTGATATTCCTACTCCAGCTCCAGAATCTAAGATGGCTTTGGTAGTGTAACCTCTATAGGTAATTGGAAGGCACGTGTTTCCTTCATCTCCCTCACTAAAATCTCCAATCTTATCGACTGGGATTTTTACTATGTTTACTTCATCAGACATCTCCTTTTCTTCCGTCTTGATCTCCAATTGGCTGGTCAATTTCTCCTTCAAATGTGGTTTGACCTTCAACAGTTCTTCCAATGTCAGAGTGCAAGGGATTTTTACCTTTCTAAGGTGTTGTATGATATCCGATGTTTGGACTGATCGGTTCAGTTCTTTTGTTATTGAGGGAATGCGGTATAATTCTGAATTATGTTCGTACTCTCCTGTGTAATTTGGCAAAACCTTTACACTATCATTCTGATCGGTTCAGTTGTTATTGAGGGAATGCGGTATAATTCTGAATTATGTTCGTACTCTCCTGTGTAATTTGGCAAAACCTTTACACTATCATTTTCTTCGTTACTTGGATCAATTGGTATTATTTCTTCTGAATTCAGTTCAGGTATGGATACTTCAATTTCACCTTCTGCTTCTAGCTCCTCAAAGGGTGGGTCTATTCCTTCCACTTTTTTCCACCGGTCTTCTTGGACTCTTGCCCACAAATCTTTAGGCCATTCCCCTTCTACTTCGGGAACAATGGATCCTTCCCTTTTATCCTCACAGTAATTTCCATTATGTGTCTTACCTGCTTCAGGTTTCTCGGGTTCCTTAGGGATGACACACTCTTGGAATTCTTCTTCGGGAATTCGCGAGTTGGATAATTGAACAACAGGTTTTTCTAGGGTCTGTTGAGCCACTTCAATTAACTTCTTACATATCTCCAACCTTTCTTTCTCTAGGTCACCTCTAGGATATTCTCTTTCGTGTTGTTCAATGCTAGGTCCTGCTCTTATTCGTGCTTTGTACGCCTGAATCCACATGGCTAATTCTTCAGGCATGGGATCTGCTAAAACTGATCCTACCTCTTCTTTTTTTTACTTTCCTTTCCGATTTTCTTCTTCCTCTTCTTGTTTCTCTTTTAGATTTTGTTTGCTCTTCTCAATTTCCTTCTTTTGTAGCAATTTCTTTTCCTTTATCCTATCTCTACGGTTCTTCCATCTTTATGTTTGTTTCTTATGCGCTGTGATTTGTGTATTTTTGTTCTATGTTGCAATATTGTAAAGGGCCTAGAACGGGTGGTCTATTGTAAGCATAGGCAGGTGGTGGGACTATTCCCCTAGTGCACAAATGAGAAGGATGATCACCTCCACAATGCATACATCTTCTAAGCATGGGCACTCTCATTGGGTTGTTGGGGTAGTTTCTCTGTCCTTGAACGTTCAACTTCTTTGCTACTAAGTCAGCTATTTCCTCTACATTGTTCTTAGGGTTTGATGTGCTGCTGACGGAATCTTCACTTTTCACGCTACCTTGAGGTATTTTCAGATCCTCTGCTAGATTGTCTTCTAGGTCGATACATTCCTTCATACACTCTTGCAAAGTTTGAACTCTTTTTACGTATACCAGAGATCTTAATGATCCATTCAATAATCCTTCCAAAAATAATGACACCATTTTGTTTTGGGTGGGTCTCTCTTCCACTGGGCACCTATCCACATACTGCTTGAATCTTCTTGCTGCCAATCTCATTGATTCCGTAGGAGCTTGCTTAAAGCTATGGATTAATGATGACGAGTTGTTTTTAATTCCAGACTTAATGAATTCCTCAATCATTTCTTGATAGACTTGTTCCATATTTTGAAAATTGTTAGGATCTAATGGCTGGAACCAAGCTAAAGCTGTGTCTGTCAAAGTTAGACCAAAAGACTCATATTGGATCAAAAAATCTTCTACTTGTTCCGCTTTGATTACTTGCTTAAATTCAGCTATATGATTGTAAGGTTCACTAGAGCCATCATAGTGATTTCTCATGCATTTGGCAACTTGAATTGGCCTTAATCTTCTTCCTCCTTCAGGTGGTCTAGGCATCACAGGGAGAACTGGTCTTCCAATGGTTATACCAGGTCCTCTTGCTACAGGTGGTCTAAGTGGGGCAGGAATTCCATTTCTTGGATCCACAGGTGGCTAAGGCCGATAGTTAGGGTTATTTGCAGGCATAGCAAACTGCACCTGTGGTCTAACCGGGATTTGAGTTTGTTGTGTTTGTCCTGACTGTTGAAATGAATTATTCTAAGAGGTTCCATGTGGGTTTTGTGATGTAGTGGCTTGATTCCTCGGGGGAAACACTGGAATGTTCTGATATTTCAACCCGGCTCTCTCTGAATCTGTTAGGGGCCAATACCTTCTCTGGTTTTTGTCCAAATACGTGATGATGGTGGGGAAGTCAGGGTCTTGTAACTCATAGACAGTAACTGGATTAGGGGCTGCTTCCCATATTGAAGAGTGGGCTCTAAGGAGATGCTCCATTCCATTGATCAAATACACATCCATTAAGGAGTCATCTTGGGGAGTCAGGTCTCCTCTCCAAACCCTAACGACAGTAGATCTCCCTCTAGGTGTGGTCACTTGCACCTCATTCCTGTCTTCATTAAGGTTATGAGCAGTGTTTTCTTCCCCAAGTTCATTGATGTTTTCCGGATGTTCTGTAACAACATACTGGATATCTCTTTTATCCACATAAAATCCTCCTGAATACTTAACTACTGGCCTTGGCACTATGTAAGCATCTGAAGCTTTCTTCAGTCTGGCCACTGATTGGTTTAGACCATCTAGGTATATGGGTATCTCATGTTGATTGGTGGTCACATATTCTAAAGATGTCCGATATTCTCCCTCAATAATTGACATCATGTCTCATTGGTACAGTGTTTTGCAAATCCTCTGAAGCCATCGGAATTTCTTCTTCTGCCTCACTAGAGGTTTCAGAATAATGTGAACGACTACTTGGCTCGGCTACACTTCCTACAGAAGAGATCACACTTCTTCGGCTTCCTAGGGTTCTCCCAAATCTTAGGTTCATTCACTTTAAAGTTCTATTTAACCTTGCCAACCTCCAACTTCTAGAGTTCTTCACTAAAGGTCAGAATTATAGAAAAATTTGGCTGGGAAAGGACTGACTATGAAATCTCAAGTCACGATACTTGGCCCAAAAAGTTCACGATACTCGACCTTTCGACAAGACGATACATGATACTTGGATGAGACGATACACGATATTTGAAGAACTCGATACACGATATTTGATCAACACGATACTCGATACTCCAAAAAACGCGATACTCGATACACGATGATTGATCACACAATACTTGATATAGCACGATACACGATACTCGATACTTGTGAAGTATCGCGATCGGGCAACCACGATACTCGATACTTGTGAAGTATCGCGATCGGGAAACCACGATACTCGATACTTGTGAAGTATCGCGATCAGGAAACCACGATACTCGATACTTGTGAAGTATCGCGATCGGGCAACCACGATACTCGATACTTGTGAAGTATCACGATCGGGCAACCACGATACTCGATACTTGTGAAGTATCACGATTGGGCAACCACGATACTCAATACTTGTGAAGTATCGCGATACTCAACCACAGGAGATCACGATACTTGTCAGGTATCGCGATACTCAACCGCGGGAGAACACGATACTTGACACTTTTCAACTTTTTGCAAGTGTTTTTTTGGATTTTAATTTCATACACATGTGCCTAGAGTGCATCTACCCTCCCCTTTTAGCCTGAATCAGAAAATTACTTCTTCTCTACCCCGGTATGTCCTTCACGATACTTCACGCAGATCGTTTTAATCTGAAAGGCTTAATTTATGTGAGAAGGATGAGAGAATGATATATGTGCTTACCTTAGGTACTCTCCCTCAACCCTTTAACCACACTGACTTGCTCTACGCGGCTCAAACAACCCGGAATCTAGCTCACGATACTCGATTGTCGCCTCTCATGATATTTGTTCAAAAGACAAGTGACTTACAAAATGACATTTTTGGCTTTTATACTTTTGAATTTTCCTACTCACTGAAAAAAATCAACAAGACAAAGACTGAAAGCTACTCTAATTACTTAGCCTACTCCCTTACTCCTCCTACTCTACTCACTCAAATCACTTCCCTAGACTAATAACTCACTACACACACTTTAAGAGTGAGAAGTAGTAAGTGCGAATGAAAGTGACTTACCAAAGAAGAGAAAGTCACTACTCCTCCTCTCGCTTCAATGCAAAAAGCTACTTACCATCACACGAATGCCTCAATTTGATTCGACACTCCCCGGCAACGGCACCAAAAAACGTGTGTACCTAAGAACCAACTTAGGGACTTGTGGAGAAAGAGACTATACCTCAATCCCCTTCAAGTGCATATAGTGGGGATTCACGCTTTAATTATCAATCTGATGAGTATCAAAACCTAGTCGAGTGTATGAAGACATGCATTCAAATGACGATCAATGCAAATGAGTTACTCAAAGAGCGCAAACAAGGCAAATACTAATCCAAACAAGCTTCAACTGTCAATCATGGTGTTGCGATACTTGATGCAGTAGCCAACAATAAATTGAGTTTTTCTCTCAGCTCCGAACTCCAAATATAGTGATTAGCATATGCCTTTCGAAGCTCTCAAGAAGACGCATCCAATGGCAGTATTTTCACTCAATTCTGATGCTTCTACTTCAAGTTATGAGCAAAATACTGAGTCGCGGGAATGACCTTCCTACACTTTAGCACTTCCTACGCTTCACACACCTTAACCACAGCAAACAAGCACTTTCATGGATAGACAACACTTCCTAACACTCTTTCCAAGCAACACACATGCACACAAGCTTACAAAGAAGATGATACAGAGAGGAGAAAACACAAATTCGAAATTTTGTGCTCTTGATTCTCACAATGGCAAAAGTCTTTACAAAGAGTCATAAATTGACTTATATACTTGTGCCCTAAAAATGGTCCTTTCACACAAGAGACCGGCACTTTATTCACTAAAAGGCTAATTTCCTACTAATTTACATGGGTAAGCTACTAATCTCTAGTGGGGATGCATCTAGAGGACTCCTCTAGTGCCTTTACAACGGAAAATATATTACAAGAATGGTTATAATACAAAAATAAGGTGTCCAAATCGGAAAAAATTTGGGGCCCTTCTTTTTCTCTGCCTTGTGCTCTCTTTGCTCTGCAATAGAGAGGCATAAGGTTGGGATGAGAGACATCTCTCTATGAGGTGGTGGAATCTTTTCTCAAATAAATGCATAGTGAAATCTACATCAAAGCATACTACATTTGTATATATGTATATTTGTATACACTTTTCTTGTATATTTGTATGCCTACAATCCTATTATATTTACTCTTATTTTTAGATATTATTATTGTATGGTCCTCATTGATTCACATAGTCAATGATTTGTGTTCAATCTAGGTGATGTGTCTTCACTTGAAGACGAGGTTATTGAAATCAATGTATACAATGATAAGAACATGACTAGATGCAATGTGTGTGTGTGTATATATATGTGTGTGTGTGTGTGTGTTTGTGTGTGTGCATAGATATATCTACATGATGTGTATATATCTATATATGTATTATGGTCCTCGTTGATTTGAGTAGCTAATGATTTGTGTTGAATGTAAGTGACGAATTTGCACTTGAAGACAAGGTTATTGAAATCAACCTAGATACATAAACACACACACACATATATATATATATATGTATGTGTGTGTGTTTTTATGTGTATGTATGTATATTTGTATGTGTATGTGTGTTTCTATGTGTATGTATGTATATTTGTATGTTTATGTGTGTGTATGTGTATGTATGTATATTTGTATGTTTATGTGTGTGTATGTCTATGTGTGTGTATGTTTATGTGTGTGTATGTTTATGTGTGTGTATGTGTATGTGTGTGTATGCATGTGTATATATATGTGTGTATGTGACTTTATGTGTTTTTATATGTGTGTTTGTGTATGTATGTGTGTGTATGTATGTGTGTGTATGTGTATATGTGTGTATGTGTGTAAGCATGTGTATGTATGTATACATATACTTGTGTATGCATGTGACTATATGTATGTGTGTGTATATGTGTATGTGTGTGTTTCTCTGTATGTATGTACATGTGTGTGTATGTGTGTGTATGTTTGTGTGTACATATGTGTGTGTGTATGTGTCTATGTGTGTGTATGTATATGTGTGTGTATGTGTATGTGTGTGTATGTGAATGTGTGTGTATGTATATTGTATGTGTGTATGTATGTGTATATGTGTGTATGCATGTGTGTATGTATGTATGCATATGCATGTGTATACATGCATTTTGCATACATGTGAGTGTTTATGTTTCTGTGTGTAATGTGTATGTGTGTGTCTATGTGTGTATGTATATGTGTGTGTATGTGTGTATATGTGTGTCTATGTGTGAGAATGTATTTGTATGTGTATGTGTGTATTTGCATGTGTATTTAAATGTGTGTACGTGAGGTATATGTGCATGTATATGAGTATGTGAGTGTATGTATGTGTGTGCATGCATATGTCTGTGTATGTATTATGTATGTGTGTGTATGTATGCATGTCAGTGTATGTGTGTGTGTCTATGTGTGTATATGTATGTTATACTTTATGGAATAATGGAATGTCATATGGATTTTAATGTCTTGAGGTTTTTAATGTGATTTGTGTTTTGATTTAGCAGGTGAAGAATCATGAGGACGTGAACGTGTGTGGACTTATTCATATATTTGGAGATATTTAGAAGAGTATTTAGAAGAGTATTTAGAAGAGTATTTAGAAGAGTATTTAGAAGATATTATTTTAGTTATTTTTTGTAAATATAATAGATTGCTTTAGAAAGTGACGTTTTTGTAAAAATATTAAATCAAAAATTTTTAAATAAAGTAGATTTTCATAAATGCATGCTTTTCAAGGCGCCCCCCTCATGTATCTTCTATTTAGGATGTAATGAAAAATACCTATAAATACACATGCTCTGATAGACTCATCCATCGAAGTATGTGAGGGTAGATTGTACCCAATCTAATGTCAATTCTCTTGTCTCTTTCTATTCTCTAAGTATTTTTGTGTGACTTCATTTCTATACTATCCTTTGCATATGTGCATATGTAGATTTGATCAACAATGGTATTAGATCTATGGAGGTGGTTATTTGGTGTTCAATTGTGATTTGTGGCATCCACTCATCAATCAACAATTGTTTCAAACCTTCCAGTCCAGTCCTAGGTTTTGATTCTCTATAAAGTCATGGACCTTACCCAGAATATTGAGGATTTTGATTGAGCAACAGTTGGAACTTTTGTGACATGAATTCCAACATGGCCAAAACGAGATTAAGGAATGTGATGTTGCACTCCAACAATTGTAGAGTGATGATAATAGCCTAGTTAGGGTGGTGAAGGCCATTATCATCGCTCAAGAACAAGGCATGTAGTCAAGATTGGTGTGAAAAGTTTCCAATTTCACGATTTGATGGGCAAAAGGATGGCCAATTTGTTCTTTCATGGCTATCCCAGTTTGATGATTTTTATTTTGACAAATCATGTTCTGAAATTGAGAAAGTGAAACTTGTTACTAATTATTTGGTGGGTAAGGCCCAATTATGATGGAAAGTTTTGCAACATAGCACTGCCTGCCCCACCACATGGGTTGCATTTCAAGAAAAGATCAAGGATTCCTTCCTTTCTCCTCAGTTCCACTTACATGCTCATCGACCATGGACAACTTTTGGATGGAAAGATGGAGATACTATGTCTACCTAGACCGAACGTTTTTGGCAATGACTACTACTTATTTATTTGCTTAAAACAATTCCTAAATATACCTTGCAACCAAATTATGAAGATGATTTGGAGATGGAAATCCAATACAAGGTCAACACACTACGTCCCACAACCCTCTATGAAGCTATTTCTTTCGCACATGATGAGAAGGAGTTTCAATCGATCACCAAGTCTATTCGCTTACAACAAACACCTCAACGACAACAACCCATCAAGCCCAATTTTCCTTTCATAGAACCCTTTCACTACTTTTTCTTCCCCTAATTTTCAATGCCCACCTACTTTTCAATGCCCCCTCAATCCAGTTTCCCACCCGTTCACAAGCCAACCCCCTTACACCCTATCAAACCTCCAACCCTTCAAATTACAATGATGGATGCTGAACAAAAGAGGCCTTGTATCACTTGTTGGCATTGTGGTAAGTTTGATCATACTAAAGCTAAATGTAGGTTTCAAACTAACGACATGAAGCTTGTCGGAGCTCAAGTACACAACATGGAGGTAGTTCCTGAAGACATTGAACCTGATTGGACTGAAGAACCATTGGAAAAGGCTCTAAATACTGTGGGTAATGGAATTTCTATTCACTATCTACTTTGCATGAAAGGTACTATTAATAGTAAA
The DNA here is from genome assembly GCA_020310875.1 of Ceratopteris richardii. Classification (NCBI taxonomy): domain Eukaryota; kingdom Viridiplantae; phylum Streptophyta; class Polypodiopsida; order Polypodiales; family Pteridaceae; genus Ceratopteris; species Ceratopteris richardii. The sequence continues at coordinate 38,194,412 of CM035409.1, forward strand.
TTTGTTAATATTTTACATGATGATGGTAGTTTGCATGATTTTATTTCTCATACACTAGTGCAAGATCTCCAATTAAACCCACTTCCTTCTATGTATAAAGTTATGGCTGCATTTCAAGGAAATAATTATAATGTTACAAGTGAAGTGCATAACATTTAGATTTGTATAGGTTCATACATAGATGAATGCACATTCTTAATTGCTCCTTTTCAGTCCTACGATGTTCTACTTGGTATGCCTTTTCATCATCATTATAATCCATGCATTGATTATCATACACACGCAATGAGTTTTAAGTTTAACAATCAATATATTTCTTTGTCTTCAATGCATTAATTCCAACCATTTCCATTAATTAGTCATGCTCAAGTAAAATGTGCATTTAGGAAAGGTTACAACTCATGTATTGTTCTTGTCAATAACATAGTTGATTACACACATACACTTCCTAATACACCTAAATCATTTATGGATTCCTATAAGGATTTTTTTATGGATGATTTTCCTTCTAAACTACCACCTTCTAGGGGATCTCTTGACCATATTATAGACTTAATTCCTAGTAGTTCTCCCCCCCATAAAGCCCCTTATAAGCATGGACCTTTACATAAAAAAGAAATAGCTAATCAAGTTAAGAATCTACTCCACAAAGGACTTATAAGACCTAGTTCTTCTCCCTTTTGGAGCACCTGTTCTCTTAACAGAGAAGAAGAACAAGACTTATAGTTGTGCATTGACTATAGAGTGCTCAATAAAATCATAATTAAAAATAGATATCCTATTCCTAGGATGGATTATTTGCTAGATAAAATTCATGGAGTAAGTGTCTTTAACAAAATTGATCTTAAATCTAGCTATCATCAGATAAGAATGACACAAAATGAAATTTACAAGACTACCTTTAGAACTCAAACTAGTCATTTTGAATTCACGATAATGCCTTTGAACTCACCAATGCACCTGCTACATTTGCCTGTATGATGAATAGTATTTTCCTTGATTATCAAGCTTTTGTGCTTGTTTTCTTTGATGATATACTTGTCTATAGTGTGAATGACAATGACATACAAATCATTTAGCGACTATCTTGCAGACCAACAGGCTATTAAGCATTTATTAAATCAACCATTGATATTTGACGACACATTAAATGGGCTTCATTCATACAAAAATTTCAGCCTATGATTCAATATCAACCTGGCGAAGCTAATGTTGTAGTTGATGCCCTTAGTCTTTTCCCTTCCCCACAAACAAATATTGTTTCAATCAATAATATTTCTAATGTTCATATTCATCCATTTCATGACATGATTCATACTTATGCATCTGATTTATATTTTTCACAAACATGGAATGCTTTCAATAATTCTACACCATATAATGTGGATCACTACACTTTTCATAATGGATTCTTGTATTTCCAACACAAGTTATGCATCACACAAGGTTTTAAAGAACTTTTTATGAAAGAGATGCACGAACCACCATATATGGGCCATAGGGGCATACAAAGTACTATTTCTACATGTAAAGAATTTTCTTTTGGCCAAATATGGAAAATGGTATTGCACAGTATGTTTCCCATTGCATTGTGTGTCAACATGTGAAATGGCATCATGGTAAAGCATTTGTATTATTAATGCCACTTCCCATACCTAATGGACCATGGGAACAAATTTCTATGGACATTGATACCAGAAAATCAATTTTTGGTTATTGCTTTTCTTTAGGATCGGGGATTCTTTCTTGGATAAGTAAGAAACAACTGACCATAGCATTATCTTCTACTGAAGCTAAGTACAAAGCAGCATGTATTGCTACATCTGAAGCAGTATGGTTGAGAAGGATCCTATGGCACATAGGAATACAATGTTAGGAGGCTACAAGGTTGAAGTGCCCAAAGTTACATAGCTATCACCAAGAATATTGTTTGCCATGCATGTACCAAGCGCATAGAAATCTAGTATCAGTATGTGCATGAGTTGATTGAGGGAGGAGTCATGGAGATAAGCTATTATCGAACTAAAGAAAATGGAGCATACGTTTTCACCAAGGCTCTTGGGAGGGAGCAACTGCATCGACATTTTCCAAGTGTTAAATTGGTATTTAATTGTTTATCAAATATGGGTTCTTGGGATGGTTAGGGGTCTGTAAAACAGAGGCCCTGTTTGTATTTTCCCAAATCTATAGATTCAATTATATGCTACTACACCGACTTAATACTCCGAATTAAACTATCTTTCAACTACTTATTTATTCTGCACATTACAACTTCTTCACCACAATACGCGTAAATTCGCAACTTTGTCACTTTACCACAATATCGGATCAACTTAATACTTTATCAAAGACTTAATGAATTACTAAACCTTAATGAACAGAGTTACAAAATACTCAGAATACTCCAAATATAGACAAGGCGACATTCTCCACTTCAGGCACTTGCCCAGACCAACAGTACGGATCGTCTACCTTCTGTTCATGCACGCTTCTTTTAGTTAATCGAAAAAGGTTACATCATTTTGCGTTATGCCCTTTCAGTGTGCGTGTGACTTTTCATAATTACATTACAGAATATATGAATTCCATTTTGGCGCCTCACGCACGGTGGACTCTAACCCAAATTGATAAATACAAAAGTTAGGATTCATCTATAATGCCCTGTATATACATGGAACGGGCTAACTTAAAGGTGCGGGCTATTTTCTGCTTCAAAGAATCTAACATATCCTTCAAAATTTGGGGCTCGACCAAGTGTGCATCAGTTCTGACCGAACTGGCAGCGATTACTTGGGGGATTAAGGCATCAGCCTGGCTTTGCAAAAAGGCTTCTTGTAAATAAAAATCATTGGCAAGAGCAGCACCTCTGCGTAACTTCCTCTGCGTAACTTCATTTCTGCGACTTCTGCATCAATCCTCGATAATCATTTAGCCTGAATTCCCAACTTCTTTTCCCTACACTCGAGTTCTTGAGACTCGAACTGCATCGTTTTGTAAAATCCTATCTTTCCCTTTGAATAGCTTCAATGTCCTTCTTCAATTGAATGTTTTGGCCAATCTCTTCTTCTAAAGAACGACTTTTCTAGAAGAGCTCATCCGATGTTGTCTTTAATTCAGTGGTGACTTGCATAGCTAGGTTTGCCATTTCTTATCCTTTCTGCTCCACCAGATGAAGAACAGGATTAAGTAGAAACACTGAAGGAATCATGCGAAAAGAAACATAATCATAACACAGTATTGGAAATATACAGACACAATGGTGACATGCACGCATTAACATAATCGGAGACACAAAAGGCGGCTACTAATCATGGTTAGGTAAGAAAACAAAAATATTACGGTCAGTTGGTCAACCGGAACACGCAAATAGGAAAAGAATCACGAGTTAGAATAGTGGGAAAAATCGGATGTGGAATGAAAAGACCGATCAATCATCATGAGGAAGAAGATGGAGAATAGTAGGGACGAAGCTTTGATCCATTGATCGCCTTAGGGAGAAGGGTACCAGTGAAGGTGGATAACCGGAAAGTCGTTGGTCCCACTTGTTTGGCAATATGGAAGGGACCGAACCAGTGCAGTTTAAACTTTCTTGCAGATCTATTAGATTTAGCATTATAAAAGAGCACTAATTGGTTTATCGTAAAAACAGGGTTTTCAAGGAAACGACCGTGGGTTCTTGCTTGTCTGAGTTGAACGTCCTGCAACACCAGAAAACTCTTGAGTCGTTGGTCATCTAGACACTGTAAAGCATCCAATCGGAAAGGGAATGATTCTTCCGGTAGTAACTTCTGCACTAATGCCACTCGTAGACTAGGAACCACCAGTTCCATAGGGGCAATCGCCTGGAAACCATATGCCAACTTGAAGGGAGTTGTTCCGATCGCCACTTTATATATTATACGGTAAGCCCGTAATACTGCAGGTAGGGATTGGTCCCATCTCTCCGGGCAATCCAATATTAGTTTCGTTAAAATCTTAATCATAGATTTGTTTGTGCTCTCGGCGAGGCCATTCGCTCGTGGATAGTAGGGGGAACTGAACTTATGCACAATATGGAAGGTGTGAGTAAGAAATTGCATTAATGTGTTAGAAAAGTGCGTACCTTCATCAGTTACAATCTCCAAGGGTAAACCATAGCGTGGAAAAATATCTTTCATCAAACATTTAGCGACCGAAGCAGCTGTGGCTGACCATAGAGCCCAAGGTTCGGCCCATCGAGTCGCGTAATCCATGCATGTAAGAATATATATGTTATTGGTAAGTGTCACAGAAGGTGTAATCGGTCCGATAAAATCCAAGCCCCATTTTTGAAAGGGTTCGAGAGGCAAAACTGGTTGGAGCGGAAAGAAATGTCTCTGTAAAGGTTGACCTGAACGCTGACATGCATCGCACTTTCGCACATACATGGTCACATCACGGTACATAGTAGGCCACCATAAGCCACTCTACAAAATCTTTTGGTGGGTCAGGTCAATCGCAAAATGACCTCCAGCTGGGGCAGAATGAGCCATTGTTATTACTGAAGCAGTTTCATGTGGTGGAACACATCTTAGTCAAAATCGTCGACTATACGTTAGCCAAAATCGTCGACTATACATGGCCAGTTTTCATCGAACCGCAGGAGAGGGCATGCCGGGAGGACATCCACTAGTCAACAAAAGCATCAAAGTGTCATAATAGGAGGATTTTATCGGCAATTCTTGCTGATCATCATGTACTGTCTCTATTGCATAGATAGCAGGTGTGGTATCATCAACTCCTTTCGGAAGTTCACCGGAATCTAACCGAGATAAAAAGTCAGCAAGTGTGTGTGCACCCTGGTCGATGTACTATCGAATAATCAAACTCTTGGAGTAACAATACCCATCTTGCTAACCATCCTCCCATATGCTGTTGGTGAACAAGGTACACCAAGGCTGCATGATCGATGTGGAAGGTGAAATGGCATCCAAGTAAATAATGCCGGAATTTCTTCACCAAATACACTAATCCGAGACATTCACGTTCGATGACTTAATTATTGCACTGTGTCGGAGCTAATCAGTGACTCGCATATATGGGAGTTCCCAATTTGGCGCTTGTAAAATAGGTGCCTCTGTTAACAGTGATTTCAATCGATCAAAAGAGAGCTGACATGTTTCTGTTCATTCAAACTGGCGGGGAGTACTGGTTATTAGTCGATTGAGCGATGTGGCCGGATGAGCAAGCCACTACAAATGTCGCCCATGCCACCGGATTTGTCCCAAGAAGCACATCACTTTTTTGGGTGTCTTGGGAGTAGGTGCCTCCAGTACTGCCTTCACCTTATCTGGATCAACTTGGATCCCCTGTTTTGAGATAATGTGCCCTAGCAACTTGTTGCAAGATACAGAGAATACATACTTATTTGGGTTTAAGCACAAACGGTATTCTCGACACTTTAAGAAACAACACCGTAAATGATACAGATGCACCGAAGTATCACCGGATAAGGAGAAGTCATCCAAGTAAACTCTCATGAATGTAGTTAGATAAGGAGAGAAAACTTCCTGGATACAGCGCTGAAATGTACTTGATCATCTAACATTGTGTCCAAAAAATGATAGAGGGAATGGATCAGGTATGGTTGCTGCATTCAACTTCCGGTAGTCCATGCATATTCGTAATTGATCATTCTTCTTAGGGATTATGACAATGGGGGAAATCCACTCCGCATACTCGATAGGGACAAAAAACCCAACCTTCAACAATCGATTCAGTTCTACTTTGACCTGGGCTGCATAGTGAGGATTCATTCTATAGCTGGGTTGTTTAATAGGCTGAGCATCTGGTTTTAGCATAACCCGGTGTTGATAGATGCGTGGATCCAACCCCTTCATATCACGGTAATCCCAAGCAAATACATCAGAGAATTCACGTAGTAATTGTAGTAAGTTATCTTGGAAAGTCTTTGATGGTCCCGCCTTGATCTTCATTGGCCACGGATTGGCTTCATCACCTAAGTTGTAGGTAACCAATTGTTCTTCCGATACGTAGAACTGCTAGGGCATAGCAAAGTCATCAATTGGTTGAAGTAATTTTTGTAGCGTCATATCGTCCAAGGCCGGTGCTGCATTTGATCGTGGTTCACCGGTCAGTGCTACTACCGTACAGGCCACCGGACTCCAGTTATCTGCAACCGTTTGTAAGTCCACAGTTTCGAGTGCCATCAGATCCTTATTGGCTTTTGAGAAAACTTTCCTCTTCATCATCTGAAAGACCATCCAACATGTGTACAGGTTCGGCTACATATGGTCGTGCATGCAAGTCACAAGGCTTCATGTCATCTAGTGTAACGACATATTTTCGGTGGTTATTCTTAAAAATCAATTAATGCGCTGACCAATCCTGAAGTACCTTAGCTTGCTTTAACCATGGTCATCCAAAGAGCAGGTTATAATCAAGGCTAGATTATGGTAATTCCAAAACAACGAAGATCATTTTAAATACAGATCCTTGAAGAGTAATAGGAATGTTGCGCACCAATCTAACCGGATGAACTCGGAATTGATCAGCCATGTGGACAAAAAATTGGACAGGTTCGATGTGCGTCCATTCCATCCGTTGACAAAGTGCAGTTGTTGCAATGTTTACTCCAGATCCTCCATCAATTAATACTTGGGTTATTTTATGATTCTTATACCAGACCGTAATCAAGGGCACCGTATGGTCCACCATCGGGTCCAATTCGGGCTGGATTGTTGCTGTCGAAGGAGCACATGAAGGTCCTAGACTGACTTGTTGCTGGAACTGTTGGAGCATGCCAAGGACCAAAGCCAATAATTATCCCAATGCTAGTGTAATTGATGCCTTAGATAAGACATCCCACACCGGATCAAATTTTGTTTTTTTTGGTACGGAGTCCGGTGGGGACTCCGATATTGTTTGGGTTAGATTTCTTCCTTCCGATACTGCCTGCGGTATGCTTTGCTGCGTCATCGGAACTGGGTCAGGAAAAACAGTTTGTTCTTAGGTCGCCCACTTGCTTGCTTTAGTAAACACCTTCTGCTGTTCACGAATTCCAAGTTCAAAAATCTCCGCAGTTGGCTGTAATTGCTTTCCCGAGCGTGTTTTTGCACCACTGCCGTTTGAGTGTCTACTGCTGAAATGTACACCATGTTTTCCATCGGGTGTTCTCTCTCCTTTATCCTTTTATCATACTCATCCGCATTTTTACAGTACCTACGGATATGCCCCATTTCACTGCAAAAATGACATTTAGGTGGTGGAGGAGATGCACCTTCACCGGATGGACCCGCATTCCACCAAGTTTGTCCAAAATTAGTTGACCGCACTCCTCTATAACTCTTGTATCCTTGGTAAGGAGTATTCCTCATTTGTGGTGGTACGTAGTGACTGGCCGGTTTCCCTTGTTCCTGAATGATAGCATTGACGGCTGCTCTGCTCTGTACCTTTGCGTTATAAGGACAAGTCTCCGTAGTGTGGTCCGTTGTATGGCAAATGGCGCAATACATCTGATTCTGAGCGCAGGCTGAGCTGCTATGTCTTGTATTTTTACATTTGGTATAGTAAATTTGTTTAAGAGGATCCTCCTTTGAATGCTTGGATGCCTTCAGCCACTCTAAATCTTCAGTAAATCCACCCACTTTATTTTCTAACTGTAAGGCCATAGCGATTACGGCATCCAAGGTCATTCCTCCTACACATCGTATAATCATGATCTGTTTCAATTCGTGATTTAATCCATTTACGAACCACTGAGTAATGACGTCGTTTGGTAAATTGGCATGCACTGGTGGTAATTGCCGTAAATGAGTCCGAAATAGAGTGGCATAGTCTTGTACATTCTAGTGTGGCTTATGCTTGTTATTCTACAGGTAATCAAAAATTTTTGCTAGGTTTTTCTTTAACCGGAATCGTTGTAGAAATGCATCCTTCACATCATCATACTGTCGGAAATGATTCAAGTCATACTCAGTTAGCCAGCGTGTAGCTTCATTAACCAAAGTTGACTGGAACACAATGGCTTTATAAGCAGGGTCTGCTGGGTAATTCAAAACTGCATAATTAATTTCAAATGTTGAAAGATAGTTTAATTCGGAGTATTAAGTCGGTGTAGTAGCATATAATTGAATCTCTAGATTTGGGAAATACAAACAGGGCCTCTATTTTACAGACCTCTAACCATCCCAAGAACTCAGATTTGATAAACAATTAAATACCAGTTTAACACTAGCGCTGTCTGTGGGAAATGGAGTAGTCAGTGAAGAAAAGGTTAAGAGTCGAAGAAGAATTCCTTGATATATGCCGGTAACACTTTTTGGTGAATCTTATCCCAAATATCGAAGTGGTCAGCATCCCTGGGTAGTTTCGAGTTCGTTAGGAACAGTTCAGTAGCTTATGGAGATAATCCGGTGTGTTCCAGTGATAGTTCGATACATTCTGAAGATAGTACGTTAGTTTCTGGTTGTATTTCAGCACAATGCGGTGACAATTCAGTGTTATCTTGTGAGAATTCGGCGATTTTCGATGACAGTTCGGCATTGTCCGGTGAGAATTCGGGGATTTTTGGTGAGAGTTCGGTATTATCCGGTGACAATTCGGTGATCTTCGGTGAAAATTCGGTGATATTGTGGTATTGTTTGGAAGAAATTTACTACATTCACCATTTTTAGGTGCAAGTTTAGCCGATTTCGACACTAAAGTTGAGAAAGGGTTGTTAGATTTTGAGCTTTACTATCGATTCAGAGATATCTTAGGACAGGAAAGCTGGCAAAGTGACCATATGGCCTAGGAACATCAAGAAATACTTCCCCAAAATTCAGGCAACATGAGTAGTTCGCAGCAATAACAACAACAACAACAACAGCAACAGCAACAGATTATTTCACTGCGTCCGATGCCACCCGGAGTTACATACACAAATTTGGAGGTTTTGAGAGATGATCCCGATGCACATGTGTGCTGATTTATTCTGCACATTACAACTTCTTCACCACAATATGCGTAAATTCGCAACTTTGTCACTTTACCGCAATATCGGATCAACTTAATACTTTATCAAAGACTTAACGAATTACTAAACCTTAATGAACAGAGTTACAAAATACTTAGAATCCTCCAAATATAGACAAGGCGATATGCTCCACTTCAGGCACTCGCCCAGACCAACAGTCCGGCGTCGTCTACCTTTTGTTCACACACGCTTCTTTTAATTAATAAAAAAAGGTTACATTGTTTTGCGCTATGCCCTTTCGGTGTGCATGCGACTTTTCAGAATTACATTACAGAATATATGAATTCTATTCTGGCGGCTCACACAAGGCTTGGCATTGGACCAAGAAGGTAGTTCATTGTAGGGTGAACATTGACAGGGGTTGTTAGATATAGTCAATACTCCACCCACATGTGACTACAAATGATCCATGGTACTATGAGTTGTAAGGCCCTCATTATGAGGAGAAGCCAATATGAGACTCCGAACATTTTTTATGAGGTCTATGTGTGACCGTTGAAGGTACTAGATAGGTAGGGTATAAACTTCAGCCAATCCGAAATTTCGATCAACAAGCAGCTTGGTAATCCAATATGATGGTCCATTTTGGTAGTCCAGTCTGGTAGTCGAGTCTCGTAGTCCAATCTAGTGGTCCTATCCAGTGGTTTAGTCTGGTAGTCCGATAGTAGACCTATCTGAAAGTTAGCCAGCCAGGTGGTTAGGTATGTTCCAAATTATCTTGGATCGAGAGATTCTACCTAAATCATAGCATTAGGTGTCCTGGATATTTTGGTTTAATCACGGCTTTGTGCACTATAAAGCCCTTCATCTAGAATTTGTCTGTATCACCATTGAAGCTCCACAATGGGAGTGCACAAGTGGATAGTACCATTGTTGTGAATACATTACTATTGAAAATATGAGAACTTGAGTTCTCTATCCCACAATCTTTGTCTATCTCTATTGGCGTTTTGCTTCTCCCTGCTATATCTATTGATATATTCCACTGCATCATTATCGTTATTCTTGTTATTTTCTTACAAGATCATAGACTTTGCTTTATATTATTGGGTAAAGGTTTTGAACACCATAATAGGAGAATAGTCATGAAAGATGTAGCCTACATAATGGTAGAACCAATTTTGTGTGTATCTTTGTAATTCTAACCTTGTAGTCTCTTGTTGTCTCTATCTAAGCAAAAAAAACCTACGCTTGTCTTTTAGTTCTCTAATATGTTTCTTTGACAAGATTCCAAGATGAATTCGCAATGGATCCTTCACTCAACAAATGAGGATGTGATCCTCTAATCTTGTGGTCTATAGTTAGTGTTTAACTACACACTACACTTTCCTATCCATGAATGTTGGGCTTTGTATCATGAAACTTCATCGCGAGCCCTCTTTTTTATTGTCTTCTATGGTTGCGTATGCCCATCAACACACACACACACACACAGATTATATTCTTCTGTCCTCCCATCCACGCCCAAGCACGTAGTGTATCATGATGTGTTAGTAACCCCACACATCGCTCTCTCTCTCTCTCTCTCTCTCTCTCTCTCTCTATATATATATATATATATATATATATATATATATATATATATATATATATAATAAATAGAAGTGCATCCATGTGATGCCATGTGGCAAACTCCTTTCTAGGGGTGTTCGCATCATGAGCTATAAAGTGATATGACATTTCCTTCCCCTTAAAAACATTTTCATCCTCAAAAATGTAGATGAAATGTCCATCCATAATGGTAGATGAAAGTGCTTGAGCTCCCTTGAATCCCATGTACTCTATGTACATGGTCATCTCTGTGTGTCATTTCCCCATATCATTCCCCTTAAGAAACCTCATATGAGATCATCTTAAAGGTGGTAAACCGTATGTGTGGTGTCTGCTATCTCCCATCTACACTCAACTTCCAAAGTATCACTCCCATGACATATAACATCATCAAAATGACCTAAGTCCATATGATGTATCCTCTATGGAGTAATGATATGGAAAACAAGTGTAAAGTGCCAAGCTTATAGGCTTTCCCATACCATAATGGAGATAATAAGCCATAGAATCCTCTGAAATATAAAACAATATCCATATAAAGGGACTCGAAACCCATCTAGGACTAAATGATATATTTGCCCTCATACCACTCTAGGCCTTCCTAACCTTGGGTGTACTCACAAGTAATAATTTACTCTAAACTACCTTGTGACTATGCGAATCCATCATCCTAGCTCATACATGTAAAATGAATTTGTCGTGAGTAAAATGTAATCTATACATTCCACCAACCAAGAAGTCTTTGGTTTGTCATCCATTACCTTTGGACTTAGTTCTATTGGAAGAGAGTCTATTGGCACTAGTGCAAACTCTAAAATTTTCTCTTCCCTTTAATTTGCCATATGAATGTGAAAAGCATTTCTTTTGAGATTTAGATAATCCCTAAGTACCCATTCTCATAATTGATGCTCATATATCATCCTCATGATAAAACACCAACTAAGAGTTTGGTAACCCAATAGGTTATATCTATCCCAATTTCCTAGAAACCCTAAAGAGAGGAGTCATAAATCTATTTCTAGTGTCACTAATGTCAATAACTAGATCATCTCATCTAGTCAAGGACCATCATTGGAAATAAACATAAGTAATTCTCTCCCTAGTCTCCATGTGAGACTCAATCTAACCACCATGATTAACTGATCTCCCTATTGCCTTAGATAGAAGAGTGCCACTCCTATCCAAACCATTTAAAAATGAGAAAGTGAAACTCTCTCTCTCTCTAATCTTATTTAAGGAACGGAGTTCTAGTAATGGAATCTATTCCAGAGATTCGCTTTAAAAGAGATTCGCTTGAATCCATTTGCTCTACTCATCCAATAATGAGAATATTTACATAAGTTCTCCATGTTTTTCCTTCTAGAATGGTGTACAATCAAACTCCCATGTGAAGGAAAATTACATTGAAAAGTAAGGTAAATGAATTCTTTTTAAGATAAAAACTAGGAGATATTATTCTCTTTAAGATACAAACTAAGAGATGTTTTCTAAACACCTCTTCTCTGTAAAAGACAACATGCTCTATATCTTCTCCTATGAAAGAAATCATATTTTCCTTTCCTTTTTCTCTACAAGGATCATGAGCTAAAGTGAGAATTCTTCTCAATCTCTAAGCTAGATACTGTTTTCTCCTTCCCTTAAAAGTGAAATTCGTGAATTCATTTGCTCCCCTCTTCCATATCTAATGCATAATCCCTCATTACATACAATCCTATGAAGATGGAGAACAAATTTCCCATAAATAATGAAGGTATATATGGTAAAGGGTGGAGGAAATAAATTCCTTCTAACAGTCAAAGCCCTCTTCTAATATGGTTAGCAATGATATGCATGATACCATAATACACAAATGTGTATCCATATCAAAGGAATATCCTTGCCAACCATCCTCTGTGCCTAGATCTATACGATCCAATCAAACTAATGGAATTATCCTTCTTGAAACCCACAAAATGAGTATGTGACACCAATGGTGAAAAAATCACCTATGACATTCTTTATTGGAAGAATAGATCTCCCCTAAACTATGAGAGATAACTCCCACTCCTAAGGAGATGTCTAATAAGATCTCTCCTCTGATCTAGGGAGACATCTTGCCATGAATGATGAGTCCTTTTCTCCCTGGCCATAGAAGAAGAGTGCTCAAAGGGAAGTCATTTCCACCAGCCCATACCAGTGGAACCTTCTTCCAATTCATGGTGTCATACCTACACTAAATCTAATGTATATTCCATACATATATGATGGAATATATAGGTGGATTCTAATGAGTCCCATATTCTCAACTCATATTGGTTTACTCAAATAAGTCCCATCCTCAAACTAGTTTAGTTTGGTTCTAGTACAAATGTGACAGTGGACATTCCTTTCTATTCCAAACTAACTTGTTCCTAGGTACCAAGAGTGAGTCTAAGTACCTCTCTTTAGATCCTAACATACATATATGTATTGGGTACCCCAACTATTACTATCTAAGGGATCTATGCTCTATATCATAGAGCTAGTGCCATGCATGTGGCCTTCCTAACCATCACTCAAATCACATAAGCACCCATCGATGCTTTCTCATCAAACCCATCTCTATGATCCCACCTAATTAGTTTCCATAGTAGTGTAGCAGAAATGCTTCACTACTTAGTCAAATGATGTGCATGAGTGAAACTAGTCACTCTTTGCGTATCCCTCATGATACCCCATAGTCTCCTAATCATATCGCGAGACTCTTTTGCAGGTAGGTAGACCTTCACTACATTGGAGATTATCATAAATGTATCTCCCGTGCCTCTATGCAACTTCATATAACCTATAGAATTGCTTATGCACATTCTTAATGGTGAAGATACATCGCTTTCCCCTTAGCAATCCTATGGTCTAAATCCATAAGGATCATGTATAAGGATCCTATTACTAATAAAGTTGCCTTATCTATAATGCTTTGATGGTCCTAAGTGTTGGAAAACAATGTCCCAATGACAAAATGGTCTAGCATGTTACTTATTGTCCACATTATACAAGTTGCTCTTCAAAACTAGACGGGCGGTCACAATAGCAGTTACAACATGTATAGCTTATGCTCTTAGTCCTTCTACTAGCAAAATAAGAAGCTGATGTGGATAGACCAAAATCTTCCTGTATAATTGACCAGGGTTCGAATCCCCCGATCCGCAGCGTGGAAAAGTTTTTGTTTATCATGCTTTTGGGTAAAGCAACGGACGGATGAACAACGCTAACGCGTGTGATTTATTTTACGAAGCTTTTTTCGATAAGAGCTTTTCATAATAGATTTGAGATGAGAACATCCTATATAACAAGAGCTTGGGCTCATGTTATTGCATCCTTCACTTAGTGTTCAACACAAGCCTTGGTGCTTGGACCTCAATAGAGGTGGTGTTTCTTCTAGCACATGGGGCAGCCATGGTGCTAAATTGAAGCATGTTGAGGAGCAGCTATGGAGTTCTTCTTGGAGTTCTTCATGGATAAGATGAAGAGTGTGCTCACACTCTTGCTCATGAAGAGGAGGTTATCTCTTGTTCATGGAAAGAAGACTTGGTCATTAGTAGCTTGATGGTGAGGATCGGCCATCTACATGGTGTATTTGAAGATTGTCTTTTACATGAAGATTTCGGGCTACTTCAAAGACATTGGATGGTGTTTAACATAAGATTTACATCTTATGTTAAGTATTCATGTACATATTCTCTTTATGCACACAAGTACTACTTGGAGTTTATGGAGGCAGTAGCATCCATATCAGGAGGATACCTATTTGGCATAGGTACAAGAGAATCAGTATGTATATGCTTTATGCATATTTGGATGAGGTGTTTGAGAAGGTGTGTTCATATGAGTTTGAGGATTTCTGGCAGCAAACTTGTTAACATTCATTGCTACTTTTTAAGTATGTGATCTTTTCACACACATATCTGACTTAGGGTCTTCCATAGCCTAAGGTTAGATGAGGGTTTGTTGATTATCAGTTTCACACTAATCCTTCCTCATTCAGTCACTCATATTCACTCTTCTATAACCTATTAGGTCACACATCTCATGTATATTCAGATTTCTACCCATACATCTGAATATGTTTGTTACATTTGTACATTCACTCATTCATCTATTTCTCATCACATAGAGTGGTTAAGAGGCTCCCACGTTGTAAATTGAACATTGGTATATATGATCGTGTGAGTAAGCCTTGGCTTACGTAACACTTTACACATGTTGTCTAGTCTCTCTCTATCTTTGTCTCATCATTTGTATGATTAAATGTGGTATGTTCATGTTTTGTCAATATTGGAAGATTGCTACATTCTATGTTGTATATGCTGGACCTATGGAACCATGGACTTGTGATATGAGCTATGGGCCTACCTCATTTCCAATATTTGGTATCAGAGCACCAAGGTTTTGGTTTCAGAACTTTAGATCTTTGTCATCAATGCATTCAGGCTCATTCATATTCTCAAGCTTCTAGACTTCCAGGTTTACAACATATGATCTAAGAGCATCTTCTAACATTTGACATTTGACATACACACTTAATTTAGATGAGTAGAGATTTGAGAATTAGACAAATCAATCACATGTTTATTCATCAGTGTGGAGTGTGAAGTTGATGATTAGTTAGCAGCCGAATATTTTTGGAAGAGTATGCAAATACTTTACAAAAGTATTGTTTGAAGACCCAGACTTGATGAAGAAAAGACTACTTCAAATTGAAGGAAGAACAATGTTTAGAGAAAATGAAGGAATCAGATCAACATCAAATCACAGGTATCATCACTTGTATCAGTTTCTACTATCAGATTATCATTTGCAGGTCATATCTTAGAAGGGAAGTTATGAAGAGATTTGAAGGATTCAAATAGTGCTTTTATACACTTTCATCATTTGAAAGTTAAAGGCTACATCAAAACAGGTATCTAGAGGGTCTTCTAGAGAGTTTTGAGAGATCTCTTTCATGGCAAGAAAGTTCATCTAAGAAGACAAATGTGTAGATGGGATGAGTTTTGTGTTCAACCAATTTTCTGTTGTAAGTTGGTTGGATATCAAGGTACAAATGTGATCTAGAGAGGTAACTCTAAAAAGGTAATTCATCATTCAGACAAAAGATTGGTGAATTTAGTTGTTTCAGACATTTGAAGCAGAATTTTGATTCAGAGATATGAGGAGATGATAAAACATGTTTCTATATTCACTTCCATTTGTACACCATGTTAGTTTTATCTCTTACTCTTAGTACTATAGAAAGAGAAAAAGTTCATTCGAAGAAGTCAAGAGTGTTTGCTACTTCAAGATGAAGAGAACAAAAGGTATGGAAGAGAAGTTTAAAGATGTTAACATCATCATTAGGTGGAACAAAGATGCAGAAGAAGAAAGTCCATCATTTCCAAAAGAAAAGTAAGACTTCCTTTTCTCTTATATTTTCCATATACTTTTCCTATTTTATCCTCTACACCCAAAGACAAGCCTACGAGGACATCTTGTGTGAAGAAGAAGCAGTTTCTTGTTTTGCATGATACTTGGTCATGATTTAGTAGATTTGACAAAGAATTGCATTGAGAGAAAGAAAAGTAGCAGATATATGTTTTGACTCATATGTGTATGAGTTATGTTTTAGTTGGAGCTTTTTAAGCAAGCAGCTTATATGTTCCCTCAAAGAATTCTTGGAGTGTCAATACAAAGCTACTTGGTATATGACAAGTTGCAGAGAAGTATATTTCTTCTTTATTTAACTCTTGAGGTAAAAGAGATTTTTGTAGCAGATGTAGAGGACTTGGGTTGAGGTTTTATGTTTGGAAAAGGTTACCTCATATTCAGTATTTTCAGAAAACTTCAGAAATTTCATATTGTTAATGTACAAGTCAATGGAGAATCTACTTTCTAGGATTGTCTAGACTTTTGGATACATGCTTGTATTCAAAAAGGTGTTCCATCAGATTCTATCACTTGACTCAGAAGTGGAGTTAGCCAAAAGAAAGTCAAGCAGGTACTATAACATTTCACCCGGGTAGAATATGAAAGATATGAAGTATCTACTTGAAGCTTTTGGAGTTCTCAAGTTGAGAAGATTGTCCACTTATGTTTCAAGTAGGAGTTGTAGATTCTAGGGAAGGATTTGTTTGAAGAAAAGTTTTACAACTTTTTGAGAAGCATGGACACTTGGAGACATTCAGGTAATAAATCAAACATTCAGTCATGAAGGTTTGATGAAAGCATATTCTACACAGGAGAGATCATTGATCTTGTATGATCTTGAGTATTTATGAGTCAGTTGTCTATCCTTTGTTTGTGTAAGATTCTTAGCATTGGAAGAAGTAAGTCAAAGATTCAAGTTCTATCAGATTTTTGTTGTAGAGAGATAGAAGAAGATACTTGTTATGATACAGAAGGTTATGAATCCTAAAGTGCTTTCAGCAAGGTTTTTATTAGATCAGCTAACCTTATTCTAGATTTTGGGAAGTTGAAGAATGACAAGGAAAGCTATTGGCATGTGCACAATGCTAATAAAAAGGGTTCAAAGATTTTGTTTTAGATACAGGTATTGAACACTGAAGATCAGATTTATGAAAAAGGACATCCAAGATTTCATACAGTCTGATATACTTAGAAGAATACTAGATACTAGTGTTAAGTCATCCAGGGGGTGATGAAACATGAAGACTTATTGTCAGCCATATGTAAAAGAATGCAGAGTCATACCTACAGGTATTCCAATTTCAGGTATTCCTATATTTCCTTTATCAGGTTCTCTTTATGTTCCAACTTTGAAAGAAGAAGGAAGAAGGAGAATGTCTGGAGAAAGTTCTTGTTAGGATGTTCCTTTTCAGGAGAAGGTTCCAAAGTTCTATTGAAGAGAAGCTTGATATTTCAGAGAGGTATGTTTGAAAAGTGCACACATATATGTTTATACCAGGTTCTGAAGGAAAGAGGTATGAAGGATTTAAAGGATGAAGACATGATGATATCATAGATTTTTTTATGAGACTCATAAGTTAAGTTGACTTGAGTACAGTCAGAGATGAATCAGCAGTGTTCATAATACACTAAGTTGTGAGTTGACAGTCACAGGTTCCAGGATTCAGTTCTTGATTTTGTTTAGTGTATTTACATGACACAACAGAAGTACGTTGAGAAATCCGTTTGGAAGGTAAATGCAAATATATGGATCCTAGTGTATGTTTTCAGGTTTTTGAAGACAGGAGATAACAAGTTCAAAGACAATTCATGCTATATTTTTTGTCAAGCAGTGATTGCTTGATGAGAACACTATTGGATATCTATTTTGCATATTTTTTCAAGTATTATGGTTCATATTCAGCAAGTTCAAGTTTTTTGAAGGAAAGTCAAATTCAGGTTTGAAGAAGACTTTTGAAGAAAAGGTTTGAACGACAATTGGGAGTACAAGCTTGAAGCTTGTGATTATTTGCAACTTTGATAGTTTGCAGATCCAGTCCAGGTTGTACCATTGTGACATTGAAGGAGGGTTTGTTGGAAAACAATGTCCCAATGACAAAATGGTCTAGCATGTTACTTATTGTACACATTATACAAGTTGCTCTTCAAAACTAGATGGGCGGTCAGAGCAGTAGTCACAACATGTATAGCTTATGTTCTTAGTCCTTCTACCAGCAAAATAAGAAGGTGATGTGGATAGACCAAAATCTTCTCATATAATCGACCAGGGTTCAAATCCCCCGATCGATAGCACGGAAAAGTTTTTTGTTTATCATGCTTTTGGGTAAAGCAACGGATGGATGAACAATGCTAACGCAAATGATTTATTCTAATGATTACGAAGCTTTTTTTGATAAGAGCTTTTCCTAATAGCTTTGAGATGAGAACATCCTATATAACAAGAGCTTGGGCTCATGTTATTGCATCCTTCACTTATTGTTCAACACAAGCCTTGGTGCTTGGACCTCAATAGAGGTGGTGTTTCTAATAGCACATGGGACAGCCATGGTGTTAAATTGAAGCATGTTGAGGAGCAGCTATGGAGTTCTTCTTGGAGTTCTTCTTGGAGAAGATGAAGAGTGTGCTCACACTCTTGCTCATGAAGAGGAGGTTATCTCTTGTTCATGGAAAGAAGACTTGGTCATTAGAAGCTTGATGGTCAGGATCGGCCATTTACATGGTGTATTTGAAGATTGTCTTCTACATGAAGATTTCGGGCTACTTCAAAGACATTGGATGGTGTTTAACATAAGATTTACATCTTATGTTAAGTATTCAGGTTCATATTCTCTTTATGCACACAGGTACTACTTGGAGTTTATGGAGGCAGTAGCATCCATATCAGGAGGAGTCCTATTCGGCATAGGTACAAGAGAATCAGTACGTATCTGCTTTATGCATATTTGGATGAGGTGTTTGAGAAGGTGTGTTCACATGAGTTTGATGATTTCTGACAGCAAACTTGTTAGCATTCATTGCTACTTTTTAAGTATGTGATCTTTTCACACACGTATCTGACTTAGGGTCTTCCATAGCCTAAGGTTAGATGAGGGTTTGTTGATTAGTAGTTTCATATTGATCCTTCCTCATTCAGTCACTCATATTCACTCTTCTATAACCTATTGGGTCACACATCTCATGTATATACAGATTTCTACCCATACATCTGAATATGTTTGTTATATTTGTAAATTCACTCATTCATCTATTTCTCATCACATAGAGTGGTTGAGAGTTTTGCTCCCACGTTGTAAATTGAACATTGGTATATATGATAGTGTGAGTAAGCCTTGGCTTACGTAACACTTTACACATGTTGTCTAGTCTCTCTCTATCTTTGTCTCATCATTTGTATGATTAAATGTGGTATGTTCATGTTTTGTTAATATTGGAAGATTGCTACATTCTATGTTGTATATGTTGGACCTATGGAACCATGGACCTGCGATATAAGCTATGGGCCTACCTCATTTTCAACATTTGGTATCAGAGCACTAAGGTTTTGGTTTCGGAACTTTAGATCTTTGGCATCAATGCATTTAGGCTCCTTCATATTCTCAGGTTTCCAGACTTCCAGGCTTACAACATATGATCTAAGAGCATCTTCTAACATTTGATATTTGACGTACACACTTAATCTAGATGAGTAGAGATTTGAGAATTAGACAAATCAATCACATGTTTATTCATCAGTGTGGAGTGTGAAGTTGATGATCTGTTAGCAGCCGAATATTTTTGGAAGAGTATGCAAATACTTTACAAAAGTATTGTTTGAACACCCAGACTTGATGAAGAGAAGACTACTTCAAATTGAAGGAAGAACAATGTTTAGAGAAAATGAAGGAATCGGATCAACATCAAATCACAGGTATCAGTTTCTACTATCAGATTATCATTTGTAGGTCATATCTTAGAAGGGAAGTTATGAAGAGATTTGAAGGATTCAAGGAGTGCTTTTATACACTTTCATCATTTGAAAGTTAAAGGCTACATCAAAACAGGTATCTAGAGGGTTTTCTAGAGAGTTTTGAGAGATCTCTTTCATGGCAAGAAAGTTCATCTAAGAAGACAAATGTGTAGATTGGATGAGTTTTGTGTTCAACCAATTTTCTGTTGTAAGTTGGTTGGATATATCAAGGTACAAATGTGATCTAGAGAGGTAACTCTAGAAAGTTAATTCATCATTCAGACAAAAGATTGGTGAATTTAGTTCTTTCAGACATTTGAAGCAGAATTTTGATTAAGAGATATGAGGAGATGATAAATATTCACTTCCATTTGTATACCGTGTTTGTTTTATCTCTTACTCTTAGTACTAGAGAAAGAGAAAAAGTTCATTTGAAGAAGTCAAGAGTGTTTGCGACTTCAAGATGAAGAGAACAAAAGGTATGGAAGAGAAGTTTGAAGATGTTAACATCATCATCAGGTGGAACAAAGATGCAGAAGAAGAAAGTCCATCATTTCCAAAAGAAAAGTAAGACTTCCTTTTCTCTTATATTTTCCATATACTTTTCCTATTTTATCCTCTACACCCAAAGACAAGTCTACAAAAACATCTTGTGTGAAGAAGAAGGAGTTTCTTGTTTTGCATGATACTTGGTCATGATTTAGTAGATTTGACAAAGAATTGCATTGAGAGAAAGAAAAGTAGCATATATATGTTTTGACTCATAGGTGTATAAGTTATGTTTTAGTTGAAGCTTTTTAAGCAGGCAGCTTTCTCAAAGAATTCTTGGAGTGTCAATACAGAGCTACTTGGTATATGACAAGTTGTAGAGAAGTATATTTCTTCTTTATTTAACTCTTGAGGTAAAAGAGTTTTTTGTAGCAGATGTTGAAGACTTGGGTTGAGGTTTTATGTTTGGAAAAGGTTACCTCATATTCAGTATTTTCAGAAAACTTCAGAAAATTCAGATTGTTGATGTACAAGTCAATGGAGAATCTACTTTCTATGATTGTCTAGACTTTTGGATACATGTTTGTATTCAAAAAGGTGTTCCATCAGATACTTGATTGAGAAGTGGAGTTAGCCAAAAGAAAGTCAAGCAGGTAGTGTAATATTTCACCCGGGTATAATATGAAAGATATGAAGTATCAACTTGCAGCTTTTGGAGTTCTCAAGGTGAGAAAATTATCCACTTATGTTTCAAGTAGGAGTTGCAGATTCTAGGGAAGGATTTGTTTGAAGAAAAGTTTTACAACTTTTTGAGAAGCATGGACACTTGGAGACATTTAGGTAATAAATCAAACATTCAGTCATGAAGGTTTGATGAGAGCAGATTCTACACAGGAGAGATCATTGATCTTGTATGATCTTGTATGATCTTGTATGATCTTGAGTATTTATGAGTCAGTTGTCTATCCTTTGTTTGTGTAAGATTCTTAGCATTGGAAGAAGTAAGTCAAAGATTCAGGTTCTATCAGATTTGTGTTGAAGAGAGATAGAAGAAGATACTTGTTATGATACAGAAGGTTATGAATCCTAAATTGCTTTCAGCAAGGTTTTTATTAGATCAGCTAACCTTATTCTAGATTTTGGGAAGCTGAAGAATGTCAGGGAAAGCTATTGGCATGTGCACAATGCTAATAAAAAGGGTTCAAAGATTTTGTTTCACATACAGGTATTGAACACTGAAGATCATATTTATGAAAAAGGACGTCCAAGATTTCATAAAGTCTGATATACTTAGAAGAATACTGGATACTAGTGTTAAGTCATCCAGGGGGGTGATGAAAAACATGAAAACTTATTGTCAACCATATGTAAAAGAATGCAGAGTCATACCTACATGTATTCCTATTTCAAGTATTCCTATATTTCCTTTATCAGGTTCTCTTTATGTTCCAACTTTGAAAGAAGAAGGAAGAAGGAGAATGTCTAGAGAAAGTTCCTGTTAGGATGTTCCTGTTCAGGAGAAGGTTCCAGAGTTCTATTGAAGAGAAGCTTGATATTTCAGAGAGGTATGTTTGAAAAGTGCGCACATATATGTTTATACCAGGTTCTGAAGGAAAGAGGTATGAAGGATTTAAAGGATGAAGACATGATGATATCATAGATTTTTTGATGAGACTCATAAGTTAAGTTGACTTGAGTACAGTCAGAGATGAAGCAACAATGTTCATAATACACTAAGTTGTGAGTTGACAGTCACATGTTCCAGGATTCAGTTCTTGATTTTAGTTAATGTATTTACATGACACAACAGAAGTACGTTGAGAAATCCTTTTGGAAGGTAAATGCAAATATATGGATCCTAGTGTATGTTTTCAGGTTTTTGAAGACAGGAGATAGCAGGTTCAGAGACAGTTCATGCTATATTTTTTGTCAAGCAGTGATTGCTTGACGAGAACACTATTGGATATCTAGTTTGCATATTTTCTCAAGTATTATGGTTCATATTCAGCAAGTTCAGGTTTTTTGAAGGAAAGTCAAATTTAGTTTTGAAGAAGACTTTTGAAGAAAAGGTTTGAATGACAATTGGGAGTACAAGGTTGAAACTTGTGATTATTTGCAACTTTGATAGTTTGCAGATCCAGTCCAGGTTGTACCATTGTGATATTGAGGGGGGGTTTGTTGGAAAACAATGTCCCAATGACAAAATGGTCTAGCATGTTACTTATGGTACACATTATACAAGTTGCTCTTCAAAACTTGAACAACACTAACGCGTATGATTTATTCTAACGATTACGAAGCTTTTTCTTATAAGAGCTTTTCGTGATAGCTTTGAGACGAGAACATCCTATATAACAAGAGCTTGGGCTCATGTTATTGCATCGTTCACCTAGTGCTCAACACAAGCCTTGGTGCTTGGACCTCAATAGAGGTGGTGTTTCTTCCAGCACATGGGGCAACCATGGTGCTAAATTGAAGCATGTTGAGGAGCAGCTATGGAGTTCTTCTTGGAGAAGATGAAGAGTGTGCTCACACTCTTGCTCATGAAGAGCGTTATCTCTTGTTCATGGAAAGAAGACTTGGTCATTAGCAGCTTGATGGTGAGGATCGGCCATCTACATGGTGTATTTGAAGATTATCTTCTTCATGAAGATTTCGAGCTACTTCAAAGACATTGGATGGTGTTTAATATAAGATTTACATCTTATGTTAAGTAATCAGGTACATATTGTCTTTATGCACACAAGTAGTACTTGGAGTTTATGGAGGCAATAGCATCCATATCAGGAGGAGTCCTATTCGGCATAGGTACAAGAGAATCAGTACGTATATGCTTTATGCATATTTGGATGAGGTGTTTGAGAAGGTGTGTTCACATGAGTTTGAGGATTCCTGGTAGCAAACTTGTTAGCATTCATTGCTACTTTTTAAGTATGTGATCTTTTCGCATACGTATCTGACTTAGGGTCTTCCATAGCCTAAGGTTAGATGAGGGTTTGTTGATTATCAATTTCACACTGATCCTTCCTCATTCAGTCACTCATATTCACTCTTCTATAACCTATTAGGTCACACATCTCATGTATATTCAGATTTCTACCCATACATCTGAATATGTTTGTTACATTTGTAAATTCACTCATTCATCTATTTCTCATCACATAGAGTGGTTGAGAGTTTTGCTCCCACGTTGTACATTGAACATTGGTATATATGATAGTGTGAGTAAGCCTTGGCTTACGTAACACTTTACACATGTTGTCTAGTCTCTCTCTATCTTTGTCTCATCATTTGTATGATTAAATGTGGTATGTTCATGTTTTGTCAATATTG
The DNA here is from genome assembly GCA_020310875.1 of Ceratopteris richardii. Taxonomy (NCBI): domain Eukaryota; kingdom Viridiplantae; phylum Streptophyta; class Polypodiopsida; order Polypodiales; family Pteridaceae; genus Ceratopteris; species Ceratopteris richardii. The sequence continues at coordinate 38,218,144 of CM035409.1, forward strand.
GAAGATTGCTAGATTCTATGTTGTATATGCTGGACCTATGGAACCATGGTTCTGTGATATGAGCTATGGGCCTACCTCATTTCCAACACTAAGTCCATCAAGTACATGCATACAAGCATGCTGACACCTTATTGATGTTTGTAGAGAAGGCATGTGTTGTATAACTATGGGTCAAAGTGGCCAAAGACATGGGTTTTGAGGGTCCAAAACCACTTGGAGAACCCTTGGATTCTATTAGGAAACCCTTGGGAAAGTATCTTCAAGAGTGTGGTTTGAACCCTTGAGTTATTTGGATTTATTTGCCCCAATTGAAGGGTTTGACTCTTAGGATTGATATTTCCTAAGAGTATGATATTTAACCCTTAGGGAGGCCTCTCAAGCCTTGAGACTTGTACGTACAAGCTTGGGAGAAGTTCTTTTAAGAATCCATGTGAAGGCCATGTGATTTCCAAGGTTAGAAGGCCTTGGATTAGAATCCATGTGGAGAGGACACTTGGCAAGCTCTCCTCACATTTCCTCCCTTGGTCTTGAGGTATATATATGGGTGGAGTTGGATGGGTGGATATGTGCTCTCTCTTCATCTTGGTGGTTTAGACTAGTTGATTTTATACCCTTAAGTGGTAGCTTAGTTTCTAGGAAGTTGTATCACAACATTGGTTTCAGAGCCCGGTTTCTCGCATCAGAGTCTGCCGTCGAGTCTACCATTGGGAGAATTAGTTGAAGATTTGCCGTTAGGAGGAAGGATCGACCTCTTTGCGAGAGCTAAAAGCTCAACTTCATGTGACCCCCCCTGTAAACAGGGTCCACGAGGTAGTCAAGGCGGGCCAACAGAGCGTTGAAGAGCTCTCCTCGAGCGGGCCAACAGGGCACTGAAGATCTCCTCCTCAGGCACAGCCAACCATGTGAACACACATGCACGTTCTGGGCTTCATTGAACTCACGTGGAGGAGGAGCAGCACGCTCACGTGCACTCATGTTCTAGAAGAGAGAGAACGACACAGCGCATATCGGAGATCACGCTGTTGAAAATGAGAGCTGAGGTATTTTAATTATATAGACATAAATTTTGGAGCTATCCTCGTATATGGGATTATGGGACCACCGTTCAGCTATCCGATGGGAATTTTGGGTTCTTCTGTCGTCTTCTTGCTGATTCAATGCTTTATACTAACCATGAGGGAAAACCAGATATGTGCACACACGAGAAAGAATGAGTGGATTGGTTTATTCAAAGAGAGACTAGTTATTTTTATTATACACTAAGTGGAGGGCGTATGTCCAAGTAAATATTAAACCTTTCTATATTTTAGTATACCAATAAATAGAAGATGTTCCACTTATAGATTAAATAGGCACTAAACTCATGTCATATGAGATGAAAGTATGCATGTTCAAACACAAGCATAGATGCATGATGGGGCATACAAGTAAGTATGTATAGGACCAAGGAAGTAGTTTAACAATGCAATGGCCAAACCTAGCAAAGTCAAATTTGAAGTATCCAAATGGAGAAACTTCCTCCTTCATGGAAACAAAGGATGGATGTAGCTTTCATAAAGCTAAGTGTTACTTTCAAATTATTTTGCCATACTAGAAAAATGCATTTAAGAATGCATTTCAAATGATGCAAATGAGGTCCTAATGCACATTGAATGATGCATAGAATGATCCATTTAAACAAAGCATTTAAGGCACAATTTAATAGCAAAGGTTTTCTCATTAGCATGAAATGGCACCTTTGAAAGATGATTAGGAATTGAACATTGAAGGTTCATCATAGCATGGCATGAACATGAAGGCAAAATTAAGAGCATATTATTAAATAGAATGGAATTCAATATGAGAATTTCATGCATGCTTTAAGGAGGGGTTCAATTTTTGGACCTTACGCATGCTAAACATCTTCAAGAAAAAAATGAGAATGTTTTTTGGCATACACCATGTATGCAGGAATTGAATCTCATATGCATGGGTTGATGGGACATGAGAGAGAAATTAAGGTCTCTAAGTTTAAGGTTAAGATAGGAAATGACTTCTTCATATGAAGTCAAAAGCATAAAAGTTTAATGGTGAGCTGAGATTATGCCCATTAACTTTTATGCTTCTTATATGTTGGCTTAATTCAAAAGCCAACAAAATTTAACTTAGGAAGATGAACTTTAAACTTCGAGTCCTACTTATGGACCCCCAAGTTCCATAATACCCATGGCATGCCTGATCAGCAAGGCCAAGCACTTAAAGCTTCAAAACCAACAAGTTTCTCTTCTTATTAAACCATAAATGGTAGTAATAAAAACTTGGATTGAAAAATCCAAAGAAGAAACTAGAAGCTTATATGAGACCCCATACTCATGGGGTAATTTTTCATTTGTGAACGAGGTTAAGAAGTTCAGAGGAACTTCAATATCTGATCATTGAGGACAATGATCACACTAAAAGGGGGAGGAGAATGTCCTCAAATGACATATTAGGGGAAAAATGGTTGAACCATTTTACACTTTTAAGCATTCATAAGCTTCTTCCTTCATTGACAAGAGGTAGGATGCATTTGGAGCTTTGAGAAAATTGCTTCAAGAGTGAAAAATTCTAACTCATTAAGCATATCTAGAGAAGAGGAAGATTAAAGGGTTGAAAGAAACTCTTAAGACCTCTACTAAAAAATGTGCTCTATGAGTAAGAAACAATTTATCAAGATGGTTAACAAAGTAACCATTTAGCAAAGCTTATGATTGACTATATCCTTTGATACAGATGCCTACTTATGTCAATAGATGATATCTAGTATGAGAATACTAGCTCTATTATCAACTGACATAAATAACTTTGATTGCATCTAATCAAGGAAATAGTTCAATGAAAACTCAACGTCTTTTCAAAGAACAAATCAAGACTCTGTAAGAATGTAACTTACAAAGATTTTGATTATATTTGATAAGACTAAAACGAATGGAGTTAAATCCTTGAGTAAAAGCTAAATTTGTCTACACTAAGGTGGGATTGTAAATCGGATGATATGGGACATCTAGGTTTACAATGTCACTTAAGTGGGTTCAGTGGTATGGGACACTGAACCTAAGGATAATGGAAGCTTAAGCTCAAGGATATTGGAGATTTTTTTGAATGAAGCATTTAGCATAAATGAACCTCCCATTTGGATAGGAAATTAAAAGATCATCAATTTCCTATAGTTTTCGAGGATGAAAACTCTTTAAAGGGGGGAAGAAAGGTATCATCAATATGATACTTCTAAGCAAAAGATATTCCTTAACCCTTTCATGAAAGTTAAGGAGTACATTGGATGTCCAAGTACCTAAGTGTGTTTGAGTTAAATCTCTAACCAGATATGTAAGAAGGGAATTCATTAAAGAATTCCGTTTTGGCAAGTAAACTAAGGTAAGCTAGCCAAAGACTTGAAGCATATTTAAAGCAGGGTATTTGAAAGATGGATCCAAAGTTTGGATCACTAAGCATGACAACTTGCTTAAGTCAAAAGGGTGACATATATTTATTGATCCCTAAAAGGAGAACAGTTAATGGTTTGAAAAACATCAACATGATGTTGAATACTTAAGCTAGGATATCAACTCATGAAGGTATGAGTTGAAGATCCCAAGAAAATCCCATGGGTAAATATCATTGAAAAAGGGATCTAAAGGAGAAAAGACTCGATCTTATCTCCTATTAAATTAACTAGAGGAATTTCGAGAAAGCCAAGTGACCTAACTTAGTCAAATATATCAAACCTTTTGTGGTTGGATAATTCAAGAGGCCTCCATTGGTCAAATAGATCAAACCCTTTTATAGTGTGATGCGAAGTAAAGTTCAAAGGTCAACCTAAAGAGACCTTTGAATTAATTAGCATTATATTAGAAACCTTAGTCTTTGCTCTCATGAAAATGATGCCAAGGAGTTCCAAGATGGAATTCATGATCATGGTAAATGATAAGAGAACATCTAAAAGATAAGGGCAAAGAATCTGGAAAAGTTAAGGATGTCATTCTACGGATTGGAGAAAGAACTCACTGGTATGGGACAGTGAGAACTAACTCCCATTGAGATTTTTCTCTGATGGCCAGAGAGAAAATAGGCTCAAGATCCGATAGGAAACATCACCATAAGCCTTAAGGATAAGACCATTTAGATTAAGGTCTTAGGTTCATGATGAGGTGTAGAAATGTACCTCCCTGAACCAATTTAATACACCTAGTTGTATGAAACAAAAGGGTAAATAGAAAGAACATGACATTTACCCTAGAAAAGGCTATCCTTTATCCTGTTAAGCAGATGCATTTTTCTTAATAAAATAGCCAAATGTTATGTGGAGCAATGAATTTGGATAAGTAAGAAGGTAAAGAATTTTGAGAGTTTACGAAGTTAAACTCCAAAAGTAAGTCAAGCTTATTCAAGTAAAATATCCTTGAATGAAAGAATGATCTGTAAAAGATCTTCTTTTGAATCTTTGGTGAGAACAAGTGATTCAAGAATGTTCCTAGCAAGATCTAAGATATGATGCCTAGAAACATGTATCTTTCTTGCAAGGCCTTGGAACTAAAGCTGCATCCAATAGAAAATCTAGAGGGTGTCTTGATGAAGTATTGTTCCTCAATTTTAAGGATTTGAAGGAATTGGTTTATGAAGATTAGTTTCTCTTTGCAAAGCTTTGATGACCTTTGAGGTTAGTATACATAACTATCTGAACCATAGTTGGTTTAAGATAATTAGTACTGATTCTCATTGGAAGAACACGCTAAGCTAAGACGAACAAATGCGGTAGAGACCTAGGAGAATGGTCTACCAAATAATTCCAATTCCTAAAGTCATCTTTGGATCTAAGTCTTGAATGTTAAAATTTCCAAAAGGATTAATCTCAAGGAAAATCAAACATGATCAAGATAAGGATCCACTTGTAGACATGAACTTGTAGATTGGGGATATTATCATTCGGTATACTTGAACTTTATGTTTCAAGAAAACCTGGATGATTGAAATAAGTCCACCTAAGTTGCCAAGGAATGAGAAGATAGTATTTCTCCTCATTGTATTGAGCATGTTTTGGCAGGGACTGACTAGACCCACTTTGCTAAGTTCACATGTTTAGCTAAGTCCTGGCAAATACAAATAAAGTATATTTGTATTTGAAAAGGACTATAAAAGAATAAGTTAAGTTCATAATATGTGAAGATTCCTCTCCTTTGTGTTGAAAGTGGAAGACGAATCTAGTTTCTGTTCCTTTCAAGATAGAGACAGGATCTCTATCATAGACTCCTAAAATTATAAATTTCTAGGGAAGTACAAAATGTACTGAAATGTATTATTTTATGGAGCTGAAGGTTTGTGAAAGTGCCAAAAGAAAAAGACCACCAAAGAAGTCCACCCATCTCACTAGTCCATAGGTATAGGGCATGCATGTACACTCGGGGGACTAAGAGAAAGTGATTTGGGCAGGGATTTTGATTCATTTCTTTTCCAGAATAAGGTAGAGATTAGCCCTTATCTGATTACTAGAAATGAATTTAAAGAGAGAGATGACCATGCTCAGAGTATAGATCATGGTGCACGGGGGAATACTCCACATAATATACCTACACACATTTTCGAGGACGAAAATGTAAAAGGGGGGAAGAATGTTGTATAACTATGGGTCAAAGTGGCCAAAGACATGGGTTTTGAGGGTCCAAAACCACTTGGAGAACCCTTGGATTCTATTAGGAAACCCTTGGGAAAGTATCTCCAAGAGTGTGGTTTGAACCCTTGAGTTATTTAGATTTATTTGCTCCCAATTGAAGGGTTTTGACCCTTAGGATTGATATTTCCTAAGAGTATGATATTTAACCCTTAGGGAGGCCTCTCAAGCCTTGAGACTTGTACGTACAAGCTTGGCAGAAGTCCTTTTAAGAATCCATGTGAAGGCCATGTGATTTCCAAGGTTAGAAGGCCTTGGATTAGAATCCATGTGGAGAGGACACTTGGCAAGCTCTCCTCACATTTCCTCCCTTGGTCTTGAGGTATATATATGGGTGGAGTTGGATGGGTGGATACGTGCTCTCTCTTCACCTTGGTGGTTTAGACTAGTTGATTTTATACCCTTAAGTGGTAGCTTAGTTTCTAGGAAGTTGTATCACAACAACATGTTACCATGCCATAACATTCTTACCTAAAGGTCCGTGCATATATAACACCATGAGGTGGAAAAATTTTTGACAACATTTCCCTAGGGAAATGGAGTCCCAAAAAATTTTAACCGTAGAATCAAGCATAAGGCCTTACGGGCCAATGGCACACAGGCCATCCAATAAAACATAGGGCTTGGCAAGCCCATGGCATGCATGCCATATACTCAAATATGTACTCCAAGACTTGTAAAAACATAAAATGCTAACAAGCACATTTTGCTTCCATAGCCTTGTACTTCTTACAATTATCTGTCTTGCAAACCACATGCCAAAACATAAAGTAAAATGCTTGAAAATATAATCCATACATCCTCGAAGGGTTCAATGTCAGAACCGTATGCATCCAATTTCTTTTGACGAGCATCTAGACCTCTGCAGTTTCCTCTTAGGTTCCTAAAAAAAGCTTTGAAGGATCCAAGAGCATTGGATCACTTCCCAAAACCTCAAGCAGAGTCAAATGATTACCAGAAATAATATAAATATGCCAAAATGCATGTTTAATCCATCGTTAAACCTAAAAAAACTTCTAAGACTGAAAATAATCATAAAATATAATATACATAATGTGCAAGTGACTTGAAGTGAAATTTCTTCAATCACCTTCCATGTTTGTAAGATATGGTTCTTGGAAGGTAGTTGCCAAAAATTGTTTAAACTTTTTAGACCTACATAGACCTAGAAAAATACAGAATTTTCAATTTCATAAACTGAAAGTACATCTTCTGCTCTTTGAAAGGAACCATAGCACGTCCAATTTCGAGTTTCATAGCCCAAGATATAGCCTCTTCAAGTGTGACATGCCAAACTAGTGGATTGGTGGAGGGGCTGGAAAAAGTGTGAAAATATGATTTTTGAAGTGCCCACAAGCATTCTTCCATCAAGGAAATCCTATATTTCTCTCTGTAACCTTAGAGAGTAATATATGAAGATGCTTTGTCATATTTTTACACTTCCAAACCCTCCCTTCTTACATGCTAATTTTCTCCCCATAAGAGGCCTAAACCAAAATTTTAACTTTCTTGAAAAAAGTTAGATGGGAGATTTTATCAAGCTTCAAATCCACTCCTAATGTGGATGTTTCTTGGATTTTCTAACTCCCTACGATAACATATATACAATACTCCATGTACGTATACATTTTTCCATGGGAGCCCTCTTAAATTATCTCCTTTCTTGCTCCCAAAAGTGGAGTTTGACTAAAACTAGCACCTAATTTTTTTTCAAAAAGTGTGAAAAGGGGGGTCTTTGAGGAAGTAAAATTCCTCCTTAACTTATCCTTTTCATAAATCTAATGATTCTATAGTGAACTCTGTAGGACATACTCTCAGCTGTATACTTTTTCCCATCCATCCATACCTAATGCACCTCTTTTTCCATCCTCTAAAATGAGAATTTATTAAATCTAGGTGCTGGAATTTTTTCCTCAAACAGTGATGGAAGGGGGTCTTCTAGAGCTTCAAACTCTCATCATACTGAGCCAATTTTTGGATTTTTTGATTCTATATGGAATTCCATACACTATATTATATGTATGCATATTGTTTCTCACCAATCAATGAAAATTCCCTCTTCATTTTGCTTTCCCAAAATGGCTACTAATCAAAATAGCTCCTCAAATTTATGTAAAATTCATGCGAGAGGGCTACTTCGGAGATACCTAAATCTTACTCTTTCTTGAAATTTGAGGGAATCCTTGATTCAAGATGAGAGAATATATCTCATACTCTCCATACACATGATTTCCCTCCAAGAGGTTGGCTCCCAAAAAGTTCATTGTCCTTCTCAAAAATTCAAACCTTTCAAAATTGAAATGGTAATACCTTTGATTAACATGAAGCTTTGTGCTCTTTCACTTAGAACCACGGTGTTGGGGAGTTCATGGAAAGAATGCTCTTCATATAGGAACTCTTTTTATGCAACACAGACATCCAATCTGCATCTTCTTGCCTGTTCTCGATTCTCATTTGAAGATACCCTTTTAGGACTTAACTCCTAAGGGGTTTCATGTAATGCCAATTGACCTTCCTTCTACACCAATATGTGTGTCTTTGATATTCACACTCCAAGAAAAAACACAGGTGATTGAGAGCATGCGCTGGCACTATGTTATATTTTTCTACGTGCAATGGAGGGGCTTGTATAGCACCTTGGATAAGACACATGCCCTCCATGGTGATGGGGAGGGTTCAATCCACACATGGCGCAAAACGAAAAGAGACACGAATCGTGGGAGCTCTGATACCAATATTACGAAACTTCATCATGAGCCCTCTTTTTTTATGTCATCTACAATTGCATACGCCCATCAACACACACACACACACACACAAAGATTATGTTCTTCTATCCTCCCAGCCAGAGCACGTAGTGTATCATGATGTGTTAGTAACCCCACACATCTCTCTCTCTCTCTCTCTCTCTATATATATATATATATATATACACCATAATAAGTAGAAGTGCATCCATGTGATGCTATGTGGCAAACTCCGTTCGAGGGGTGTTCACACCATGAGCTATAAAGTGATATGACACTTTGGCTTATTCATTTCACATTTTTTGTGGGGCATGCAAAGATTGGAGTTGTTCTTTTCACTCAATCACACACTACAATTATAAATGAGACCTGATATCTTACATTTATGAAGATTAGACCTAATCTCCTCACGTTTCCTTCATAAGAGCATGCCTTTGACCTAATCTCTCCACTTAGCTCCAATAGATACGTTAAAAGCTTCATATTGTCCATGTATTCGAAAGGCTTGAAATGCACTCATCTTATCAAACTTTCGCATAACACACATTCTAGCATTGGAATCCTCTTTTTATTCTTTTACTTTGTGGCGCGTGTGGATTTGATGGGCTTGATTTTATGCTAAACAAGAGGTTGTTTAGCTCCAATAGATACGTTAAAAGCTTCATATTGTCCATGTATTCGAAAGGCTTGAAATGCACTCATCTTATCAAACTTTCGCATAACACACATTCTAGCATTGGAATCCTCTTTTTATTCTTTTACTTTGTGGCGCGTGTGGATTTGATGGGCTTGACTTCAAAATAATAATAAAGTGAAATTCATGCTTCTTTTGTCTAGCGGTAAATGCAAGATGGCTAGTTCATGTGAGCTTCTCATTGATATTATGACTTCATGTGCCGTTTGGCCTTGCGGTTTGGTGGTAACGAAGCATGTGTGGACCTCAATGTAGTACAAATCATGGATGGACCTTTGACTATTCTTAGAGTGGAGAATACATATGATGCTTGTAGTGAGGGCTGCATGGTGTAGTGGTAAATACATTGAACCTCCAAAGGGAAGGTGTAAGATTAAATATTTATAGATTAACATGACATTAGCCTTTAAATCTAAAAGATAAAGAGAGTCTCCTAAGTGTGTGCATCGTTCTTTCAAATCTTAAGCCTGTAGAAAAAGTAGGTGGAAGGCCAAACTCCCAAAGAACAAAGGAGTGTTTGAGGTGGTAACACAAAGGTTATGTGATATGCAATTGATTGAAGCCGGTCGGTCAATTGTGTTTGATGTCTCCAATTCGTGTGAACCTTTTCTTAAGTAAGCCCATGGCCAGTCCTACAAGACGAAAAAGATTAGATTTCACGTCTCATTGTTCTAATGGTTGAATGTTTTGGTCTTTTGATGCGAAGATCCAAAGTCCAATCTCCGGACTAGATATGTAATAACTTTGATCAGTTTAAACCAATTATAATCTTGTCTAACCCTTGTTTTGTGAAATACGAAAGATATGCGGGCATCATATCCATTCAGTTGTACATTTATTATTTTAAAGCTAAAACTCGGAGAGTAGATGCTTGCCGAACTTTCATAAAAAAGAAAAAAAATCGTAGTGTGAGTAGCTAGGATTTACATCAACTCGAGAGGGCGTTGGACCTAATATCAGATCACCATCGTTGCGAACTTGCGAGAGGGAAGGGCTCTTCTGGCCGAGGAGCAAACTTTTTGCCATTTTTTTCCAGACATCTATGGAGTTTTTAATGAGGTTGTCGAAAGTGATCGAATCAGTGATCGCCATGTGGAAACATGCAGGTGGACGGCTCGACTACCATTCAACCATTGGAAGCAGAGAAACGCGAAACTGCTAGCTGCACGGTCGAAGTCGTTGCTATCTTTTAATGAGTCGTCGCTCCTCTCTGGTTAGCGAGCGCGGCGCCAAGGGGAAGGAAGTGTAGATCATAGAACCTCTACAGATCAACGCTCTCTCAGCTTCCTCCCCTACAAGCACGTCTTGATCTCCTGAGCAACAAGGACTTGACGGTCACATACACCAACGATCTCGCGCGCGCAGATCAAATATTTGCGCATTCATCTTCCGAATCTGTCTGCACATATACATACACACTTGCACACTTTAATCAATTCAACTCCGCCGAACAGTTCCTATCTGGTTGGCCTGCCCAGGCATGGATTTTTCTCTGCATGCTTTCGTTGTTCGCGCTTCATGTCTCTTCGTGGCCCTCTGCTCGCGTTCGATATCCATGTCGTTTCTTTCCCGTCTTTCGGATATACCTAATCAGCCTTTTTGGATTTGTTAGAATTCGGGGGAAGATTTGAATTTCGTCTTTTTTGATGGTGGCATGTGTGCTAGTTCAAACCACTTTCATACTTTTTGCTACGCCTAACATTAATCCAATCAACTTCCCACATATTAGTTTGAAAATCACTAGCCTTTACACGGAGTCATTTTCCTTTCGATTACGTGAGCTCTGCGATATTCTATGCATTAATCAAATGAACTTTCTGCATATTGACTGATTTGAAAACTAGTAGCCTCTACATGAAGTCATCGCTGTTAAAAGTGTATGAACAAAGTATTACTATTTCTTTCACCATTGTTTCTTGTTATCGTTACTATTGTTGTTATAGTTGTCATTATTGCTATCATGCTGCTAATATTGCGAGTTTATGAACTGTTCACAAGTGTGCCTCCAAGTGTTTAATCAATGGTTCTTCATTGCTAGTCTTTTATTATTTTTAATCTTATCTATCATTGAATGTAAATGTGTCGTGTTTTTTTTTTCCGCTATATCATATTATTTTTGTAAAGCTGCAACTTATCGAGCAGTTCATTAGTGTGCAGTGGGGATTAAACATAAAATCTCTGCACCTAATGAAGCAGATTATTCGCCGACACTATTCATACATCTGTGTTTGATTTAGATGACCTCTTTAAAATTATAGATTAGTTTGTAGAAATTAATTTTTCAATATAAGTCTTTGAATGGCCAAGACACCGTTGCTGTGTAAAATATGTCTTATTGTATGAAATCCGTCCTCCGAAGCGAAATTTGCTTGCTGTATGATTGGTACAGCCATCTAGTTCTTGTTCTTGCTTACTGTGGCACTGTTTGAAAGAATTTACATTTTGTTTCTTTAATGACAGGTGTCAGAGTTCTGTCCCCTATAAAATGTCAAGCCTCGAGGAGCCTATGATTTTTGAACGTGTTCGAGCTGCAAACTTCAGAAGGAGGAGCTTCACTTTATCATCTAGTACCCATAGAGGCGAGGTTTCAGGTCGAATTCTGGATGATGGGCCGGTAGCCTCTCAAAGTGATCAATGCTCATTGAATTACAGTTATAGGGACTCTATGGATTTTATTATGACCGAACGGGACAATGATGGCTCTTGTGAAGGACTTGATAATTGGTAAATGCACATTCCATGAAGAACTGGACTCAGTGGTAACTCCTTTCTGTATGAGACAAATGAATGGTAGATTTTATGTATGGTCATTGAAACCTTGATACCTCTTGTTCTTGAAATGGCGGAAGTGGGCTAAGCTCCTTTTATGGTTTAATCTCGTATTTCTGTAATGCACCTATATTTTTCCAAAAAATCTAGGTAATGCTAACGTACATGATTTTTGTTGTAGATTATTCTTGTCTTTCGGTCTGATTTCTGAGCATAGTTAACATCGATATGTTAGCACATGAATCATATACATACATACATACATACGTACGTATGTACGTACATACGTACGTATGTACGTACATACATACATACATACATATGTACGTACAAACATACATACAAACATACATACATACATACATACATACATATGCAAGTTTGCGTATGTATTACGTGTCTATGTCTATGTCCATATATACATCCATAAACCTCTTTTTTTTTTCCCTTTTTTCTTGGCATGAATCTCTAAAAAGCCATGTGCTGCAAGAAGGCTAAGCACTCAAGGTGCTTTAGTGGAACATAAAATATCAGATAAATAGTAAGATCCATGTTATGACTGCAGTCTCATGGCAAGGTGGAAGCATCCATGAGAAGGCTTTTTTGCAGAAGAGAAGCAGGGATGGCCTGGGAGAACACATGCCAGATAAGTACATTCCTAAATTGCCAGATAAACCATAAAATCCAGAACCAGTGATGGTTGGGGAAGAATCAGTCAGTGTACAAGCCGAAAGTCAATATGAAAGGAGAGGGGATTGTAGGTGACAGATGAACCCCAAGATCGTCCCACTGATGGTTGATATATCCGCAATTCCAAAGAACATGCATGCATACATGCATACACACATACACACATGTGCATGCAGACACATGCATATATGCATCCAAACTTCTAAGTGATGGCAAGAAGAATGTGTATGGTATGGAGTAGATCTGATGGCATACATATGCACATAGATAAATACATACATACCTCCTATACACATGTATGCATTTACATACACATATATTGGATACATGCATAGATACATACGGCTGTGTGGGAGGTTTCAGCTATACACATGTGATTTGACATGGCTGTGTGTTTCTCTGAAGAAATGCTCAGTTTAGGGGCTGAATGTGTACCTTGACATCTGACAGTGTGGGAATCTAGGTTCTGGTTGGTTTATGAAACCCTTTTTTTCATGCAGCTGTTGTGGTGAAAATCACTAGCAGGAGTTTATGTTTTTTTTGTGATCTAGAAATTTGTAGCGTGACTGGTCTTCAGTCTGAATATTCTGGAAATGGTCATCTTGCTATTAGGGAATATTCATGATGAGAACTTTTGATTCAGCATTAAACATGATGTTTGCTTTTGAAGGAGTCAGAAATGAAGTTTTCACTGAATGTACCAGGAGAATGACTGTTTATCCAAGCAAAGGAATTTGTTTAAATGCTTTGAGAAGCTTTATGAAGTACATCCTATGAATTTATATTATAATTCACCTCTGAAATATAACATTTGCAACTCCAAATGATCTACTGGATATTGTCCTAATGGCCTTGTGGTTATGCCTGATACGTGTTTGCTGTTTAATTCGAACACCAGATGGTGTATCTGCTTGGCCCATTCACTTACCATTGCTGTTAAATAACTCCTCTTGTTTCTTGTCTTGTATGATATGTGCTGTTTGCTCATGAAGTTCATGTATATGACTGTTCTGTTTAGTGATCTTTCATCCTTGACTCTCTATGCGATCATGTTATTTTATCTGTGTATTGTTTGTTTATCTTACAATTTGCTTTTTGTCTTTTGTTTATGTTTTAGGAGCAGGCAACAACAAGGTTGGAAAAGTTCTCACACTTTCCTGCAAAGATCAAGAACTCCCCGTTGTGAGAGAAATGGTTCTGGGGCAACTGGTTATGGACATTCTTTTAGTACCTTATCAAGTCCGCATGATTTCCCAGTCTCTGCAAGGTTCCGACCATCAGCCAGGAAGGTAGTTGGTTGCACGTCTGTTTTCACTTTTTTTGAGCTAGTCTTTACTGGGGACATGCGATGTTAATTCAACGATGAAAGAGAGTGATTTCTACCGAAGTCTGATTTCTTTCTTTGTTATATTTATAAATAGATCATTACTGGAATTCCCAAATTTGTGAAGATTGTGGAAGTTGGACCCAGGGATGGGCTACAAAATGAGAAATCTGCTGTTCCTACTCATGTTAAGGTTGAACTTATCAAGAGATTGGCTGATGCAGGCTTGAAGGTTGTTGAAGCAACTAGTTTTGTATCACCAAAGTGGGTACCCCAGGTAATGTTTCTGTCTGATGGATTCATTATGATTTATAGTGAGTAAATGAATGCAATAAAGTCTTCAGCATGCGATTGAAAAGTTGAAGTCCTGTTTCCTGAGTTTGTAAGCAAAGTCATATATTCTTTTGTTCTTACTCAACAAGGGCATCCCTGCTTTCCATTGAAAGATATTTGTTCAGAATATTGATTGAGGTGATTTCCCCTTCTTGTACAGCTTGCAGATTCAAAGGATGTCATGGCTGGGGTCAGGTCATTGACAGGTGCTCAATTTCCTGTACTCACACCAAATCTTCGGGTAACTTCTGTTTTCTGTCTACTTCCTTTTTTTTCCTTCTCCTTGTCCCTTTTAAAACATTAAGGAATATTTATTTGTTTATTGGTGTTATGCATTTAGTCTCATTATTACAGTTTCATCTGTCAATGAATTGCAGGGTTTTGAAGAGGCTGTTGCTGCTGGTGCAAGAGAAGTTGCAATCTTTGCATCGGCTTCAGAAGCCTTCTCAAAGAAAAATATAAATTGCAGTATTTCAGATAGTTTGAGACGCTATGAGATTGTGATGGAAGCAGCCAAAAGACATGGCCTTCCTGTTCGAGGGTATCTCCCATTCATGAACTATCATTCTTATCATCCAAAGATAATATCATCCTCAAGAGATCATTCCTTTCATGAATTTTAATTCCTATCATCTAAAGGCGATCTTATCCTTAAGAGATCGTTGATGAATGTGTTATTTGTTATTTTGCAGGTATGTTTCGTGTGTAATTGCTTGTCCTGATGAAGGGTTTATAGCACCTGCCAAGGTAGCGTATGTTGCAAAGAAGTTGCTTGACATGGGTTGCTATGAAGTTTCACTTGGGGATACAATTGGTGCAGGAACACCTGGTATTATGCAGAATGCCTTTTTTTATTTTGTGATCAAATATTGTCAATCAGGTCACTTGACATATTACTTCCATCAGTTTTATTTCGATGTTTATGCTGAACCTCTGATCTGTCAGGAAATGTCCTTCCTATGCTGGAGGCTGTGATGGATGTAGCATCTACTGAAAAGATTGCTGTGCATTTTCATGATACATATGGCCAAGCGTTGACCAACATTTTCTTAGCTTTGCAGGTATTGACAATGCTGCTATCTTATGCAGAAGTGTTGTTATTATCACCCACTAGTTTGGGCTACATTTGGAGGGGGTAGTCTGACTGGAGCATTCTGTGCCATAGTGGGATCAAAAGCTCTCAAAAACGTCAATAGAACACAAGACATATTAAAGCACACAACATTGCCAAAATGGAGAACCTGAATTAATATTGCCAAAGTTGACCAGGAGAGCCAATTATATGGAGAGGCTCCATGTGGTTCTGTTGTGCCCTTGGTAGGATTATTGGCTTTTTGAAATGAATTCTTTGCTACATACCTTTAGTATGAGTGGAGCTTAATTTTCAATGCAAGCCCCACTTTTTCAAAGAAGCAACAAGGGGACACACAAGTTGGTATGGGGCATAAGGCCATAACATGTCACAAACGATTAACTTCACTAATTGAATTCACTCACCTCATATATTTGAGAAGTTCCTATGCCTCAAGGTAAACTCCCCAATTTCCAGGCTGCTTATTTGGCTCATCTTCTGGTGCTCCCTTCCATGTTCTGTTGTGCCCTTGGTAGGATTATTGGCTTTTTGAAATGAATTCTTTGCTGCATACTTTTAGTATGAGTGGAGTTTAAATTTCAATGCAAGCCCCACTTTTTTAAAGAATCAACAAGGGGGTACACAAGTTGGTATGGGGCATAAGGCCATAACGCATCACAAGTGATTAACTTCACTAGTTGAAATCACTCATCTCATATATTTGAGAAGATTCAATGTCTCAAAGTAAACTCCCCAAGCACCAATGTGGACAGGATAGAAATGTGGAGAGGGAAGGGGAGCACCACAAGAAGAGCTGAATAAACATCTCGGAACTTGAGTTAAATTGATCATTCTATTAATGGTTAACAGTTATGCAGCCTAGAGTATCGAAGACATACCTACTTTCAGAAATGTTCTTCACGACACTTGGCACTTGAGCAAGTTGGCCATGTTGAGTGGGGATTTAACAACTTTCACAAACATCATTAATACTTGATAGAGAGGCTCTTCCATCTAATGATGAATAAAATGTGGCTAGCTTGCTTAATATGTTGTCCGTGTATTTTTCAATGAACTGTGGTCTGAGGTTCAATTCTTGCTGCCTGTTGGCTTGATGTGAACCCCTGATGTGGGGGATAAAGGAGTTCCCTTGGCTGTGTGTTTTTTTACTTCCAAATTTTCAGGCTGAAGGAAAAGAAGGCCATAAAATTGAACATTTGCATGTGTTTGTGCTTTCAAATTTCCAGCCTAAAAGAAGAGTAGGTCCTAAGATGGAACTTCAAATAAACAGAGAAGAATTGGGTTCCTTTTTTCTTTTCTTTTTTGAATTTTCTAATGCAGACATTTTTGTAATCTTAATTCAGTCCTTGCTTTGTTGGATTCAATTCATGGTTATCTTCATGTACACATATTTGTCTAGACCTTTTTTTTACTCTTCAGAAAAGAATGTGGAAATTGCATTGGGCCATCAGCTTTAGTGGCAAATGTGTGCAGACTTGTTCGAAAAGGGATTATATAGATGTCTTTGTAACTGTTTACTTGATCGTTTAGTAAGTGCTGTATCTGTAGATGAAGTCTCTATTAGTTTATCATGCTATGCGCTCAATAACTTGAAAGTGTTATACTATCAATGTCTGAAATAAAAGAGCAACATGCAACTGTATGGAAGGATTGCGCTGATGTTTCTGTACCATCATTGGGTCTTTGTTTTTTTCTTCCTATTCCAAGGCTCTGGTCTGCACTCTAAAAGACTTATGCCATGGTTCATAGAGTTGTGTGTGTACTAACTCCTTATTAACTCCTGAATTTTCCTGTCAGATGGGCATCAATGTTGTGGATTCTTCTGTTGCTGGCCTTGGTGGTTGTCCTTATGCGAAAGGTGCGACTGGTAATGTAGCAACAGAAGATGTTCTCTACATGCTTGAGGGTCTTGGTGTGCGTACAGATGTGGACATACAGAAGGTGCTTGCTGCAGGAGTATACATCTGTGAACAAATAGGAAAGCAAAATACTTCAAAGGCAGCTATAGCCATCAAAAATAAAATGTCTACTAGCTTATGTATGTAATTATCTTGATAATAAATAAATTCAAACTGACCAGGTCACTAGTTGAGCCCTTTAGGTCCATGATTGCCTTCTTCAAAGTAAGGGAATGCTAGTCGTGGATAGAGGCTATGATTGGCCAACTTTGTAAACGTCTTATATTTGCTACATAGCACTGTTGTTTCATATGTTAGTAACAAAACAATAGCATGCAGGCAGTAATTATCACCTGTTCCTGATTTTTCAAGATCTTTGCAATGGCGCATTCCCATTTTGGTCTCATTTGAGGAAGCAGATAATGGACTCATGCTACTTAAGAAATAGGGACACTTTAATAATAGTAGGAATAGGTTAATTGCATAAAGTCTCCTCTCTCAGAGTCCATGATGCTTAATTTTATGAGAAGTAGAAGCTTCTTAATCTATTCCCAGTGGAAAAGCACTTGCTAGGTGTGACATCTCCATGATCCCAATCCTTGGACTGGTGGAGAGGATTTGAGACTGCTTCCTGCACCCACCTGCCCAAGGCCCCAAAACCCCCCTCCCCCCCCCACAAAAAAAAAAAAAAGGTTTGTGTTTGAGAATTCATACTTCGTCCAATTGTTTCTCAAACTAGGAGAGATGTAGTTCATATTCCAGGATCTCCAGATATTCAAGATCCATGAATTTCTGCTAGTCAATTATCGCTCAAATGGATTTAAAGTACAAAAACAAAATCCTGGATGTAAACTATTGAGGCTGACATGTTCAAGTTGTCTGTAGAATGGTGAGTTCTTAGATATCTTTTATCAGGTGCTAGTTGAACACTGCTCCTCACTATGTAGACTCCATTAAATTCTGAACATGACCCTTGAGTCTGCTCTGATGAACGTCACCTTTAAGTCTCTTCAGATGAACATCACCCATACCCAAGTCTGTTCAGTGACACAGGGTTGTCACACTTAGGTGCTGTGGATATTTGACATAAACAAGCATCACACTTTGGCTATCAGTATTTTTCTCCAGGTGATGTTGTAGATGATGGATTGGTAAATTTACAAGTTTTTGGCTTCTTTGGTTGTGTAATGGATAACATTTGCAAATATCAAATCATTTATTTTCATAAACAAGCATCACACTTTGGCTATCAGTATTTTTCTCCAGGTGATGTTGTAGATGATGGATTGGTAAATTTACAAGTTTTTGGCTTCTTTGGTTGTGTAATGGATAACATTTGCAAATATCAAATCATTTATTTTTCCTGTAAATTCTTTATAAACTTTAAATTCCATCAATGGAAAATAAAATTTCAGGTGGCTGGGGGAGAAATAGGAGGTTAACAAACCTCTCCTCCCATGAATGGGGGATCCACTGAAGCTTCACTTCGGAAGACCAAAAACTTGGGATTGCGTTAATGGTTTTGGAAGGAGGTTTACTTCTAAAGTTCTTTGGAACTCTCCATAGAGGATTCCTTGAGGGTATTGTCAAATTTTGTTGCTTGTCTGGGCCCTGCTCATCCATATGCTCGAAAGAGCTCCGTCACTTGTTGGCTTCCATTAGCATCAGTACCTTACTATTACTGATTTTATCTTCTAATAGTATCTCTTTCAAAGCAGAGGTTTTGTTGTCAAGTGGTGTATCCATATGCATTGATGGTATTGTAAGCCTGTCTGTTAGTGTGGGCTGAAATCACCTCATATCTTGTTTAGAAATGATTATAGAGTTTCAGCCTAAGACTTTTGTTTGTGATAAACATACAAGCTGAGTATCACCCTGATTTCCCATGTACCATAGATTCTAGGAATCTACATCTCATTATCAAGACATTTTGTGTGCTTGCAGGGCTAAAATTATGTCGAGTGCTAAAAATTGAAATTGTATGCCTTCATTTTTCTCCATGTATGCATTTACTCTTTTCATTTTCCTAGTGATGATCTTCGTCTGAAGTTTGGTAGAAATGGTTGTATCAACATTAATGGGCTTGGCTGAGAATTCTTGAAGAATCATACTCAATACTGCTAGCATCATTGTTTACCTAGCCTCTAAGTGAGCATGTAATAACTTTGTGACTTCCATTGATTACTTTTCCACGCATGCATGAGTTTGTCCATTGGAAGGAAAGTTTGAAGTGGTTATGTGCTTTTAATAGTTCTTGGTTATGGTTGAAAATTTGTTAGCATGTGAAATTGGCATTCTCCATTCTGATAGAGTGTATTATACGTCTTCTGAGTTTAATGCATTTGTGGTTGAACGTGAGATAAAATATCAATGTATGGTTTCCTATACACTCCAACAAAATGGAGTTGTTGGAAGGAAGAATAAGTCTCATGGAAATGTCGAGCTGTATGATTAAAAGTCAAGCTTTACCACATAGCTTCAGGTTTGAGGTTGTGTGCAACATATGTATGTAACAAGTGTCCAACCAAACATTTCACTCTTTCACTATATAAAACTTGGTATGGTTGCAAGCCATATGTTACTTATTTGCGTGTATTTGGTTGTCTAATATATGCATTAGTGCGTGATCAACAATTGAGAAAATTGCATGATAAATCAGTGAAATGCATTTTTGTTGAGTAAAGATCTAAAAGCAAATGCTACCGTCTAAATCATCCACAAACTAAACACATTTTGAAGTTTTTATGGAAGATGCAATTTTGCCCTTACTTTCATGTACCAAGGAGACATTAGTTAGCTCAAAGGATGTGTGGGACACTATGCTATCTTTGTTTAAAGGTGGACAATTAACTCTTGGTTCAAATGAGACAATTTTTCATCTTTTATAAGTTTCTAATGATGATGTAGATCTTTCCATTTTTGATGCAAATTTACATGATGCACTTGTTGATGAGACATTGGCATAAAAGAGGCAATAAACTATGTTTAAATGATTGGTGGACTTTGAGAGATCTTAAATTAGATGCACCTTTGTCATATCATACTTGTTTAGACTTCATAGTGTTTCTTGCATTAGATTGTTATGCTATAGTTGTCCTCAGTCTTTGTGATGAGAATGAGCTCATTTCTTTTGATGAAGCACATAATTCAAAAAATTGGATGGTCGCTAAGTAATGGTAATGGGTATATGAGTTGAAATGTAAGCTTGATGGAGTATACAAGTTGAAACTTAAGCTTGATGGAAAACTTGATAGGTGTAAGGTTAGGCTTGTTGTGAAGGTTATGCTCAAGAGGCATTGATTTTGATGAAACCTATTCTCCCACACATCGAATGACCACCGTTCATAGCACTTGTGCACTTGCAGCTCATCGTTGTTAGAATGTGCATCGGTTGGACATTAAAGTTGCATTTTTGTGATTTACATGAGTAAGTCTATGTATTTTAGCCCAATGGTTTTATATAGAAAGTGCATGAAAACAAAACGGGTTGATTTAAAAAAGGTATTACTTAGTTTGAAGCAAAAACCACATGCTTTGTATGAGAAGATACATGCCTACTTGCTAGCATATGGTTTTGAGAACAAGTAAATTGAGAGCACCTTGTACGATGAGCGTGCATATGATATACTTATGATCATTACTATATATGTTGATGATATGTTGCTCATTGGTCCTAATGAGAAGCATATCGTTGAATTTAAGACTGATTTGCATGTGTTTTTTGAGATGTCATATTTGGGGAATTCACATCATTATTTGGGCATTTAATTTATGCAAGTTGATGGGGGAATAGCTTTGTATCAAACAAATATATTGATACATTATTGCAATGTTTTGGCCTTGAAAATTGTAAACTTTTTACCACATCTATGGAAACATGTTTATTGTTGAGTCTTCATGATGTTGGAGATGCATTTGATGATGTTCTCTATCAGCAAGTTGTTGGATGCTTGACTTATGCATAGCTTGACTTATATTCAGTTTTATGTCTATCGAACGAGCAAGTCTATGCATTTTCTAAGTATCAAATATTAGTAGGTGGTTAAGTGCATCTTTCATCACTTGAGTGGTACTCGATTACTTGGATTGTTTTATCCCAAGGAGGAATCATTATCACTAAACTTACATGCTTTTTTTGAATGAGATTGGAGTTGGTTGCTATGATACTCATATCCACCAATGGTTCTCTTCATGCTTGGTAGCTCATGCATATCTTGGTTGAGCAAGAAGCAACCTACTGTGGCTACTTCTAGTTGTGAGGCTGAGTATAGAGTAACTATGATAATGATGATTGTTAAGTGTGTGTGGTTGGTATACTTTTTTGGTTGATTTGGGTGTTGGTCAGCCTTCTATCACCACTATCTTTACTAACAATCAGAGTGCATTGGCAATTGCAAGGAACCCTGTGTTCCATGATCACATAAATCATGTTGAGTTTCACTATTATTGTGTCAAGGAGAGATTCTTTGTTGGAGAGATAAATTTGGCTTATATGGAAACATAAGATAATGTTCTAGAACTTTTTACAAAGGCTCTGCCTCCCGAGAAGTTTGAAGATTTTCACAAAGCATTGGGGTTATTTTCTTCTGTTGATTAGATTTCTTTCCACATAGCTTGTCACTTCTTTATACATAAATGCCAACTCCTTGTTCACCACATCACTCCTAGCGGGGATTTGTAGATATATTTCAATAGTGATGTGTGTGAAAACACTTAGAACCACCAAGTCACGTTTTTTCCCTCTTATATATACACCTATAATCCTAACCCGATCACTTATCTTTGTACGTTGACTTGATAATACATTAAACATTGTGTTGTTCGCCAACCTTCTTCTTCCTTGTGTTGTTTGTATGCTTTAGCATATCTCAAACTTCGGCATCTTTTGACTAGTGTAAAGTTAAATGTGCCCTATTGTGAGGCAACTTCTTAATGTGTGTAGGTTTTGAATGAGGATAGAAATCATTCCTTTTCTGATGCAGATGTATAAGAGTCACTGAAGAGGCAAAACTAATAAGTTAGATGCCTTTGACTTATTGTACTCATCATTCTCCCATAATGCTTCTTTTGCATCATGTTTCTATGGAATGGCCATTTTAAGTCTTTGTGATGAGACTTATCTTGTTTTCATTGATGATACATAAAATTAAAGAAATTGAATGGTTTCTATGCAATCAAAATTTAATGCTATAATCATGAATACATAGTTCTTATGTGATGTGTATCTAGAAAGAAGTTTATTGGCACTAAGTGGGTTTATAAGATGAAACACAAGCTAAATGATAGTGTTGATTGCTATAAGGCTAAGCTTGTAGCTAAAGGTTATGCTTAAGAGAAAGACATTGATTTTGATGAGACCTTTGCTCTTATTTTTTGCATGATGATTTTTTTAGCATATGTGAATCTATAGCTCGAAAAGGTTAAGTAGACATAAGATAAACATAAAAATTGCCTTTTTGAATAGGGACTTATACAAAGAAAAATATGTTTTTTTAGGCATGTGGTTTGTGTAGAAAGGGTGCCTACTTATCAAGTTAGAATATTGAAATTAGAAGTATATTGTATGTGAAGCATGCAAATGACATGCTTCTTACCAACGTTGATGACTTAATAATCACTATTGCAAATAAGATGCATATTGTTGAGTCTAAGTCTGATTTATGTGGCTGCTTTGAAAATTTCATATTTGGGAATTTGGCATAATTATATGGGCCTTTATTTTATGAAAATTATGGAAACATTGGTTTGTGTCAAAAAAAGAAATTTGATACTTTATTCTAGCATTATCACCTTGCACACTGTAAGCTCATTCAGAATCCAATGGAGATAGGTTTATGATTGAATCTTGATGATGATAGAGATGCATTTGATGATGGTCTCTATGAAGTAGTTGTTGGATTCCTTATTTATTTATGCATTACTTGTGACTTGATATCTAGTTCTCTATCTCTCAGATGAGCAAGTTGAACATATTCTTGATTTCAATAGTGAAGGTGGTTAATCATATCTTTGACCATTTATATGGTTCCCAAAAATTTGGATTATTTTCTCCAAAGAAGGGATCAATGTCACCATATTTGCATGCTTTTTTTTACTTCATTTGGGCTTGATGTTATGATGATTATATGTGCATAAGATTTTTTTGCTTCATCCTACATTATCTTATGTGTATCTTGGTTGAGTAAGTAGTCTTCTTTTGCCACTTCTAGTTTTGAGGTTGAGTATATGATAACTCTCACAACTACAATTAATTGTGTGTGGCTCCGATCTTATGATTGATTCAAGTGTCGGTCAAACTTTTTTTGGCACCATCTTTTTTGATAATCAGAGCACATTGGCATATTCTATTGATCTTTGGTCTTCTTCTTAAGTATCATTTTTGGTATTTGGCCTCTTGTATTCCATACTCTTTGTATGCAAGGTTGGCTTGGTGGTTTACATCATCCTAAGCTTGTAGGTCCCACTACATCATACTAAACCGGTGTACCATTTGTAGTAATAAGAGACATGATAAAGTGAGTGCATTTAGAGTGGTTTTTCAATTTTGTAGTAAGGTCGCCGATGAGGCCAAATATTTTTATCTATTGAAGGAGTCCTTCCTGTTGGGGATGTAAGGGTCATGTGACCTTACCCCCATATTCATATATATACATTATATATAGAGCATTGCCTCAAGAGAGATCATTATGTGGGTTTCGAGGCTCCCACGCATATCCGCGCGTCTTTCCTCTCTTCTCTCTCCCTCCATCTCCTCCTTCCTCCTCTTGTTCTGCACTCCAAACCCCTTCATTGGTATCAGAGCATGCTGAAGGCTGGTGTGCAAGAAGCTTCAATGGAAGCTTAAGTGAGAAGAGGTAGAAGTGCAGGTCGGCATCTCTTGATAGCTGTTCAGTATTTCGGTCATAACTCGAGCTAGGAAGCTCGGATTGACGCGTTTTAAAGTTCTGTGCGTAGCTAACACAGAGAGCTACAACTTCACAGAAGGGCGCAAAACCTGGTTCGGACTTCTGAAGTGCCGAAAATTCGAAAAACGCAGAGAATTGTAGAAGGCGAATCTACATTGAGTAGGACAGCAGGTCGGTTTTTTTGTCATAACTTGAGTTCTACAGCTCGGAATGCGATGATTCAACTTGCTGCTCGTAGCTTGAAAAGTTAGCTACAACTTTGTAGAAGAACTCAGATTCAGATTCCCAATGCAAGGTCACCGAAATTGCAGAATACAGAGCAGTACTGTTGCAAGTGAAAGTGAAATTGACAGCAGGTGCTTATTTTGAACATATCTTGAGCTACGCACCTCCGATTGAGGTGTTCTTTATGTCGTTACGTAACCAAGAAGCAGATCTTCAAGTTTGCTGAAGACCAAAAGTTCAGATTCAGAGGTTATCACCTCTGAAACAGCAAAACACAGAGCAGTACAGTTTTGCCCAAACAACCCTAATTGCACTTGGAGATTGAATTTGCTTTGGAACTTCTTCGAGAGAGAATTTTTGGTGTGCAAGCTCTTATTTTCAGAGCTTCAAGACATTATACATGTATGATCATTGTGGTAGCTCCTCCATATGAGAGTAGAGCATGATCTTGTCACGTATTTGACATGTAAGATGACATTGTGGTATACTCTTTTTTGAGGTTTATGTCATCATGAGTTCGATCATGGATGTATAGTGGCATTGTGGTTTATATCTTGCTTATGCCATTTGGTTACGAATTTATTTTCCGGTTGCACACAATTCTATGAGAGTTGATTATGGATCTTGGTTGGTACTTGTATCTTTTGTTTTCTTTGCAGGTACATGATCCAGATTGGAGCCTCAGTTACACATTCGTTTGTCACCGTTATTAGCCTTTGGCCATTGATTGATATATATTTGCCAGTGTGATTCTTGGCATATGTGGATGGTGATTCCCACATGGTTATTTTGGTTCTAGAGTCCATGTTACAGAGGAGATGCTGCCGAAATTTCATCGGCTTTTATGCTAGAAAGGAGCTCTAGTGGATCTTGAAGCTTGTGTGATAGCTTTGGATCATTGATTATCTCCATTCAGTTGGACTTGGTCACACATTGTTCGTAATAGGTTGGACCATCTTGCAGGATTTATTCTTGAGTGGGAGTTGTATTGCCATTGTATTGGCGTGTATTGCCATTAGTTTTTTGGCACATGTAGTTGCCATTATCTTTGATTATATCAGTGACAGGTGGTGACATATTACTTATTGTTCTTTCATTATTGGTTATCTTGTTTGATTGCTCAGTTTACAGGGGATACTCTGTCGAATTTTTCCCAGGATTCTTCCACATCTATTTGGTCACTTTGGAGACTTGGTGAGCAGGCTTATGCTCATGGTTTTATGTGCATGCTAGATGCATGGTTATGTGACAGGTGGTTCACATGGTTTCTTCTCCAGTGAGAGATTTATGATGTGAGTTATGCATATGGATATGCAGACGTGATCCTATTGAGGATAGAGTATTGTTCCAGTCTCTTGTTACATTGCTAGTCTTGGACTGCCAGCATGGTGTCTTCTCGATTTGATGGCACTGACTTTCCGAGATGGAAAGCTCAGATGTGGCATACATTGGTTCGTGAAGGGTTACACATGTATGTGCATAGAGATGCACAGAGGCCTTGTGACATGCCCGATCATGTATGGATGGATATGGATGCATTGGCCAGCTCCACTATCCGATTACAGCTTGTGGATTCTATATATGAGTCTGTTATGTATGAGGAGACGAGTAGTGCATTATGGCAGAGACTACATGATATGTATGCGAGTCCATTGACTCATGTGAGACATAGATCACATCGACGACTTCAATGTTGGCATTGTGGTCGTGAGGGCCATATTCGACGATGTTGCTTCAGGCGGATGCGACGACGACGTCAGAGATATGCACGTGATGCAGGTCAGGTAGTGGTTTCAGGAGATTCTATGGTAGTTGATTATGCTAGTGATGGTGATATCATTTTCTCCTATAGTTCATCTCATGATTCCTCTTGTTCATTGGATAGCACACATATGGCTTGGTTGCTTGATGCATTAGCCACTTTTCATGTTACTCCATATCGTGAGTGGTTTTGTAGATTCTCAGGTGAGAGTCGTGGATGTGTGCACATGCCTGATGGTACGACATATGACATTGAGGGTGCAGGAGATATATGCCTTATGCTACCTAGTGGAGCATCACTTATCCTTAGACATGTACGTTATGTACCTTCATTCCCTATGAGCTTGATTTCAGTTAGCCAGTTACAGGAGAGCAGATGTTATGCATTCCTTGGTGAGCATCATTTTCAGCTGCGGTTGGGACAGCTTATGCTTATCAGAGGTGCCAGGATTGGGCATATGTATCCACTGCAGGTACTTCATGTGAGAGACAGTCTCGTCTCAGTGGGAGTTCAGCCTTATGTGCGATGTGAGACTCGTCATGTCTCATTTTGTCTACCTACAGATAGGTCTATTGACATTCATGATGCACATGTATGGCAGGATTCAGATGCTCAGATGGATGCATATATAGAGCATGTTTTGGATGCTCATGATGCTTATATAGAGCATGGTTTTGTTGATCATGTGGATGCTCATTTGGAGCACACTTTGGATGATCAATTGGATGCTTTAGAGCATGATGTGGATGCTCATGTAGAGCATTGTGATGATACTCACTTAGAGTTAGATCATCAGATGGATCTTGGTGTTGATGTTGTGCAGTCAGCTCATGTGGAGCATGATGATACACTTGGTGTGGTAGAGCACGATAGCTCTCATGATACACAGTGTATGGTAGAGCATGTTAGCTCTCATGATGCACAGCTAGATACATCCTTGGTTGTGAGCATGGCTGATTTAGATGCTGAGGAGTCAGCAGTTATGCAGTCATTCTTGGATTCGCTCATGCCAGATGTTGACATAGATATGTCAGGACATGTTGGTCTTGACGATGGTGCTTTGGATGCCTTGGATAGAGGCATGGCTGACATGCTTAGGTTAGCCAGGATAGCACATGTTTCGTCAGCATTCGGGAGTTTGATGTACGAGTTGTTATGCTCGAGACCAGACATTGCAGTTGCTATTGGAGCATTTGCACTTGGAGTTGTCAGTCGTTCGATGATTGACATAGGCATGGAGCGAGTGGGAGCTTTGCAGGAACTTCATCAGTTCTTGCATCAGTCAGATATGAGCTTGACTCTTGTCGATATGAGTCTAGAGCAGTTTGAGGTGCATGGATACACCTTGTTCGAGGCAGTTGGTGTAGGCTGATCTGGTATGGGTAGAGATCCGGACTCTTCCTGTACATTCTTGTAGAGTCCTACATCATTCTTTGTATATGTTACCACTTATGGTCACATTGACCCTTAAGTGGGAGATTGTTGGGGATGTAAGGGTCATGTGACCTTACCCCCATATTCATATATATACATTATATATAGAGCATTGCCTCAAGAGAGATCATTATGTGGGTTTCGAGGCTCCCACGCATATCCGCGCGTCTTTCCTCTCTTCTCTCTCCCTCCATCTCCTCCTTCCTCCTCTTGTTCTGCACTCCAAACCCCTTCACTTCCTTACTCTATCTCAATGCCTCATTATGGGTTTGGAGACCATATCATTTCTCTCTTTCTCTCTCTCTCTCTTGTCTTTCTTCCCATTTCGTGCTTGCTTCTATTTCTCAATCCTCAAAGCACATCATTAGTATGAGAACTACTCGTGGCTAGAGTGTATAGATAAATTTGTAGGTTGATACCATCTTGATAGCATGTGAGTGTTTTGATCATATCTTGAGGCTATGAATTCTGGTTGTTAATACTTTTAGACCACTAAAAAGATGAAACATAGAAAATCATAAATAGGATGATAATCATCTTTATAGTAGGCCAGTGCCATGTCCATAACTTGAGTTGTGAATTTTGGATTGAGTTTATTCAAAAGCCAACCAAGGTTGAGATAAGGAAACCAAAAATCTAGAACTTTGCGAAACTTACATGCTTTTTTTGAATGAGACTGGGCTCATTGCTATGACACTCATGTCCACCAGTGGTTTGCTTCATGCTTGGTAGCTCTTGCATATCTTGGTTGAGCAAGAAGCAACCTAATGTGACTACTTCTAGTTGTGAGGTTGAGTATAGAGTGTCTTTGATAACGGCTGTTAAGTGTGTGTGGTTGATATGCATTTTGGATGATTTGGCTGTTGTTCAATCTTCTACCACCACCATCTTTACTGATAGTCAGAGCCCATTGGTAGTTGCAAGGAACCCTGTGTTCCATGCTCACATATACATACTTATAATGTCAGAGAGAGATTCTATGTTGGAGAGATGAGTTTGGCTTATGTGCCAACACAAAATAATGTTCTAGAACTTTTCACAAAGGCTCTAACTAGGGATAAGTTTGAAGATTTTCACGAAGCATTGGGATTACTTTCTTTTTGTGGATTGATTTCTTTCAACATAGCTTGACACTTCTTTATACATGAGTGCCAACTCTTTGTTCACCACATCACTCCTAGGGGAGATTTGTTGATACATTTTGGTAGTGATGTGTGTGAACACACGTAGGACCATCAGGACAAGTTTTTTCCCTCTTGTATATATGCCTATAATCTTAACCAATCACTTATCTTTGTACATTCACTTGGTAATACATTCAATATTGTGTTGTTTCCCAAGATTCATCTTCTTCCTTGTGTTTTTTGTGCACTTTAGCAAATCTCAAACTCCAACATCTTTTCATTGGTGGAAAGTTAAATGTAGCTCCTAGTGAGGCAACTTCTTAGAATTTGAAGGTGTTGAATGAGGATAGAAATCATTCCATTTCTGATGTAGATGTACATGATGAACTTAGTGAAGAGAGGATAGACATAGAAGAGGCAAAAAATATTCCAAAATGGTTGGTGAAAAAGTTTAGAGGTGATAAGGTACATGTAACTCTGACTTATTGTACTCATCATTCCCCATAATGCTTCTTTTGCATCATGTTGCTATGGAATGATTATTTTTAGTCTTTGTGAGGAGAACTATCTTGTTTCCTTTGATGATACAATAAAGTAAAGAAATAGGATGGTTTTAATGCAATCAAAATTTTATGCTATACTCATGAATAATGGTACATTGTTCTTTTGTGATGTGTTTCTAGAAAGAAGGCTATTGGCACTAAGCAGGTTTATAAGTCGAAACACAAGCAAAATGATAGTGTTGATTGTTATAAGGTTAGGCTTGTAGCCAAAGGTTATGTTTAAGAGAAATACATTGATTTTGATGAGACCTTTGATCTTATTTTTTATATGATGATTTTTTTTAGCATGTGAGAAATCTTTCGCTCAAAAAGGTTTGATAGAAATCAGTTAGACACAAAAATTGCATTTTTTGAATGTGGACTTATACAAAGAAAATTTCTAGGCATGTGGTTTGCATAGAAAGGGAAACAATATAAGGTATGTATGTTGAAGAAGGCCTTGTATTATTTAAAATAAGTACCATGTGCTTGTTATGAAAAATAAATGCCTACGTATTATCTTAGAATAGTGCAACTAGAAGCACATTGTATGTGAATCATGGAAATGACATGTTTCTCATCAATGTTGATGATGTGATACTCACTAGTGCAAATAAGATGCATATTGTTGAGTCTAATTTTGATTTATGTGCCTCCTTTTAAATTTCATATTTGGGGATTTGGCATCATTATATGGACCTCTAGTTTATGCAAGTTATGGAAACACTGGTTTGTGAAAAAAAAAAAATTGACAATTCATTCTAGCATTTTGACCTTGGACACTATAAATCGATTGGGAATCCAATGGAAATAGGTTTATGATTGAGTCTTCATGATGGTAGAGATGCATTTGTTGATGCTCCCCATTGCTCTAGACAAGGATGAGTATCATGTTGTGGATCTCCATCTTCTTAAATTTCAATCTGTCGAGATGTAAGGATGATATGAAAATCATGAACGAGTGATGTGCATGAAGGTGAAGGTGAGAAGCACACTAGTGCACACACACACATGGAAGAAGCAATAGGAGAGACAATGGAAGGAGAGGCACTTCTAGTCATTACTGAAAGTACAAAAGATCTCTTACAAAGCTCACACTTCCTACTAGCTAACCCCAAAAATGAGATTTCTAGCACTTTTTATAGTTTTTGAGGCAAAGTAACTGGTTTCACATCTAATGGATGACCTAGTTAAAAATTATGTTTTGAACTATTTTTGGGGTATCAAACGATGTCCTAAAAATATGAAATTTGATAACTGCATCCTACATAGGCTCCTTAAGCTTGAGGACTCCTTGACTTGCACAAAATGTAGCATTACATTGAGAAATTGGGTTTTTATGTTACATTGGGTAGTGATAAAAATCACTATTGTTGCTAAGGATGATGTTGGTATTTTGTAGATCAATCTTGATGTTGAAAATTTGATGAGGACCCCCCCTTTAGTCTTGTGCCTTCACTCTTTATATGCTTCCTTTTCTTCTGTGGTGAGAGTTGCTACCAACACCCCCTCGCTCTAGCATCTGTCGTCCTCGATAGAACCTTGTTGCAGGGATCGATAGATGTAATCATGTCATAAGTTTCCATGCTCAAACCTTGGTGTTGAGACATGGGTTGACTCGAAGACTTTAAAGGTTGTTTGCATGAGATAAAAAATTTTGAGTGACATCTTGGCTTCTATGTATGTCATACGGTGCAAACATGGTAGCCAATGCCAAATGGTGGTGATCATATATGGAATGGTTGGGGGCTCTTGTGGTGGTGCAAAGTAAGGATAGCTAATCCAATCCTAGCTCTTGGGATCATTGTGTACCATCTTGGTTGTTATGCATGTCTTGGCATCGTGAGGTGACCTGAAGACTTTAAAGGTTGTTTGCATGAGATAAAAAATTTTCAGTGACAACTTGGCTACTCTGTATGTCATACGGTGCAAACATGGTAGCCAATGCCGAATGGTGGCGATCATATATGCAATGGTTGGTGGCCTTTGTGGTGGTGCAAAGTAAGGATAGGTAATCCAATCTTGGAACTTGGGATAGCTGGCAAGGACCAACATCGAGGGACTCAGCTGTAGCATGGATTGAACATAATGTGCATCGGAGCCTTCGACCATGTATACATCATATCCAAATATTCTTGTAATAAATCACACCTCCAATTTGGCTGGAAGATGGTGCCCTTGGTTTCTTGTGGAGGTAGGTCCTCTAGTTGGAACTGCATAGTTTGAGTCCATAGTTTCTTTGTAATCCTCTGAATCTTTGTATTGTACTCGGCTAAATACATAAAATATGATTTGTACTGGATATCGTTGGTAGAAATGTATCTTTTTGGTGTGATTTTTGCAAAGTAAGGGGATTTTAGGATGGTTTCTTCCATCATGGCCACGGCCTAGAGTTGAGCTTCTATATGAGCTGAGTGCATCTTCCCTAATTCCTCGACCAACTTCATCAAGCTGGTCTTGGTAGTTCAAAAGTGTCTTGAAACTCTTCTGTTACATGTTCACCAATGGTCGCTTGTGGCTCATACTCTTCTTTGAATGAGGGTTCCATTGGAATAGTGATAATTTCATGAGGCTCAGGAAGGTTCGGAGGGGAGTTTGGCCTCTGAAGTATTACCTGTTCTACTAGTTGAGCCTATCATGTAGCAAATTCTTATAGCAGATTGTGTAGCTCTTCCATTACCTTTTGGGTGGTGTTCCGATGCGGAAGTGGTTGTTCAATGTGTTCAATTGGAGGTGCTACCGTCCTCGTGTTCCTCAAAGTGGCACATTCTTCGGTTAGCTTATCATGTGCTTTGAGTAGTCTTGCATGGTCTTCTAAAATGATCTTGATTGTGTCAGATAGAATTGCTTGGAAGGGATTGGTACTGAGAGGACCTCTCAGGTTGTTAGTAACAGCTTTGAAATTATCCTTGTTTTCTTCTTGTAGTCTCTTGTTCTCTTCACGAGCTGCTGTGAAATGTCTGCAGAGGAGTCCCATGTTATGTGTGAGTCATGCATTTCACTCTATCTGAACTCTAAGATGGTCTTCTACTTTTGCTATGGCTTCTTTGTTTTGTTGCTCCAACTGTATTTCCATAGCATTGTAATTGTCTTTAAGCTCTGCATATTGTGCATTAAGTGAGTCAGTCTCTATGTTGAGTGAATTGAGTTGAGCTTGCAAGTGAGTCAGGATGTTTTGTAAATCCTGATAGTGTCGGCCAATTGAAGTGATCTCTTCACATGCTTGATGCATACTAGTGAACATTTGATGTAGTGTGATGTCAATGTTGTATGACAAGTAATTGGAATGTGAATGCATAATTGTATGTGTGTTGGTATGTGATGCACTCAGAAAGGAGGAGGGAAGGGGAATCATGGATGTTGTGTGAATATGCTTGTGAGTGATTGTGAAGTTGATGGAGGGGGAACAAAAATTGATGTGTGAAGTTTAGGTGGAGGTTCCATGGGTGGTGAAATATCCATGGCATTGGATGTGGTAGTGTGTGTGCTATCGATTGTGAAAAGTGTTATTGGTGTCGATAAAATGTAGGTGCAAAAATAGAATTAATTGGTAATGATGGTTGAGCTAGGGGGTGGAGTGTGGTAATGTCATTTTGAAAAGATTGGTTGAGTAGGAGGGTTGAGGAAGGGTTGGAGAAAAACTGGGATAGATAGGCAGGTGATGTTGGGTGTGTGTAGAAGTGCAATAGACACACAAGACGCACACACAAGGAGCACAAACGCACAAGACACATAGAGAAGACGATGGCTGGAATAGCTCTCTCTATTGATCAATGAACTGAACTGAAGTAAGAGCTGAATAATATCCCTAAGTACAAAGTACCACCACATATGAGAGTATCAAGTATGTGGTAACATGGGGAAAAAACCTCTAGCCAGCACTAGAGTAAAAGTGCCCATGTATAGGGAAAAGGTTCACATCAAAGCTACTCGAAGAACACATAAGTGTAACAAACCCCCTTGGAGCAAATAATGTGAACACATACAGGGAGTGACAGATCATCCACCACAAGCTATCAAGCCTAAAGCTTTGCAAAAAGCTTCAAACTTTTTCTGTGGAAGAGCTTTGGTGAATATGTCTGCCACATTATCTTGTGTAGGCACATATACCAAATCAATATCTCCTGCATGAAGGTGCTCTCTCACATAGTGATAATGCTCCTCAATATGTTTGGTCCGTGCATGAAACATTGGGTTTCGTGCAATAGCCAAAGCACTCTGACTATCTGTGAGAATCTGCGTAGCAGCATCAATCTCCATGCAAAGATCCATCAATAGGTGTCTCAGCCATATACATTCCACTGTAGCTGTGAAAACTGCCCTGTACTCAGCTTCACAACTTGATGCCGCCACTGTAGGTTGCTTCTTACTCAACCAAGATATGCATGAGTCTCCAAGGAAAAAGCAATTACCACTAGTGGACACGCGAGTATCATAACAACCAGCCCAATCACTATCTGTAAAAGCATGCAAGCATGGCTGAACATCTCTGCCATAAAAGAGACCTAAGCTCAAAGTGCCTCGGAGATATCTAAACACACGTTTCACTGCTTGCTAATGCTTAGTGCCAAGGCTATGCATGAATCGACTCAACTGGGAAACTGCATACTGTATATCTCGCCTTGTGTTGCATGCATATATAAGACATCCCACAACTTGCTGATAAAGAGAAGTGTCAAATGCATCACTGGAATCCTCAAATGAGAACCTGAATCCTGTCTCAACTGGTGTGGAAACTGGCTTACAATCCTCAAAGTCAAAACGCTGAAGTATTTTTTCAACATACTTTGCTTGATGCATAACAATTCCCCCCTCAACGGATACAAACTGGATGCCAAGATAGTAGCTCAAAAGACCAAGATAAGTGACATCAAAAGTATGCTGCAAATCAGCCATAAGAATGTCAAGTTTTGCATCACATGACCCAGTCAAGAGTATGTCATCGACATAAAGAACAAGCACTATAAGATCAGCCCCATTTTTGCGTACATAGAGTGTGCTTTCAATCGGACTACATGTGAAGCCAAGAGCAATCAAGTGCTTATGTATTTTGTCATACCATGCACGTGGAGCTTGCTTGAGACCATACAAGGCTTTATGCAAGCGACAAACCATATGCTCTTTCCCTTTCATAGCAAATCCAGGAGGTTGCTTCACATAGGCCTCTTCTTGCAAATCACCATTCAAGAAGGCTGTTTATATGTCCAACTGATGCGCTTTCCAACCTCGATGGGCAGCCAATGCAACCATGGTACGAATGGTAGTCATGCGTGAAGTAGGTGCAAAAGTTTCCTCATAGTCAATGCCATATTGTTGCGCATATCCTTTGGCAACCAATTTAGCTTTGTAGCGTTCAATGCTACCATTAGATTTTCTCTTGATCTTGTAAACCCACTTTGTACCAATGGCATTCTTTCCTTTTGGCAATTCACATAACTCCCAAGTACTATTCTGTAGCTCAATGATGAGTAGCACCTCCTTTAATGTCAATCCGGGAAGACGTGAGGATGGTATGAAGACCTCGAGCAAGTGGCGGCACAAGTGAGTGAGTGAGAAGCACACTAGCATGCACACACATACACACACACGCGCACACACAACAAGACAAAGAGTGAGAATCAATAGAGCTTTTAGATTACTTTCAAAATGCTCTTACAAGTTCGTTTCAATTACAATCTAACCCCCAAAAATGAGCTCTCTAGCTCTTTTTATAGTTTTTGACTAGGTTTTGGCCCTGTCCAGACCTAGTGTCCGGCCTAGTTAAAAATTAGGTTCCAGGGCCAATTTGAGGGCTTAAACGGAGTCTAAAAAATATGAAAATTGATATGTAGGTACTTCTAAGGCTCCTCAAGCTCAAGGACTCCTTGGCTTGCACAAAATGGAGCTACAAAAATATGAAATGGTATTTACAATGATTGTTAGTGATAAGAATCACTGTTAAAAGATGTAGATTTGGAAAAATTGAAGGGCCTATCTGCCAGATTTGCGTCGACTGCTTTGTCTACTTACTCCTTCACCTTGTTCTGACTCTCTCCGTTGGCTTCCTTGTCTAGTCAATCCTTGGGTGCCCATACTGCTCTCAACATATTCCTATGTATGGAATCCATTTTTGATTGCATCACACTCATCCATTGTGGATCGTCACATGCATCTTCAAAAGAAAGTGGCTCTTCATTACATGCTATAGCAATAAGAGAATAATCCACAAAATTACTTGATGCATGGTGAGAGCTTGATCTTGTTCTACCAAGTAAAGGTGCACTCAATTTACTGTCCTGCAAAGTTTGTTTCAGCCACTTTGGCATAGATTGTGCACTCTTGATAGACACACGTTCATTATGTAATACATCTTCAATATGTACATCATGCGTGGGCTGAATTTCATGCTCATTTTCAGCCATATTTTGATGCAAATGTTCAGCTATATGTGGCTGGAAATTTCCAACAGTTTTGGCAATTTGTGGCTGAAAATTTTCAGCCATGTTTGGATGGAAATTCTCAGCATTTTCAGCCCTTTGAACCTCAGTTGGCTGGTCTACATGGCCATAATCAAGCGCACCATTTTGGAACAAAGGCATGAGTGTATCGAACACATCTTGTGAGCTAACTGTTGGCAGTTTTTTGCATTCAAGTAGAGGGAAAACTGAATTTTCAGCAAATGCCACATCTCGACTCACAATAATTGTGTTCGTCAATGGATGGTACAACCGATATCCCTTACTTTCAACACTATAACCTACAAATATACATTTCTTTGCCTTGTCATCAAGTTTGTGATGTTTTTGTGATGACACAAGAGCATATGCCAAACAACCAAACACACGCATATGACTAACCATAGGCTTATGACCATTCGAAGCCTCATAAGGAGTGATGACTCTCAATGCTTTTGTAGGGCAGCGATTCAACACATAGTTTGCACACATCACTGCTTCCATCCAAAACTTATGAGGAAGATGCTTTCCTTTAACCATACATCGTGCCATTTCAAGTAGAGTTCTATTTTTACGCTCGGCAACACCATTTTGTTGAGGTGTATATGGCACCATACATTGGTGTGAAACACCTCTTTCACGAAGAAAAGCATTAAACTCATGTGACATGTATTCACCACCGCGATCCGTGACTCTATGTGACATGTATTCACCACCGCGATCCGTGCTTAGAGTCAAAAGCTTTTGTGAAGAAAAATTTTCAGCCATAATTAAAAATGCTTTGAAGCAAGAAAATACCTCATTCTTTGCTTTCATAGGATACACCCATGTATGGCAAGTAGCATCGTCAATGAAGGTAACAAAATATACATGCTTCCCAAAAGATGGAGTCTTGATGGGACCACATACATCACTATGAACAAGCTGTAATTTTCTTGTAGTGTGTGTATGACCATAAGGCATTTGAGGCAGCCCTGTTGTATGTATCCATGCGATACAAACCATTACATGATGTACCGGACCTCATGATAACATCGCGATTTCTGAAATCATGAACCATACACTTATCATCAACAAAGTGTACATGAAGTCCAACTTTGGCAATCAACGGAACTGACATTAGGTTCTTCTTTATACCGGGCACATACAATGCATTTTTCAAGAGAATCACACCTCCATTTGCAGCCGTAAGCTCAATTTCTCCTACTCCAATGATAGGATAAGAGGCATTGTTTGCACACACCACATGTCCTCCTTTAGATGCATCTTTCAAAGAGGCAAAAAATCTTTTGCATGGTGTTATATGCTTTGAAGCACCACTATCAAAGAACCAATCCGAATCAGCCTCACTCACAACCATACATTTAGAATGTAAAGAAGCATCATAATGACATGTAACAACACATGCCCAAAAATCTTGAGCCATGTTAGTTTCATCATTCTTTGCATTTGCTGAATTTTCAGCAATAGACATGCCGGATTCCTTCTTCTTTTCATTGCATTTTGCAAGCTTTCTACACTCATCAATAGTATGACCAGCCTTCCGGCAATAATTGCATCTCTTCTTCTTTTGCAAATCACCATCATTAGAGGAATGAGTGGAAGAGGAAGCTTGAGGCTTTGGTTTTTATGAACCCAAAGCTGAACCATACTTGCTTTTCCCCTTTTGTGAGATAGTAAGTGCTTGCGTTCCCTCAATCAAACCACTCCTATTCACTCTAGATTGCTCTTCTTGCAAAAGAAGAGACACAACCTTATCAAATGCATACATATTAGGATTTCCTTTTGCAACCAAACAAAGTGTAGTAGCAAAGCTTTGAAAAGATTCCAGTAATCCTTTCAACAATGTAGAAATGAGTGATGCATCCATAATGATCTCACCTATGTTTGCCAATTGCTCTTTCAAGTCCTTGATGCATGTTACATACACATCCACCGACTCATTTTCAGCCATACATACATTTTCAAGTTGCTTCCTCAAGTATGCAACACGTGCTTCATTACGCACGGAAGACAAAGAAGCAAGAGTGTCCCATGCCTGTCTCGATGTAGAACATGACCGAATGTGTGGAACTATATGACGCTTCACTAAAAGCGCAATCAAAGCATGAGCTTGAGCATCTTTTCCATCCCATCTAAGCTTGTCCTGTGTAGGTGGAGAAGGAGAAACCACTGTACTCGAAGAAGAAACTCCATCTGTGACAGTAGACTATGAAGTAGAAGCACTTGCCGGTCTTCAATCTACATCTGCCACTATGTTCCAAAGTTGTTTTGCAACAAGAACATGCTTCATCATGTAAGAACACATCGGATAGTTGGTCCCATCAAGCTTATCTTCAGCTTGAAGCATGCCAAACAAGTCATTGCTGCCCGCCATTTCACTAAGGAACAAGAATTTGACAAAATCTTCACTTTGACGAAAGCTGAAATGGATGCTGAAATTTCAGCTCACAAACCGTCACTCTGATGACGATTTTGACTGCACGAATGGCTTTGAAATGGGGGTAAAACTCCAGCGCACCTGGTGGAAATGTTTTCGGGCTACTAAAATTCACACTTCTATGCTCCGAAGTCGATTTGCACTGTTAGAAGTGCACGCGCGCCGCGACGCGAAAAACCGAAACTTGAGAAGAAACTGGACCTGCTCTGATACCACTGTTGGGTGTGTGTAGAAATGCGAGAGACACACAAGACGCACACACAAGGAGCACAAACGCAACAAGACACACAGAGAAGACGATGGCTGGAATAGCTCTCTCTATTGATCAATGAACTGAACTGAAGTAAGAGCTGAACAATATCCCTAAGTACAAAGTACCACCAC
Source organism: Ceratopteris richardii (assembly GCA_020310875.1). Lineage (NCBI taxonomy): Eukaryota > Viridiplantae > Streptophyta > Polypodiopsida > Polypodiales > Pteridaceae > Ceratopteris > Ceratopteris richardii. Next base: position 38,256,625 of record CM035409.1, read on the forward strand.
ATATGAGAGTAACAAGTATGTGGTAACATGGGGAAAAAACCTCTAGCCAGCACTAAGGTAAAAAGTGCCCATGTATAGGGAAAAGGTTCACATCAAAGCTACTCGAGGAACACATAAGTGTAACAGGTGAGTGTGGTAAAGGATGTAAATGATCTATCGGTGGCTATGTGTAGGTGGGAATGGAGGGTGGAAAAGAGTTGGAAATGGTGTGGTGGTGGATTGGATTGGTGGCTGCTTGAGATGGGAGTGTAGATGGTGGTTGTGGATGGTGGGGTAACAAGAACAATGTCCATAGAAGGACTAGATGTATGTGGAGGGGATTGAGGTGGGGACATGATTGGTACACGCGAATGGGATGGTGTCTATGGTGGTGTCTCAAAGGAAGCTTGAACATCTTGGGAGAGGGGGGGAATTGGTGGTGATTGGGGGAATGGTAGGCTTGGTGAGGGAGGTTGTATCAATTGGTGGGATGGGTGTGGGTTTGTGGCCTTGGAGGGTAGATCAGTGGGAGAGGTTGACTGGCATTGGAACTTGGATATTTTGACCTGCTCAAGGGAGAATACGAACGTGATGTGGAATGAATCTTTGGAGGGGCCGTTGAGGGCTTCTCCTACACCTACTACTTTTGTGAGAATGTTGATAGCTTCATTGAATGGAGCACCAAATCCACTACTGTCGAGTTCTTATTGTAATAAATCTTGGCTTTGCTTCTCTGTGAGTTGCTATCGGGCCCAAACTATTAGAGTTAGACGTCTGCGGAAGCACACGAACAACACAAGGAAGAAGAAGAAGCTTGGATCACAACATAGTACTGAATGTATTACCTCTAGAATGAACAAAAGATAGGTAGCCCGTTAGGGAAATAGGCGTATATACAAGCAGGGGGAAAAAACATCTTAAAGAGGGAAAAAGGTGCCCCAACGATCCTAGTGTGTTCCCACACATCATTACCTAAGTATACCAATAAATCCCCCCTAGGAGTGATGCGGTGAACAAGGAGCTGGCACTCATGTATAAGGAAGTGCCAAGCTGTGTGGAAATCACTCCACAAAAGGAAGTAAGCCCAAAGCTTTGTGGAAAGCTTCAAACTTCTCCCTAGGTAGAGCCTTCATGAAAAGGTCTGCAATGTTCTCCTGCGTGGGCACATATGCCTAGCTGATCTCCCCAGTAGAGAACCTCTCTATGACATAATGATAATGCACCTCAATGTGCTTAGTAAAAGCCACTAGTGGACACACGAGTGTCATAGCAACCAACCCAATCAGAATAAAAAAAAGCATGCAAATCTGGCAGTAGTGATCCCCCTTGGGATAAAAAAACCCAAGTAGCCGAGTACCACTCAAGTAGCGAAAGATGCGCTTAATCGCCTACCAATGCTTGACTCGTGGGCAATGCATAAACCTGCTCACCTATGAGACAACAAACTAAATATTTGGCCGAGTAGTGCATAAGTAAATCAAGCATCCAACAACCCGTTGATAGAGGACAACATCAAATGCATCTCCAACATCATGAAGACTCAGTCGTAAACCTGTCTCCATATAAGTGGCAATAGGTTTACTATCTTCAAGGCCAAAACGTTGCAATAATGTGTCAATATATTTTGTTTGACACAAAGCCATTCCACCATCAACGTGCATAGACAAAATGCCCAAATAATGATGCAAATGCCCCAAATCATACATCTCAAATGAGGCATGCAAATCAATCTTAAAATCAGCAATATGCTTCTCATGAGGACCAGTGAGCAGCATGTCATCAACATAAACCACAATGATCAGAAGTACATCATTAGCACGCTTAACATATAAGGTGCTTTCAATTGGACTATTCTCAAAACCATGTGCAATTAAATAGGCATGTATCTTTTCATACCAAGCACGTGGTGCTTGCTTTAAACCATATAATGCCTTCTTTAACCTGCACACCTCGTTTTCATGCCCATCCTGCACAAAGACACGGGTTTGAAAAACATACACTTCTTCATGCAAGTCACCATTCAGAAATGCTGTTTTAATGTCCAACTGATGTACATTCCAACCATGATGAGTTGCAAGTGCACAAATGCTACAAACAGTAGTCATTCGGCAAGTAGGAGCAAAGGTTTCATCAAAATCAATGCCTCTTTCCTACGCATAACCCTTTGCAACAAGTCTAGCCTTATATCTGTCAACTGTACCATCAGGTTTAGGCTTCAACTTGTATACGCACTTAGTGCCAATGGCCTTCTTGCCAAGAGGCAAGTCACATAAAGATCAAGTACCATTCTTCATTATAGCATCATATTCAGATTGCATAACAGCAATCCAATTTTCTAAATTTTGTGCTTCATCAAACGAAACAGGCTCAGTCTCATCACATAGACTAGATGCAACCATAGCATAGCAATCTGATGCAAAAGAGGCACTACGAGAGCCTGATCGAGTACAATATGACAAAGGTGCATCTAATTTGCTATCATGCAAAGTCTGCACCAGCCATTTTGGCATAGTTTTTGCCTCCTTAATATCAGCTCTCTCATCAAGTGCATCATGTAAATATGCATTAGAAATGGGATGATTTGCATCATCACATGAACCTTGGAAAGGCTGAGAAGTTGCCTCATTAGGACCAACACTAGACTGTCCACCTGTAAAAAGAGGCAGCAAAGTATCATGCATGTCCTTGGAGCTAACAGATGTCTCCTCAGTAGATGAAAGCAATGGTTGAATAGCATCTTCCACAAAAACAACGACATGGCTAACCAGAATGCGTTTAGTCTATGGATGATACATACGATAGTGTTTACTTTCAGAATTGTACCCAACAAAAATAAATTTTACTGCTTTATCATCCATTTTTCTACGATGTTTTTCAGGCACCAATGCATATGCCAAACAACCAAAAACACGCAGATGAGCAACAGATGGCTTGCGATCATGCCAAGCCTCATATGGAGTGATAGATTGCATCGCTTTAGTGGGATACCTGTTAAGTACATATGCTGCACACATGACAACCTCAAGCCAAAATCTATGTGGTAAAGCCTGACTCTTGACCATACAGTTCGCCATCTCCATGAGTGACCTATTCTTCCGTTTAGCAAATCCATTTTGTTGAGGTGTATACAACACTATACACTGGTGTTTTATCCCACGTTCAATCAGAAATGCATTAAAATCAGTAGACATATATTCCCCCCGATCAGAACGAAGGGTGCCCATTTTACATGCTTACATGTTTTTAGCCAAAACCAAAAACTGTTTGAAGCACATGAACACTTCGAACTTTGCTTTCAATGGATATACCCATGCATGCTTAGAAAAATCATCAATGAAAGTCACAAAGTAAAGATAATTTCCAAAAGGTGTCTGCATAGGACCATGTACAAGCTGCAATTTTTGAGTAGCCCAAACTGAACCATCGTTTGGAAATGAGGAACGCTGCATTTTGCCCAAAATACAGCCTTCACAAACATGTTTTCCAGGTGCCTCAAGTTTTGGCAAAGAGGACACCATTTCATATTTCTGTAGGTGTAGCAAACTAGCAAAATTTAGATGACCAAAGCGTGCATGCCAAAGCTTTGCATCTGAGATAGTCTGAGAATCATGTACTGCACATGGCGAATCATTTACAGATCTTTCATAGTCTATGAGCTTATACAGCCCACGACATAAAATGCCAGAAGCAATGATCACGTCACCATTTGACAGATCATGAACTATACATCTGTCATCAACAAATTTCACATCCAAGCCAGTCTTGGCTAATGTAGAAACTGATAACAGATTTTTCTTGATCCCTAGCACAAACAAAGCATCTGACAAAGTGAAAGAAATACCGTCAATAGTAGTCAAAATGATCTTACCAACTCCCATGACAGGATAAGAGGAGTTGTTGGCACATGTGACAGTATTCCCTGTAGGGGCAGGCTCGAGTGAAGAGAAGAAACTACACTGTGAGGTAATATGTTTGGTCGCCCCACTGTCAAAGCACCAAACATCTGAGTCTACTGCAGACATGCACTGCTCATGAGAAGATGGGTCAAAACTACAAACAGTAGTAAACGCCCATTCTTCTTCCTGCACAAGATTATCAAACTTTATTTTTGGTGTAGAGGCCTTTGCAACAAGCATTCCAGCCTCTTTCTTCTTTGCCTCTTTAGCAGCCAGTTTTGGATAGTCATTTATGATATGATCATTTCCTTTATAGTACTTGCAAAACAATTTCTTCTTTTTTGATTTCTTTTCATCTTTGTCTTCCTTCTTCGATTGTGCAGAATTAGCGAATTTCTGCTTACTAGTTGAAGAGCTCCATTTTCCTTTGCCCTTCTGACTAGCCAAGAAAGCTTGATATGCAACACTCATAATGGAACTATTCTGCCTAGACTGATCCTCTTGCAACAGAATAGAGACTAACTCCTCAAATGACAAGGCATTTGGATTGCCTTTCATCATCAACCGAAGAGTAGAAGCAAAAATCTGATATGAATGAGGAAGACCATTCAATGGTCTGCACAAGTGAGCTATTTGGTATAACCTGATCAACAGAAATCAATTGTCCTTTCAAGCCTTTGATCTTCGTTAGAAAACTATCCATAGAATCACCTTCATTCATGTGCTCACTCTCCAACTATTTTCAGAGGTAAGTGACACGAGCCTCATTCCTAGCTTGGTACAATGTAGTAAGTATATCCAAGCATCCTTAGCTATTCTGCAAGAGCGAATGTGAGGAATAATGGCACGTTTGACAGACAAAGCTATTAATGCATGTGCCTGGGCATCTCTGCCATCCTAATGAATTTGCTCTCCAATAGTTGCAGCACAAACTGCAACACAAATAGGAATATGCAGAATATCATGATCTTCGACACCTTTTGCATCAGCTTCAATACCTATAGTTGTAATAGTTGGAGGTGTGGTACGACATTTTTCAACACCCTTCACAATGTTCCACAGTCCTTTTGCAACCAATACATGTCGCATCATATAAGCCCACAACGGGTAGTTGGTACCATCCAACTATCCTCAACAACCAACATACAAAATACATCACTGCTTTGTGTGTGAGAGACAAATGAAGATAGGGGGAATCAATAATTGATGGAGAGTGTTAATCTCCAAATGAATAAGCTATCCTTGAAGTTAGAGCACCTCTATATCAAGAATAACTTAAAACCTTTACCAATTTGGAGGATCAATGCTCAATTATCAAAATCTTGAACAAACTGTGAAGAGAGTAATTATTCAGAAAGTCTGCTGCACATATCTTACTCATTGACTAATCAAATGTGTAACGTTTTCTATAGAACTTTGCATACGGTGTTGTCTATAGTTTCTAAACTTTTTGCAAGCTAAATCATTTCAAAAGATTTAGTAGATCTTGAGAAATGATCTAAACAATTCACCCATGTCTAAAACTGTAGTTCTTTACAGTCGACTTTGACACCTACAACTTCTAAAGCATGATTCTCCCAAACTACAACCCGTTTATTCAAATGCTTTAAGGCATAGGTAGCTTACCTTCCAACTTAAAGAATGAGTGCTTGGTTGCTCAAAAATTTCCACTGTGGAAGGAGAACTGACCAAAACATTAGCATCAAATTTTGCACCTCTTGCAACTTCACTTCTTCACATTTACACATGTGAATGTTCCTACACTCAATTCTCTCAGCTGATCACAATTAGGATCTAAAAACTTGTACAGAGGTCAATCAACTATAGACTTAGACTTGTACAAAATCATTTCACAAAAGATTAAACACAGAAGGAGTACACACAGAAATATCGGGCATAACTTTTCTTCATTTTTGAGAAGTTTTACATCTAAGTGATGAGAGAGTTATCCTACACTTCTAAAGTGTCTAATGACTCAAAATACTTCTATTTCTTTTGTTCACATGCTCTTACATACTTACCCCGATATTTTTCTTGTATATATAGGCAAATATGTACAAGCTCATAACCATACAAAAAGTATATGTGAGGTATCTCTAAATTAATGTACATATATATACACATCTTCATCTTCTGAACATGTACTTTCTTCATGCTTCATAAATTGATCTTTTCTTCAGTACTTGACTTCAAAACTTCAATTGGTGATTGATTTGCACCAACAGCTCCCCCACAATCTTCTTTATACCTACCATGTCTTTGAATCTCTGTAGCTTTGGTCCATCCAAGCTTTTGGTTAGCATATTAGCTATCTGATCTTTTGTTGAAGTATGTATGACTTCAATCTCCTTATCCATCACCTTCTCTCTTAGAAATGATATTGAATCTCATTATGTTTAGTCCTGGCATGAAAAACAGGGTTAGCAGCTAGATACAATGAACTCATGTTATCTCCATGAATAGTGGGTATACTTTGAATGATGTCAAAACTCTTCATAAGAGTCTTTAGCCATATGAATTCCTTTGCAGCTTCAATCATACCTTTATACTCTGCCTCTATGGATGATAAAGAAATTGTGTGTTGCTTCTTAGAACACCAAGAAATTAACTTATCTCCCACATAACACAAGTATCCATATGTTGATCTCCTATCATCAAGGTTACCTGCCCAATCTGTATCACTATATATCTTGATGTTTGTATCTGATGTAAAACCATAATACAAACCTTCTTTGAGTGCACCCTTAATGTACCTCAACACCCTTTGTCCTGCAACCCAATGATCTTTCCTAGGACAATGCATGAATTGAGACAACACGCCAATTGCATATGAAAAATCAGGCCTAGTTAATGTAGCATAAATAAGACTACCAACCAGAATTTGATACAACTTCATATCCTTGAATTCTTCTCCTCCATATCTGCTCAATTTGTGATTCACTTCCATTGGAGTAGGTGTTAAACTTGATCAACAAATTCTTAAAATACCTTTCTTGAGTTACATACACTCCATGTTGAGTGTATGAGATCTCCATGCCCAAGAAATATGACAAGTCTCGCGAGTCACCTCTACTTGCGTTTCTTCCAAAGTAACCTCTACTACCTCTACCTCTGAAATTACCTCTTTGATTTCTGCCACCTCTTCCTCTTGAACTAAAGTTTTGATTATATCCACCATTGTTATGAAACAATCATGAGCTAAGTGATTTGTCTTACCACAAATCCAGCAAGCTTTGACTCCATCTTTATTACGTCTACCTCTTCCTCTACCTTTGCCACCTCCTCTTCCTCTTAGGAAGTTAGCTTGGCTAGTTGTACCTTCTTCTTCATTTGCTTGTTGCTTTCCTTTGCTATTCTTCTTCTTATCCTTTGAATACATTGCTCGACCTACATTCTTATCACTTTCACCTTTGACATCCTGCTAAAAGGTTAGCATGTGTCCTAGCAACTGATTTAAATCAGGAGTAAAATGATCTAGTGACAATTTAGTAGACAAAATGAATGGCTTCCATTTGTCATCATCTTTCAAACCTGTGAGGATTTGCCTTACCAATTTATCCTCCTCAATATCTTCATCAACTGCTCCTAATGCATCTGCAATGTCCTCCATCCTTGTTACATAATCAGAGATGGATTGAGAGGCCTTCTTCTTGAATGTGGTAAACTCTGCCCACAAAGATGCCTTCCTTGACTTTGTAGTGTTTTGGAAATGCTCCTCCAAAGCACTCCATATATCACTTGCACTTTCAAGACCTCTAATGTGAGGTAGCAAGTACTCATTAACACCCATATAGATAATGCTCCTAGCTTGAGCATCTCTCTTCATCCAAGTCTTCAAATATGATAGTTCATCCCTAGTTGGAACACTAGGATCTCTGAATTGAGGCTTTTCTTCTTCTCTAGTGATATAAGCTATCAGGTCTTTGCTCATAAGATGAGCTTCCATCCTCATTGACCATGCTGGATAGTTTTCTCTATCCAATTTCTCTATCTGAAGAGAATCTCCCATCCTTTCTTCACATGTGTATTAAGTTCTTCAACTTTATAAGGAATAAGTGTACCTTTACTTCAAATGAAGTTCCTTCTGGTCTTCTTGATATCTTCTGGCCTTCTTCTCAAGCTTTTCTCTCAAGCTTTCACCTTTTGAATCTTCAAATGTTGAATTCTTTATGACTGCAGCAGCCGGGGTCCTCCTTTCTTCAATTTTGATGATTCTTGCTCTGATACCACTGATGGAGAGTGTTAATCTCCAAAAGAATAAGTTATCCTTGAAGTTAGAGCACCTCAATATCAAGAATAACTTAAAACCTTTACCAATTTGGAGGATAAATGCTGAATTACCAAAATCTTGAACAAACTCTGAAGAGAGTAATTATTGAGAAAGTATGCTGCACATATCTTACTCATTGACTGATCAAATGTGTAAAGTTTTCTATAAAACTTTGCACACGGTATAGTTTGCACACTTTCTCCAAGTTAAATCATTTCAAAAGATTCAATAGATCTTGAGAAATGATCTAAACAATTCACCTATGTCTAAAACTGTAGTTCTTTACAGTCGACTTTGACACTAGCAACTTCCAAAGCATGGTTCTCCCAAAATACAACCCATTTATTCAAATGCTTTTAGCCATAGGTAGCATACCTTCCAACTTAAAAATGAGTGCTTTCTTGCTCAAAACTTTACACTGTGGAAGGAGAACTGACCAAAACATTAGCATCAAATTTTGCACCTCCTACAACTTCACTTCTTCACATTTACACATGTGAATGTTCCTACACTCAATTCTCTCAACCTGATCACAATTAGGATATGAAAACTTGTACAGAGGTCAATTAACTATAGACTTAGACTTGTACAAAAGCATTTCACAAAAGATTAAACACAGAAGGAGTACACACAAAAATATCGGGTGCAACTTTTCTTCATTTCTGAGAAGTTTTACATCTAAGTGATGAGAGAGATATCCTACACTTCTAAAGTGTCTAATGACTCAAAATACTTCTAATTCTTTTGTTCACATGCTCACATACTTGCCCTTACATTTTTCTTGTATATATAGGCAAATATGTACAAGCTCATAACCATACAAAAAGTATATGTGAGCTATCTCTAAATTAATGTACATATGTATACACATCTTCATCTTCTGAACATGTACTTTCTTCATGCTTCATAAATTGATCTTTTCTTCAATCCTTGACTTCAAAACTTCAATTGGTGATTGATTTGCACCAACAATAATTGTGGCCTAGGAGGTGATGGTTGGGGAGATGGTTGCGATGATGGTGACATGTCCAATTTTAAGCATGGGATGGATCCTCTCATGAGCTTGGTAGGATGGGAGGTTGTCGAACGGTTGCTCTTCTATTCTTGTAACTAAGTTCTGGTAAAAACATGCTCAATATGAATTTCATAAGCAAGGCATATATACATAATCCTTGTAATTGCACAACATCCATGAATAACCTATTTTCTTGTCCATCGATGGTTTGCTAGGCGTAATTGCTCTATTATCCAATGTGCTAGGTCAATTTTCATGGAGATATTATTGAATAGATATAAATTAAACCATATGTGTTTGTGCGGTTGTGTGAACCTATCTTGCATGGGGAATGAGAAGTGCTGAGTACCTATCCGTAGGGGCATAGATAACTCGGGTGTAATAGCTAAAATTTGGGACCATTTTAGCACATCTTCTCTCTTCATGATTTTAGGGACTAAGGTATCTTTCTCAGATGGAATATGGATCCCATTCATTTTTACTGCTGACCGGATAAGCTTGCATGTCAAATTGAACCTCTTGAAAGGTGGATCAAAGACTAGAGAGGGAAAAACGAAAGTGCTTGGAAGCTCTTTCTTTGAACCTAGTTGAAGAGTAGTAATCCAATAGAAGCACCTATAAAAATCTTATTTCGATAGCTGTGATTCAAAGTATTCCTTGAATCCAATTTTCTCCAATAGTAGTTGTAGTTCTGCTTTGTTTTGTAGTGTCTCAAACTCTTGGGAAAAGAACGATATCTTCCCCATGTGTTATTGAAAGACAATTTTGCCTTAAATATGTATTCTGCATCAATAAGATGTCCTAGAAGTCCTTGGAACCAATGATATTTTGCATGGATATGATTGATTTTTCCATGAGGTGGATCTTCGATAGGCATGGGACCTCAAATCCCAAGACTTCTCATGGTGGCAGCAAAGGGTACTCTTCCACTTGTAGGTTGCAATAGTCCATTGGATGTTGGGACCTACCATGGTTTAATCTCTTGCTTGCATTGTGAGCTTTTGTGTGTAACATAGAGATCTGCTACAAAAGGAGAACATATTAGTATGGAAACATATGTCAATCTCAGTATGGAGAGATGGCAATCCCTTTCCAATACTGATGTGTTCAATGTAACTGAGTAGTGTGGAGTGAGATCGATGATGGCTTTGTGCCTAATGCACATCACTAGACTTCCTATATGCATAATCTGGATAGTGCACGATCTCGTATCCATGCTTGGTGTCATCATTTATTACAAGATTTTGGGAGGGTTATTATTACAAGGTTGGTTGTTTAAGATAGGTGTATTTAAGGTATTTAGGCACCCATTTCTAAGATGTTTGAGAGACTATCTTACAAGGGTACTAAGATACAATGGCATCTTGAACTCTTTCTCCATTTGTTTCTTTAGGATTTGAATGCCTTTCTCTTCTTTACCTATAAGAATTATATCATCAACATATATGCACATGTAAATGAACCCATCATCACTTGCTTTGACAAGCAAGCTGCTATTTGCTTTAGATACTTGAAAACCAAGTTCCTTTAAGAACTTCACAAGTCTATAATTCCATGCCCTTGGGGTCTGCTTCAAACCATACAAAGCTCTCTTGAGCTTACATACATGATCTGGATACCTTTCATCTCTGAATCCTTGTGGTTGCTCCATGAAAACATCATATGAAATATAACCATTTAAAAAAGCACTCTTCACATCCAATTTACATAATTTCCAACCTTTACATGTAGCAATGGCTATGAGTGTCCTGATGGTTGTCATCTTTGCCATAGGACTATAGGTCTCGTCATAGTCTATACCATATGTCTGAGCAAACCCTTTCACAACAAGTCTAGCTTTATATCTAGACACACTTCCATCTGCATACCTCTTTATCTTGTAGACCCATTTGGATCCAATGATCTTCTGTCTATTTGGTTTAGGAACCAAATCCCATGTCTCATTCTCCATCAATGCATCATACTCTTCCTGCATAGATTTCTCCCAATTTTCCTTACCTTTTGCCTCTTCATATGTAGAAGGGTCTTCATCTGCTTTCACCATGTAAGCATAATCCTTAGTAGTAAAAAAAGAAGTGTCATAGCTATACCTTGTAGGTTGCCACTTGTGTCTTGATGAACTTCTGAGTCTCCACTTCTTGAGGTTTCTGGTTCATCACATTCTGGATCAAACCTTGGCAGTTCTTCAACTTCAACCTGTACTTCATTGTTCTATTCTTCATCAAATATTTGAACCTTTGATTTACCTTTCTTTTGATTCACAACTTCTCCATCACCTGCACGAATATTGATTATACCTGCATACCAAGTACCTTGTTCATCAAATGTAACATCCTTTGACACAAGCAATTGTTTAGTGGATGGACTCCACAACATATAACCCATCTGCTTATCATCATATCCAATAAACACATACTTTTCAGCTTTAGGTTCCAATTTATGCCTCAATTGAGATGGCACATATGCATATGCCAAACATCCAAATATTTTGCAATGATCTAGGGTAGGTCTCTTACCCCACCATGCCTCATATGGTGTCATACCCTGCAAAGCTTTACATGGTAATCTATTGACCAATATGTAGCTGTATTTACGGCCTCAACCCACAAATAATTCGGACAATTTTTCTCCTTCATCATGGATCTTGCAAACTCAACAAGAGTTCTATCCCTCTTTTTTCTACACCATTTTGTTGAGGAGAGTACCTGCAAGTAACCTCTCTTTTTATACCTGCATTCCATAAATAATCACTGAACTCATTAGAGAAATACTCTCCCCTCCATCTGACCTTAGTCTCTTCAACTTTTGTCCTGTGATTCTTTCTGCATACACATGATAATGTTTAAATGTATTAAATACCTCTGATTTATCTTTGATCACATAGATAGTGATCCACCTGGTAGCATCATCAACATAAATCACATAATATCTTGAACCATTTATACAAAAATCCTTTGAAGGTCCCCATACATCCGTATGTACCAATTCAAGCTTCTGCGAATACATAAATCCATGCTTATTGTATGATTGCTTATGAGCCTTACGTAATTGACATGCCTCACATCTGTATGTCATATGTTGACCTACAACATTAGGCAATCCAAGCACTGAACCATTGTTAACCATATCTTTAATACCTCTTTCATTAAAATGTCCAAGCCTTTTGTGCCAAAGATCTAAGTCGGAGATCTTATGTGCTTCATAAGTGAACAAGGCATGACCAACATTACCTTGAATCTTCAATGTGAAGAGTTTCCCTTCTTTCTTCCCTGAAACAATTTGTTTATACCCATTGCTAGGGTCTTCCACAAAAACTCCTTCATTAGTGAACCTTACTTCATAACCTTTTTCAACAATTTGTCCTACACTTACCAGATTGTTTGGAATTGTAGGAACATACAAAACCTTACTCAAAAGAGTACTTCCATCCTTGGCCTTCAGTGATCCAATTGACTTCACATTATGCTTTGTATTGTCACCTTTTTGAACTACATGATTAGTTACCTTATTCTCCAAATCAGTCATCAAGGCTATGTTGCCACTTAGGTGATTGCTACATCCTGAGTCAATGTAGATGAATCTTTGGTCTTAACTTTGCCTTTCACAAGTTGCATTCATGATCAAGGTTGAATCCTTCTTTTGATATGAAACATAATTGTAGTAGGTATTGTTGTAGGATTGGCTTTGGAATCAATTAGGGCTTTGATTGGCTTGAGCATAGTGCCTTGCCCTAGCTCGATGTAATGAATGGTCGTCTGTCAACTATGCCAAGGGAAGTATTTCACTATTTTTGGTATATTGCCATGTGATATCTAGTGTGATCTACTCAATGGATGGCATTCACTAGATGAAGCTCTTCTACTTTCACATTCCTATATGTGGTTATACCCTATCATCTTATCTTCATATGTTTAATGCACTCTAGGGCTTTAACTTGATCTTCCTCTCGAATACTTTCCTCTTCCTCCTTATGCTTCTTATCCAAGGTCAATTGTCTAAGCATTTCTTCCATAAATGGTTCTTGATAAAGCTTGAATCTACATGCACTAACGTAATTTGGCATTGCATTGCTCCACTTGTTGAAAGTTTATTGATATTCATAGGTCCATAACCATGTTTCTCTAACTTACGAGCATGTTGCTTTAGAGTATAGAATAATACTAAATCACCAACTTTTAAACCCTTGTATTTTACACGCACATTGAAATAAGCCTTTTGTGTCTTGTTTGTTGGATATATGTTTATTGCTGCCCTTAACCTAGTTTCTTCTAAGCATTATAAGTCCATAATCCTAGATGCTATCTCATGGCCTGTCCATTGATGCTCTCGTGCAACCTTGAGAGTGAGTATCAAGAAGTTTAATGGAAGCACTATATTTTGACCAAAGACTATTTGAAAGGGAGCTGCATCGAGTACTATTTTCTAGACCACTCAGTATGCCCAAACAACATTGTGTAACTGTTTGTCTAAGTATGAGTGTTTGTTTTCTACTAGCTTAGACAATACATTGCACATGATTTTGTTACTACTCTCTACCTATCCATTGGCACGTGAATGATATGATGTTGACTTCTTGTGAATCACCATAAAATCGTGCAACAAATATTCAATGAATTCATTTAGGAAATGAGTTCCTCAATCACTCACCAACTATATAGGCAATCCATATCTCATAAACACGTTTTACAACAAGAATTTTGCCATAATTTGTGCATCATTCTTTCTGGTAGCCTTCACTTCTACCCATTTGGTCAGATAATCCATGGCTCTAATTATGTACTCAACATGAGAACCTTTAGCAAGGGGGTTAATGGGTCCTACAAAGTCTATACCCCACTTAGAGAATGGATGTCCTCCCATCATGGGTCTTAGTGGCATCCCATCTTCGCAAATTGGATATTGAGTTCATTGGCATGTGTCACATACCCTCACATAGGTATGTGCATCCATATGAAAAGTGGGCCACCATAGACCTAAAAATAGTATGGCTTTGATCACCGAGTCGGGCCCAAGGTGCCCTCCTGCAACACCTTGGTGTCCAATGTCCAAAATCTTCAAGTATTCGCTCTCATGGACACATAACCTCATAAAATTTCATTCGTCGGATGCGTTCTAAAGCTTCTACCTGTGCTTCTTCTCGAATTCATCTTTCTTCTTCCTTGCATTCCTTAGTAGTACTGAGTCGATTTAGCATCTCCTCCGTCAGGGGTTCTTGATATAACTTGACTCTGCATCCACTTATGTAACTTGGTAGGATGTCGCCTTCTAGAGTGGCTAGTTGAATTGCTCCACTTGTGGAGATCCTATTGATAATCATTGGTCCATAGCCTCTCTTCTCTAATTTCCAAGCATGTTGCTTCAGAGTGTAGACTAAGACTAGGTCTCCTGCTTTCAAGCCCTTATCCTTCACATGTGTGTCAAAATATGCTTTCTGCCTTTTCTTGGCTGCATAAACTCCTATTGCAACTCTCAATCATGTTTCACCTAATCGTTCAAGATTGACGATTCTAGAGGAGAGCTCATGGCCTGTCCAGTCATGCTCTTGTGCTACTTTCAATGTAGGTATAAAAAAGTCCAATGGAAGCACTACATTTTGGTTGAACACCATCTGAAAGGGTGTGGCTTGGAGTACCTTTTTATAGGCAACTCTGTATGCCCAAACAGCATGGTGTAGCTGTTTGTCCCAATCAGAGCGTTTATTATTCACCAATTTTGTCAATACATTGCATAGAATCTTATTGGTGCTCTCGGCTTGCCCCTTAGCTTGTGGATGATAGGGGGCAAACTTTTTATGTATCACCAAGAATTCTTGGAGAAGGTTTTCTATGACTTCATTCAAGAAGTGCGTGCCTCTATCACTTACTAGTTCTATTGGTAGCCCATATCTGGTGAACACATTCCCAAATAAGAACTTAGCAGTCATTTCAACATTGTTCTTTGTTGTAGCTTTTACCTCTACCCATTTGGTTAGATAATCAGTGGCCACAATAATGTATTCAACATGGGAACCCTTAACTGGGAGGTTAATAGGACCGACAAAGTCTATTCCCCACTTAGAGAATGCACATCCACCCATCATAGGTTTCAATGGCATCTCATTTTTACGTATAGGATACTGAGTTCACTGACAAACATCACACCTCTTCACATAGGTATGTGCATCCATGTGAAGCGTGGGCCACCAAAGACCTACAAAAAGTATTGCCTTGATCACTCTATCTGGTCCAAAGTGTCCTCCTGCTACACCTTGGTGAGCAGTTTCCAAGATCTTCAGATATTCTCTCTCGTGGACACATAATCTAAGATCCCCATCTTTTCCTCATCTGTATAGATTATTTCCAATGAGAGTATAGTCTAAAGCTTCTTGTTCTAAGCTCCTTTTTCTAGCCAATGCCATTTCTTGAGGGAATGTTTTCGTCCTTAGGAAGGCTGCTAATGGTTTGCTCCAATCTGGCACTAAAGACACTCGTGGACACATAATCTAAGATCCCCATCTTTTCCTCATCTGTATAGATTATTTCCAATGAGAGTATAGTCTAAAGCTTCTTGTTCTAAGCTCCTTTTTCTAGCCAATGCCATTTCTTGAGGGAATGTTTTCGTCCTTAGGAAGGCTGCTAATGGTTTGCTCCAATCTGGCACTAGTGGTTTAGTATGGCAGACTGGGAATTCCTTGCACATCTTATGGACATCTCCTTCCATAGTTGGCCAGTGCACTCCGAGTCTCCTTAGTGTCTGTAAAGTTCTTTGCCTTGAGTAGTGTTGCTCTAATGCACCCACATGTGCTAATTGCAACCATTTTGCATACCGCTCCTCTTCCACGCAACAAGCTAATATCCCTTGATCTGTATGATTGTACATACTCCCTGCCATGATATGGTACTTCTAGGCCTTCACTACCTCTTTATCTTGAGTGTTTATTACTGGATGTTTAGGCCCATATGTCAATACTGGCACTAAGGTCTTGGCACGCTGTGGTACAACTTCCAAATTAAACAAGTAAGCATTAGGAAGGTCATCTGATACTCCTTGTGAGGCCTCTCCAGACGTGAGCCTCGAGAGATGATCTGGTCTCAAGTGAGTCTTGCCTTTCCTCACCACTACCTCAAAGTCATATTCCATTAGTAAGAGGAACCATCTTACTAATCTTCATGTGTTGCATGGCTTGTTTACCAAATACAGTAGAGCTTGATGATCAGTTAAAAAATAAAACTTATTTGCAAGAAAATAGTGCCTAAACTTTTTAACCGCATATACCATGCCCAATCCTTCTCTTTCGGTAGTGGTATAGTTTCATTCAGTTGGATTCAATTGTCTACTCGCATAAGCTATTGGAAGATCCATGTTACCTTCACCAGTTGGTTGTGCAAGTACACACCCAATAGCATAATTGGATGCATCCACATGGACATGGAATGGCTTGTTCCAATCTGGTGTAGTCAACATTGGTGCTGAACACAATCACCATTTAAGCTCATTGAAAGATTTCTCACATTCATCAGTCCACTCAAAATTGGTCAAAATTTTGTACAAAGGCATACATGTGTATAAAACGTCGGTAATAGCCACAATGCCCCATGAAAGCTTGCACTTCCTTGACATTCTTTGTCCTAGGTAGTTCTGCGATAGCTCTCACTTTCTCTTCGTCAGTGGATATGTTGATCTTTGACACTATGTGTCCTAGAATCTTGTCTTGCTTGACCATGAAAATGCACTTTTCTGGGTTCACGTAGACTTGATATTCTCTACATTTGTCAAAGATTTTCCCGAGTTCAGGTATATGTGTCTATCTAATGTTGGAATGAACACAAAGATCATCAAGATAGACTTCCAAATTCTTCGTCAGGAACTCTTTAAACACATGGCATATCAGTCTCTGGAAGGTTGCGGGTGCATTGGTTACCCAAAAAGCAAATATGCCCCACTCTGTGGCAAAAGCCATTTTATGCTGATCTTTTGGTGCAATGGCTACTTGATTGTAACCAGAGAACCCATCTAGGAAGATGTATACTTTCTTGCCTACTACCCTTTCTAATAGATGCTAAGTGATAGGAAGCGGATAACTATCTCTGATAGTGGCTACGTTAACCTTCAAGTTAATGCATACATGTAATTTGCCATTCTTTTTGGGCACCACTACAATGGGGGATACCCATTCAGTGTGCTCGATTTCATAGATAAATCCAGCTTCAACCAAGCGATCTATCTCTTCTTTGATCTTGGCAGCATAGTTGTCATTGTATGTGTATGGCTTCCGTTTGGACGGTCTGGCATCTGAGGTCATGGGGATCATATGTGAGCATATGTCAGGGTCTACACCTTTCAGGTCCGTGTAACTCCATGCAAACACATCTCTATATTCTTGTAGTAAGGCTATCAACTCCTACTCATCTTCACTTAGGTCGTGTCCTATGTATGCGCATCGCTCTTCACCTTCCTCTATGGTCACTATGATTTTCTTTGTAGTTTCTTTGTTATCATAGGCCTCTCCTATGACGGCTTCATGTTTAGGCATTCTTACCATGACTCCCATATCTTCTATTTCATATTTCTTGAAATTTTCATGGACTTCAAACAAAGATTCTTCTTCCTCTGGTGTGACTTCTCTCTTCTTCCTCTTCTTGCCTTCGATCTTAGTGGTCACTTGTGTGGTTAATCTCACCTCATTCATAATTTCTTCGTGTCTCTGAGGGTGAGCTTCTACTTCATAGAAATATTCCTCATCTGATGCAAAAGGAGGGTCCATTATAATTGAGTCTAGATCCGAGTCACTTGCATCCTCGAACGCATCAGTGCTAGGTTCACATTCTTTAATAATCGAATCACACATGATTAGCTCTATTGTGAAGACGAAAATGTCATAGCCATCCTTGTCACAGTGGGGTGTCCATTGTTCTTCATTGATGGGTACATCCATGGTTGCTAAAATTTATGCCCAACCATGAGGTTCAAATTCTTCATGAGGAAATACTACGGGTGCATAGGCTGGGTCTTGAATTGATCTATGAGTTTCCTTCGCACCTACCTCGCTTGCTTTTTCTCTCTTCTCTTCTTCTATGGCTACTTTGCACATCCATAAGTGGGTGTCTTCATGCATCCATGAGGACCCTGATCCTACGGAATGCACTGATTCTGTATCATCCTTAGCTCTATGGATGGGATTCCATTGAATAGGGGGAATGTCTCTATGAGATTAATCCTTGAGATTGACTTTGGTTGTAACACCTAAGTGTTGCAAATACAAAGAATTGGTTCCCCAATCTTGTACCACTTGCAACTGCCGCATAAATGGCCTTCCCAGAATCATCTCATAGGTCTGATTCTTGCTAAAGTCACATATGGAAAAAGTATGTTCAAACTCTACACCACATGTAGTGAGAGTTATCCCTTCTAGTAACCCCAAGGGTCTTTCTATGTGACCATCGGCCATTTGCAATTTCATTCTCATTGGCCTGAGTGCTGGCTTGCCCCAACGCTTCCATAGGGAGGTGGTAGCAATTGCAACTCTTGCGCCTGAGTGCAAAATTGCCTCGGTGTGTAACCTTGATGGATAATGGGAAGATAGGTGTTTCCTTCTTTACCTTCACTCATGTCTCCTATTTTGTCCAAAGGTATTTCTAGCACGACTCTATGAGATTCTACCTAGGAGCAAGGTTTTTCCACTTTTGGCACTTGGTTGGTTATGTGTTTCCACAATCCTGGCTTAACCTTTAGTAGCTCCTCTAAAGTGAGATTGCACTGTACTTTAGTGTTTTTCACTACCTCTGTATTCCCAGGTATGACAGAATTTTCCTTTCTTACGAGGATTGTGGGTGCTCTCATACAGGTAGATTTTGCTTCCCAAGGGCCTATGAAATGGGGTAATTCCTTCAAGGAATTAGACTCGAAGTCTAATCTCTCACAAGATTGGATATCCTCCTACTCTCCATAAATGGAAGGAAGGTCTTGTGGGAATTGATCATGCAAATCATCCACAAATTCAATGGGAAGGGGAGCTTCACTTTCTTTAGCCCACTTCTCTTCCTGTATCTCTCTTAAAAATTCTTGGGAATATCTATTCATAGAACAAGTGGTGTCTGGTTCAGTGGAATTGGCCACATAAGCATCCTTGGGAGGAATGCTCATTCTTTCACTCGCTTTGTCCTTACCCTGGGAGGTGGCTTCCTTTCTTGATTTTGCAACTAGTCTCTCCTGTCTAACAGTCCATCAAAATGCAATCGAGTCCTAGCTGAACTAGAGCAATTGAAGAGGCGACTGACATCAAACATGGTTTGAGCCAACTCTACCATCTTGGCACAAAGCTTGGTTCATTCAACCTCTAGGTTAGCTCTAGGGTAACACTTTTCATGATCTGTTACATTTGGCCCTTCTTGGATTCTGGCCTGATATGCTCTAAGCATCATGTCTATATCCTCGGGAGTGGGATCTACAAAGATTGACCCTACTCGGGGTGGGGGGTGGGTTATGTGTGGTGGATTTGATGGTTGTGGGATGGATAATGATGAGGATGGTGATGGGGGTAATGTGTGAGAGTGCATTTGAGATGTGATTTCTATTATTTTGGCCTTGGTTTCTCTCAGGTTTTCCTCGAGCTCGCTCATCTTCTTTGCCCATTGCCTTTTCATTTGTTCATGACTTTCTCTCCAAGCTCTTGTCCTCTTCTTATTCTGACGATCGATCTCGCTAACCTTAGAATTCTTTTCCTTACCTAAGTCTTGGTTTTGCTTAAGTGCTTGATCTCTCGTGATGACTTGCAATGGGGTCGTGGAAGTCACACTTCCCGTCACGGAGTCTACCACTAACCCAATAATGTTGATAGGAGCGATTTTTGGCATATTGGTGGGGTTCTTGGGACACTCTCATAACAAGTGCTCCTTCCCACAATCTGGACAAAAGCCTTGAATTGTCACAGAGTGGGGTTGTGTAGGTGTAGGTAGAGGGCAATCATGAATGAGGTGATCCCCCTCACATCGGTAGCATGGTCCTCTAGGAAATGGGGGTCTTATCTTCCTAGGTTGAGGTCGAGAGTTGGGGTTTGCATACATGACATTCACATACTTTGGATCCCAATTGGGTTCACTTGGTTCTTCATAATAGTATGACTCATTATGCTCAGGTGACTGCATGTAGTAAGCATGTGGGCTATCCACATGAGTAGAGTCAAAACTATGATCACTTGGGTCACTTTCTGAAAGCGATGGTGTTACTAGCACTAAGGCCCTATTCAGATTTTCGTCTGTAGCTGCATACTTCACTGGAATCACATTGGTAGGAGGAGGGGGTTGTTGCACTAGAACTGGTTGAGGTCTCTGTTGTCCTTGATAGGGTGGTTGATAGGATTGTTGGGGCCTACCATACTGCTGTTATGGGTACTGATTGTGGTATTTTCCTTGTTGTGGATACGTCTGAGGATAATTTTGTTTAACAACTTGTTTATTATAAGGACACTCTTGTGTAGTGTGGTTGGTATATCTCCTTTCTAGGGTGGAGTATTGGCTGTTAGGGTTCACTTGTGGTTGAGCCATGATAGGGCACACATTGGCCATATGGTCTCCTCCACATGTGTAGCATCGTTTCCCTGGGGCAAATCTAGGAATTTGCTTGCTAGATACTCCTAATTTCTCAGCTATCTTCACTGCCAGATCCTCAATTGAGATGGATTGTGTGGATTTGAGGCTAATAGAACTATCAGAATCTTTATAGATCTTTGAAAGCTCTAATTTCTCCCCTAGATTATCCTCAATGTCTATGCACATGCGTATACACTCTTCTATGGATCTAGGGTCATTTAAGTACACGTATGATCTCAGTTTGGTATTTAACAATCCATCTAGAAATAAGGCCACTTGTTTGGCTGGAGTGGGTAGCTCTGGAACATGGCATCTCTCTAAGTATTGTCTAAACCTTCTTCCAGTGAGCCTCACTGTCTCTTGAGGTGTTTGCTTGAAGCTGTAGATCAAGGAAGAGGTGTTATGCCTAATACCACTCTTAGAAAACGAATAGGTCTCTACTTTCATTTATGAATTGAATGGGAAATTAAGATTGTGCATAAAATGGAAAAAGTTAAATGTAGTATAAAAATGAGATATTTATCCACAACCAATAATAGAACATATCTTCAAAACAATGGAGATAACAAAGAGATAGTTATCCACAACCATAAATAGAACTTATCTTGGAAAAAATGGCATGCAAAGAAGTTTATTGATTCCTTGATTTTTTCCAATTTAAAATCAAGTAGCTATAGTTATTAAAGCCCAACAAAAGATAGATGTTGCCACTAAGTGTGGGATATGTTCTTTCAAACATATGCCCCAAAAACTTTCCAATGATTGATTTGTCACATCTTCAAATAATTTTTGAGGAAGAACCTAGAGGTATATGTGGATGTTTTATGTTCATATTGAGAAAAATGATAGGTTCATATTTGAAATCTTCATATGATTTTAAAAAGGTGTTGAAAATATAGGGTAAGTCTAAATATTTATAAATGCATGTTTATGTTAAGATAATGGAAAAACTTGGGACACATTGTGTTTAAGCACAAAACATCTAAGCATGCGAATAAAAATGAGAGCCATTTTTGAAATTTCCAAACCAAGAATCTAAAGAAAGTAAGGCATTGTAGATATTAAAGAATATTTATAGATGTATCCAAATCCCCATATGGGCTCATCACTACTTTTGAGCGCATGGACAATTGTGAAGGATTTTGAGGAATTAATGAAAAGGTTTAGCTTGACTGCAAGTTGACAACTCAAAATGTGGAGAGGGAGAAGGACTAGGCATGGCGTACATAGTATAGACCTTCAAACACTACCCATTATTAAATGAATTTATGTTCTTCTTGGATCATCAAGAGATATTATACTTGAAAAGGAAGCGATGAAATACAAGATGATTGGTGTGATGGCTACTTCTCATGCAGTTTGACTTCAAGGTAGTCATAAGGAAAGGTAACCACACATAAGGGCTGCTCACCTTTCTAGATTAACTAATTTAGAACATCCTTGAGGAGTCCCAAATGTGCTCCAAATCACATATTTTTTAAATCTATAAATTAACCCTTCTTGAGTAGAGTATTAATTCGTACTTTGACCTACGGACTAATACATAAATGGATCCCTACAAGCAAGCAACAACTCAGTGAAATAAGGAAATAAAACACTCTAAAAAGAAATATCTATTAGAGAGAAAACAAAGGAATTTTATCTTGTTGTGTGGATGATGAGGAATGAGATAATCTAAATAATGAACATCTTGGATTTTTGGGAAGACATGACTCCAATATAAGAACACTTCAAAATTTATAGGAGTCATGAGTATATTTTCTTGAGATGGAGAAGGATGTCCATGAGTTTGGAAAGCTTGCAAAACGTTTTAGCTCACTAAACCTATTGTATAATAATGGCATATGCGTGGAGTAATCCAATGGTTTGTTATTTAAAATGTCAACAATATCTATAGGGAATCATGTATGCAAGAAGATGATCATTAGAACAAGAGTGTAGAGACTGCAATATGATTGGAGATTAACTATAGAAAAACGAATGAGAAAACTTATGTATACATGAGAAAAAATATCTTTCCATATTAGAAATGCCACACATAGGGGTGGATAATATTCCATTTTTTGCAAAAGAAAATAAGATTATTTTATTTTACTTGATCTCGGTGGTTGACATGCCCAAGATATGAGAGTACACATGCCCAAGATAAATGAGAGTACACGTGCCCTCTATATGTTTTAGAGAGTACACATGCCCAAGATAAATGAGATAGAACATGTACTCATAAAATGGAAAACAATGTGAGACTCAAAAGTGAATAGATCATGAAATGGAAAAACTCACATATGGATAAGAGTGAGCTTGCCAAGAGCATGAAGGAAGCTTTGGGGTTTCTAACCAAGTACAAAGTGGGGGAGAGGCATCCTTATATAGATTTGGAGGAGGCTCTCAAAATACATAATATGTGGGATAATTCCCCTTGAAGGAGAATGAATACAAGGTAGAAGAAAATGGCTATGAATCCCAAATACAAATAAATGAGATACAAAATGGAATGAACCCTACACAAAAAATAGAGATGCACTCATAGAAATGAAATAGAAATACAATGGTAATGAAAAGAGGATCATTTCTTCAACACCCTCCGGTTGTGGCTCCATTTTACAGGGTTGAATGTTGTAAAGGTCCATGAAGCGCTAGAGCGGCACTCAAGGTAGAGCATTCATGAACATGTCTACTAAGTTCTCATGAGAGGTAGACTACTTCAATGTAATATTCGAAGATGGAATCTTCTCATGGAGGAAGTGGTACTGGATCTTGATGTGTTTCATGCGAGCATGGAAGACTAAATTGCAAAAAGTTAACTAGAGTCGAGAGACAAAAAATTGGGCTTAAAGTAGCCCCTTTGCAGAATCAAGACACCCTTGGTTGGGTTAGCGTAAGCTACCTGATCACATACAAAGAAATGCTTTTCTTTATTGCTTAAAGTTATAAGATTTGATGGAACTTAGTGCCAAAACTGCCAAATGATGAGGTTGGTTACAATGTAATAACAGATCCAAATGAGGATTCTTCCATATAAAATAGACTTATGGATCCTTAACCCTTGAATAGCTACCAGAGATAGAGTGTTTGTGAAAACGATGTGAAAAAATGGATAGAACACAATACACACATGTGAAAAGCACCATCTAAATGTTATTGAGGTCCCACTAGTGAATAAAAATTCAAGCTTGATAACTTAGCTATATACATAGTAACCCACATCACTACGTGACATTCATGAGCTAGAGGAAATCATCAAGATTTGTATGGACCAAGCATATAAAGAAGAGTATGAACCTAAGATAGTAGTTGGTTCTCGGGTCACTGATGAGGGCAACGATAATTTTGAATTACCAAAACCTACTTGGATGAAGCCTTTCAAAGATCTCAACAAACCCATTCAGCAAGGGTGGGAGCATAGCTCTAAGATATGGAAGTATTTGAAGAGGTTATCTTGAAGTCCACCTACTTCCAAGACATTGTGCCTCATAGATACATATCTACAAATGAAATCCAATACATTTTGTACTTCATGATTCTTGCTTTATAAGATGTAGAAACCAAAAGAGTAATAGGAAAGATACTGACTCACATTGCCCAGCTCCAACTAGAGGATCTTCCCCTAGATGCATGAAAAGGCACTATTTTCCAATCCAACTGGCAAGCACACCTTCTTCAAGAATACCTAAAAATGATGCAAACCTGGAAAAAGGCCCCTTTAGATATTCCATATCATCCATGCTATGGTCTTGCGATGAGCACATTTATTATAGTTATTTGCTTGTGGGCAAATGCAATATTCAACTTATTACCGATACTCACAACTAGATACTCCACATACAACTGATCAGACTAAACTAGAAGCTGATATTGCAAGATGCCTTCACATCAATCAGAAAACCCTAGCACACGACCTTCTGCAAAACCACATAGATTGCTATCTGCAACAAGGGTCTATTAGGGACGATAGACGGGAGGGGGAGGGGAGCATTGGCAATGCTAGAGGAGGTGAAAGAAGACACTGACACCATCAAAGCATGTAAAAAATGTGTGTGTAGGGGTAGTAGAGATCAAGTCTTCAAATTTCATGATTTTTAGAGTTTTTTAGAGGCCCTAAAAGTAGTATAGAACCAATTTTTAACTATGTTAAAAACTAGGTTTGGAACTGGCCAAAACTCCTAGAAAAACTAGAAAAGGAGCTAGGAAGCTCATTTTTGAGGTTGTGTTGTTGATCAAATCTTGTATTGAGAGCTCTTGAATAGAAGTAACCTTCCTTCCATTGTCTCTTGTCTTGTCTCTACCTTGTGTGTGTGTGTGTATGTGTATGTGCATCTAGTGTGCTTCTCACATTCACCCTCCCAGAGATCACTTGTTTAGGATCATCATATCAAACTTACCTCTCCATGGATTGAAAATTAAGGAGGTTGAGCTCCTTGGCATGATACTCATCCTTGTTTAGAGTGACAAGGCCATAAAGTGTCGAGAGGGGGGATTTGTTGGACAAAGAATTGAAGACAAGACCTAAAGTGAAGACTTGTATGCGTGAAAAGGCTCACCAAATTTTCAACTTTGGACTATGATGGGTATGAAAGATCTTTTGGAGAATTTCAAGTAATAAGAAAGTATCAGCTAATAGAGTTTGGAATCACCAGAGGCAAAACAAGATCTTTTTTTTTACTTATTTTTGTAAATTTTCCACGTAATTTCTTTTAGGGGTTTACTTTGTATTCCAACTCTGTTTTGTTGGAGGAGATGGTGGATAGTCACAAGAGATGAAGAGGTGTAGCTAAATCCTACTTCACTCCTGCTACAAGTGATGGCTGGAGAGTGTTGTGGGCCTCTTTAGCTAGCTAATAAGCATAAATAATCACATATGTTGCTTAGAAGATGATCCACTAATGATAGGATCAAAACAGATAGGTAGGAATATAATCCAAGGTCAAGACTTGTTATTTTGGTTGATACACCTATTCAATGTTTTGAACTATTCTCTGAGTACAGTAGCAATTGACTAAATTCCTTTTGGGGAACTTTAACTAGCTTAACAAGCCACCAATCATGACTAATGTCATAAAAAATGATGGACTATATGCAGAGAAATATGTTTAGCAAATCATACATGCAACCCAACATTTACGGGCCTTGACAGTCACAGACCAGTGAGTAAAGACAAGCTGATATCTGATGATTGTGAGAGGCATTAATAATGAAACTTTGTAGGATTATAGTAGACAATATGTTGGATCTATCATTCTTTAAATCATAGGAAATATCAACTATATAGTGAGAACAAGTTCTGACAAGATCACTGTCTTGATGGAGTTATGACAGAGAAATGAGAATAAGAAGTAATGATCATGTATGTATTAAATCATGTAAAAGTACAATATCATTGGCAATCAATCATTGCTCAATGAGTGAGAAGTGAGTGAGACATGAGGTGAGATCCTCTTCGCAATGAAAGTACATCAATATGATCTTTGAATCTTGAGATAGACATGGGCCTTTCATATCCTCTTTTTATAGTTATTGTTGGAGCCAAAGTATTTGAATTTAAATTGAAATCTCTACCTAAAAGTGAATGCTAAAGTATAGGACTGATTCTCTCTTGACTCAACTACCCAATGATATGAGATTATGTGCTTCCTAACTCCTCATGAGTATATTCCATTTTTACAAAAGTAATTGTGAGGAAAAGTTACAAGAGGTTGAACATATGAAGCCTTCTAAGTGTTATGCCAATAAATCAAGCTTATGTGAGGTGATCAAGTATGTAGGCTTGGGTTTAATTGCACCAACAACTCCCCCTCAAGCCTAACATGCTTGATCTTCATTGCTTCTTGATTTCCTACAGACCGATCATCAATTTGAACATGTTCATCTTTGTTCCATCCAATGCTTTGGTAAGTATATCTATACATTGTAAATGAGTTGATACATAGGATAATTGGATATCCTTGCTAAGTAATTTCTCCCTTACATAATGATAGTGCACTTCAATGTGCTTAGTCCTTGCATGGTATATAGGATTAGCAGCCAAATGAAGTGAACTAGTGTTATCTCCAAAGATAATTGGAGTGTAGGAATGTATCCCCAAATCTGCATATAATTGCTTAAGCCACATAGCTTCCTGAGTTGCATTTGCCAAACCTCTATATTCTGCTTCTGTGGAAGATAAGGTCACACTTGGTTGCTTCTTGGATGACCAAGGTATGAGTTTTGAACCTGCAAAAGATAGATACCCTGAAGTGCTTCTCCTATCATCCTTGGAGCCAACCCAATCTGCATCAAAATACATGTTATATCTATGTCAGAAGTGAAGGGATAGAACAACCACCCATTCATTGTACCCTTTAGATACTTAAGCACCCTCTTTGCAGCTTCCATATGAGGCTTCCTTGGTACATGCATAAAGTGACTCAAGGTACTTACTACATAGGCAATGTCTACTCTTGTTGAAGTAGCATAATTAAGACTACCCACAAGTTGCTGATAACTTGTAACATCTTCAAGTAGTTCACCTTCATGTGAACTTAGCTTATGGTTGAGCTCCATAGGGATACCTACAACTTTAGTGTTCTCCATCCTAAACTTTACCAAAATATCATGTATGTACTTCCTTTGTGTGATGAATATACCTGAATCTGTATAGACAAGTTCTAAACCAAGGAACTAGGTTAATAACCCTAGATCACTGATTTTGAATTCCTTCATTAATTGAGCCTTGACTTGCTTGATACCATCAGAATCATTCCCTGTAATAATGATATAATCTACATATACACATAAGTAAATGACCTCTAATTTGTTCTTCTTAACAAATAAAGAGGAGTCTGCCTTGCGTGCCACAAAGCCTTGGTCCTGCAAATAGGTAACAAGCATATGGTTCCAAGCTCTAGGAGAACTTGCTTGAGACCATAGAGTGCTTTTCTAAGCTTGCATACACAACCTGCTTTTTCTTCATCTTCAAAACCTGGTGGTTGTGCCATATACACTTCTTCTGATATCCAACCATTTAAGAATGAATTCTTGACATCTAACTGATATAAATTCCAATTTTCAGAAGCAGCAAGACTTACCAATACCCTGATTGTTGGCATCTTTCCCACAGGTGAAAATGTTTCTTCATAGTCTACTCCATGTGTTTAGCCAAATCCCTTTCCCACTAACCTTGCTTGTACCTATTTATAGAACCATCAAAGTTTCTTTTAATTTTGTATATCAACCTTGAACCAATTACCTTCATATCTAGCTTCTTGGGAACTAGACCCCAAGTGTGGTTTTCTTGCAATGCTTCCACTTCTTCTTGCATGGCTTCTCTCCACTCTTTCTTCTTCTTAGCCTCCTCAAATGAAGAAGGCTCTTCTGCCATAGAGTCTTTGGTGTACACAAAGTGTTTTGTGACTAAAGATGTATCATATCCATACCTTATGGGCTTCTTACTTTCTCTTTGTGATCTCCTTAAGGCTTGATTTGAAGACTCGGGTGGATCTTCTAATTGCTTGAATTTGAGCTTACCTCTTTACTTCCAAGATTTAAAATCAATCTGCGCATTATCCTCTGAGTTGATGTCTTCTGCTAAGTGTTGATCTTCTTGAGTGAGGTTTGGAAAATTATTTTCCAAATCATATGGTAACTTGAATTTCCTGCAGTCATCTTCAAACCATGAATTATTGTCATCAAATACTACATCCCTACTAACCATGAATGCTTTGTCGGTGGGATTGTATAGTCTATACCCCTTTTAATTTTGATCATACCCAATAAATATACATTTCTCAGCCTTAGGGTCAAGCTTCCCTCTGATTTGTGATGGGATGTGTGCATAGAAAATGCACCCAAATATTTTGCAATGATCCAATGAGCGTCTCCTGCCATTCCTTTCTTCATATGATTGTACAGACCATCCAATGATTTGGATGGAAGCCTATTGACCAAGTAGGTGGCTATGGAAATAGCCTCTACCCATAAATAGTTAGGTATTTTTTTCTCATTTAACATAGTCCTAGGTGCTTCAACAATTAACATGTTCCTTCTCTCTTCCACTCCATTCAATTCAAGAGTATACCTGGTTGTTACTTCCCTCTTTATGCCTCTGTCCTGTAGAAATAGATCAAACTCATGTGAAAAGTATTCATCACTTCCATCAGACCTAATTCTCTTCAAGCTCCTTCCTATTTGGTTTTCAACTAGTGCCAAATACTTCTTGAAACATGTAAATACCTCATCCTTATGCTTCATGAAATAGAGGATTCTCCACCTATTGTAATCATCAATAAATGAGACATAGTACCTTGAACCTGAGATGGATGGATCTTTGCTAGGACCCCACACATCAGTGTGTACAAGCTCCAAATAGTCTTCATGGATGTATCCTTTCCTGTTGAATGGTTGCCTTCCAGATTTGCCAAATTAGAAAGCTCCACAATTGTATATCATGTGATGCTTGGTCACATTGGGAATGCCAAGCACACTTTGATCCCTACAAATTTGTTTTAGAGTTCTTTCTCCTATGTGCCCTAGCCTTTTGTGCCATATTTCCAACTCAGATAAGGTTTGCTCTCTATAACTGAATAGTGCTATGTTCCTTGTGTCTTCAATTTCAAATGTAAACAATCTACTTGACTTCTCACCCTTTGGCAATCCTTTTGAAGCCTTGTTGGGGGTCTTCCACATATGCTCCATGCTTAGTGAACCTGACTTGTAGACCTTTCTCTACAATCATCTCCATGCTTAGTGAACTTGACCTGTAGACCTTTGTCTACAATCTGTGCAATACTAATTAGGTTTTTGGTTATAGTAGGCTTATACAAAACTTTGCTCAAAAGGTTCATACTACCATCAAACATTTTGACATTTCCAATTGGCTTGACTGATTGTTTAGTGTCCTCACCTCTTTGTAATTCATGCTTCCCCTTGGGTTCTTCAAGATAAGATAATAGAGCTACATTTCCTACCACATGATTGGAACAACTTGAATCAATGTAGAAGATATGCTCATCATGTTTACCTTTCTTGGATGTCATGTTCATGATGAGTAGAGATTCTTCTTGATCTTCAGCATAGTTGTTGAAGTCCTTACTTCCTTTAAAGCCTCCTTGATAATTGTTGTTGTTGTAGCCTTGATTTTAGTTATGGTTGTAGTTGCCTCCACCATTGTTGTACCTACCTCTAGATTGTCCATAGCTTCCTCTATGGAAGCCTCTTCCCCTTTGGTTCCTTGTATTTTTGTAGCATTATTTTATAGTGTGGTTGTTGAGACCACAAATGTTGCATGGTGAATTGTTGTAGGGTCTCCCCCTGCCTTGCTTTCCTCCTCTGCCCCTTCCTCTAGCATCGCTTCCTCTTCCTGCATAGTTTGCTTGAGAGGTACTAGCCTCTTCTTCATTTTTCTTGCTTTTACCTTTATCCTTAGCTTTATTCTTATGTGTATAAAGGGTAGAAGAATGGTTACCTCTTGAGTTGTCACCATTTCTGTTGAGCTTTGTCTCATGGATGAAGCATTGCCGCATCAAGGTGTTGAGATCAGGTATTTGCATATCCACGTAGAGGTCCATTGCTGTGGTGAAGGACTCCCACTTGTTATCAGCCTTAATTCCATTGATGATCCGCCTCACTATGTGCTCTTCATCTATCTCTTCTCCAATGCTTGCAAGATGGTCAGCTACATCTTTCATTTTGGTTACATAATCAACCACTCCTTGCTTTGGTTGTTTCTTAAGGGTTGTAAATTCTATCCACAATTGATTCTTCCTAGCTCGTGTTTGAGGAGAAATATGATGAAAGTACTTCCCAAGTCTCTTGGGAGGTCTTGCAATTCCTAACATGTGGTAACAAGAAATCAAAGATTGAGTTTAGTAGATATGACCTAGCAAGAGCATCCTTTGCACACCATGTGATCAACCTTTCTTGATCTTCCCTTGTTGGTTGATGCTTGCTCCTGAGAATTGGCGTGTCTTCATCTCCTGAGATGTATCCATATAAGCTTCTCCCTTGAAGGTATGCTTGCATCCTTAGTACCATGTTGAGTAGTTGTTCTTGTCCAATTTGTCAATGAAGGATGGAAATCCATCTCCCATCTTGATTATGCTTGCTATGCTACCACTGTTGGAGGAGATGGTGGATAGTCACAAGAGATGAAGTGGAGTAGCTAAATCTTGCTTCACGCCTGCTACAAGTGATGGCTAGAGAGTGTTGTGGGCCTCTTTAGCTAGTTAGTAAGCATAAATAATCACATATATTGCTTTGAAGATGATCCACTAATGATAGGATCAAAATAGATAGGTAGGAATATAACCAAGGTCCAAGACTTGCTATTTTGGTTGATACACCTATTCAGTGTTTTGAACTATTCTCTGAACGTACCGGAACTTTCACCGAAATGAACTGCCACTTTGGTATAATTACTTCAAGTGAACATACAAGAAGTAAGAAGGTGATTCGTGAGCTTTCTCCACTTAATGAACTCTTCTGAAAGTTTAAGAAAAAACTTCACAGTTCTGAACTACTACTTTCCGGTTAACTTTTGTACTGTGTGTACATCTCCATTCCACCGGAAACTGTGATCAGCTTAAAGTAGAGACGTCTAGCTACAAGATGAGCTATCTCTCATACAAAGCTTCGAACTCTGCTATGAGTTATACTTCGTTGTTCTACCGAAAAAACTTGTTTTCTGAGAAACTGTAACTGACCGAGAACTACTGAAATATGTTTACTGAGTAAACTGTTATTCACCGAAACATGCGTTTACAGAGAAGGTACTGAAGCGCGTTTAGTAACGAGTCGTGACTGTTAACGATAAACGAAACTTCCTACTGTAACACGAAATAGCTTCAGATTCTTCACAAGTAAAGATTACGCGCAGACATCCACATGAACATGTGTTTTTCGATTAGAGAAGATGTGTACAAGTAAACTTGGCCTCTTCTTGCTCAAGTTACAGAAACTCTCCTACAGTGAGTAGTTTCTTATTACCATCTCTCTTCAAATGAAAAGGCCCGACACTTCAGGCTTGTGTTATTCATCTGTACATACGCGATCTATGGCGTCTTCTGAGAACTTCTAAATCTCTCTTCACTCATACGCGATCTATGGCGTCTTCTCTCAGTCTCTCGTTCTCCTCTGTGTATCATCTACTATTCTCTCGCATATATGTCTGCATCGTGTTCTTCAAATCTTGCTGTATATATATACAATTTCTTTGGCGCTCCTCTGCCCTGTCATTCTTCAATTCGCGTTATGCGCGCCTTACGCGCCCGCCGCGGTTAATTGCTCTGTTATGCGGACACCGCGCACTAACTTCGCATACTGTACACCTGTGCACTGATTTTCCAGAAGATTCTGGTTTTCTCTTTGTTTGTTGTGTCAAATTCGTGAGTGTTTCCTTAACAGCTCCCCCTCAATCACTAATTTGACTTCTTCCGGTCTTTCATATATCTTTCTTTCTTTTATACCTGCCATCTCTTTGAATCTGTTTGTCTTTGTTCCACACAAGCTCTTTGTCAGAATATCTGCAATCTGATCTTTCGTAGGAGTGTAGACTATTTCTATCTCTTTCTCCATTACTTTTTCCCTTAGGAAATGATACTGAATCTCTATGTGTTTTGTTCTTGCATGAAACACAGGATTCGCTGCAAGATACAGCGAGCTCATATTATCTCCATGTATAATTGGTATGCCCTGATCTATACCCATGCTTTTGAGTAAAGTCTGCATCCATATTACTTCTTTTGCTGCTTCTACCAGTCCCTTGTATTCTGCTTCAGTTGATGATAAAGCTACTGTGTGTTGCTTCTTCGAACACCAGCTTACCAGCTTATCTCCTAGGTATATCATATATCCATGCGTTGATCTTCGGTCATCTTGACTTCCTGCCCAATCTGAGTCACTGTATGCTTTGAGCTTTATATCTGACGTAAAAGGATAATATAATCCTTCCTTTATAGTCCTTTTGATATATCTGAGAACTCTTTGT
Source organism: Ceratopteris richardii (assembly GCA_020310875.1). Taxonomy (NCBI): domain Eukaryota; kingdom Viridiplantae; phylum Streptophyta; class Polypodiopsida; order Polypodiales; family Pteridaceae; genus Ceratopteris; species Ceratopteris richardii. Next base: position 38,289,311 of record CM035409.1, read on the forward strand.
CCTGCAACCCAATGTTGTTCTGTCGGACAATGCATAAACTGTGAGAGAACTCCCACCGGAAAATTGAGATCCGGTCTTGTTAGCGTAGCATATATTAGGCTTCCTACTAACGATTGATACTTCTTTATATTCTTGAATTCTGTTCCACTATATTTGCTGAGTTTATGATTTACTTCAAGCGGTGTTGAAGCTTCTCTGCAATTTTCCATATTGAACTTCTTCAGTAAGTTCAGGAGATACCTCTCTTGTGTGACATATACACCATGATCTGTATATGTGATTTCCATTCCTAGAAAGTATGATAACTTTCCTAGGTCACTGATCTTGAATTCCTTTTCTAGCAGTTTCTTTACCTCTGTGATTCCTGCATCTGAGGTTCCTGTAATTATTATGTCATCTACATAGATACAAATGTAGATCATTCCTTCTTCTGTTCTTTTGATGAGTAGACTTGCATCTGCCTTCGAACTTTGGTATCCAAGTTCGTTCAGATACTTCACGAGTCTGTAGTTCCAAGCTCTTGGAGCTTGCTTCAGTCCATAAAGTGCTTTTCTTAACCTGCAAACAAAGGTTGGGTATCTGGAACTTATAAACCCTTCCGGTTGTTCCATATATACTTCATCTGATATATATCCATTCAGGAATGCATTCTTTATATCTAGCTGACTTAGCTTCCATCCTTTTGATGCTGCTATAGCAATCACTGTTCTTATGGTTGACATTTTTGCCACCGGACTGAACGTCTCGTCATAGTCTATGCCATGCGTCTGAGCATAGCCTTTGATAACCAGTCTCGCTTTATGTCTGGCTATCCTTCCATCTGCAAGTTTCTTAACTTTGAACACCCATTTATTTCCAATTACTTTCTTACCGTTCGGTTTAGGAACAAGTTCCCATGTCTTGTTCTCTTCCAGTGCGGTGAATTCTTCTTTCATTGCTTCTTGCCATTGCTTCTTGCCTTTGGCTTCGTCATAGCTTTGAGGCTCTTCCTCTTCTTTAACCATATATGCATAATCTTGTTGAGTTATATATGATGTATCATACGAGTATCTTTCCGGTTGTCTTCTTACTCTGTTTGACCTTCTTGGTTCATATTCTTCGTGTGTGTCTGAGTACCCGTCTTCATCTTCGTTCCTTATACCTGTTCCGGTCCTGGACGTACTTGCCTCTTCATCTTTGTTTACCTGTACAATTGTTTTTCCTTTCTCTTTCCTTTTTATCTCTTCTTCAAATTCTTCAGCTGTATGACTCTGATCTGCATACCAGCTTTTCTGTTCATCAAATGTTACATCCCTGGAAACAGTAAAATGTTTGGTTAGAGGACTCCATAACCTGTAACCCATCTGTTTCTCGTCATATCCGACGAATACATATTTCTCTGCTTTTGGTTCAAGCTTATGTCTCAGTTGAGACGGTACATAAGCATACGCTACTGATCCAAACACTTTGCAGTGATCAAGTGTTGGCTTCTTTCCCCACCAAGCTTCATAAGGGGTCATTCCTTCTAACGTTGTACATGGTAACCTGTTTACCAAGTATGTAGCTGTATTTACAGCTTCAGCCCAAAGATAATCTGGACAATTCTTTTCTTTTAGCATAGCTCGTGCAAACTCGACTAGAGTTCGGTTTCTCCTTTCTGCTACACCATTCTGTTGTGGTGTATACCTGCAGGTTATTTCTCTCTTAATACCTGCATTCCAAAGATAGTCATTGAATTCTCGGGAGAAGTATTCTCCCCCTCCATCAGACCTCAGTATTTTAAGTTTTCGTCCGGTGAGTCTTTCAGCATATGCATGAAAATGCCTGAAAGCTCCAAACACTTCTGACTTTTCCTTCAAAACATAAAGAGTTATCCACCTTGTTGCGTCATCAATGAATAAAACATAGTACCTTGATCCGCTGATTGATCCTTCTTTCGTTGGTCCCCATACATCTGTATGTATGAGTTCTAGCACACCGTCATGTTTGAATCCTTTCTTCTGGAAAGGTAACCTGTGGGCTTTTCCCATTTGACAGGCTTCGCATTTGTGAATCATGTGTTGGTTCTGTACGTTCGGTAATCCCAGTACAGACTGGTTCGCTATCATAGCTTTAATTCCTTTTTCGTGAAAGTGACCTAATCTCTTGTGCCAGAGATCAAGTTCTGTAATTACCTTTTCATCATGTGTGAGCAGCGCTTGGCCAATGTTCCCTTGTACTCTTAAGGTAAAGAGTCTGCCTTCTTTCTTACCAGAAACGATCTGATAATATCCGTTCTTGGGATCTTCTACAAATACTCCTTTGTTTGTAAATCTGACCTGAAAACCTTTTTCGACTATCTGTCCCACACTGATCAGATTTTTCGGTATTGTTGGAACATACAAAACATTGGTTAGCAAATCTGCTCCACTTTTGCATTTCACTTTTCCGATTGATTGTACTTTGTGTCTTGTATTGTCACCTGTTTGAACAGTGTGACTCGCACTTCCTTTTTCCAATTCTGACATCAGTTCTATGTTTCCTGACAAGTGATTAGAACATCCAGAGTCAATGTAAAATACCTTTAGATCTTCGTTATCAGATGTGTTGATTGAGTTCATCATCAACGATGTATGACTTTCATTCTGTGTGTCATTTGCGTAGTTGTTGTAGGTGGTGTTGTAGGATTGGCTCTGTCCCCAACTTCTTGTTCCACCTCTACCGTAGCCTCCTCTTTGGTTTTGTCTTCCTCTATGGAAGTTACTTTGATATCTTCCGCTTCTACCTCTGCTATTACTGTTCTGGCTTTGATTTGATCCTTGTTGATTGTGCCAACAGTCATGCGCCAGATGATTACTTAGTCCGCAAATCCAGCAAGCTTTCTTGGTGGTATTCTGGTGGCTTCTTCCTCTTGCTCTTCCTCTGCCAGCGCCTTTACCTCTTGCGTAATAGGCCTGAGAGCTTGATTCTTCTTCGTCTTTTGACTTACCCTTGTCTTTCTTCTTGTTCTTCATGTACATTGCAGAGCTCTATCCTTTATCTGCATCTCCTTTCAGGTCTTGCTCATATGTGAGCATCAAACCGAGTAGCTGATTTAACTCTGGTACAAAATGATTTAGGGAGAGTTCAGTTGATAGTACGAAAGGTTTCCACCTTTCATCTCCTCTCAAACCTGTGAGCACTTGCGCTATCAATCTATGATCTTTGACTTCTTCATTTATGGATCCAAGACTATCTGCTAGATCCTTCATTTTAGTGACGTAGTCACTGATGCTTTGACTCGGCTTCTTTTTGAACGTTGTGAACTCGGACCATAGGCTGGCTTTCCTAGCTTTCGTAGTATTTTGGAAATGATCTTCCAATGCACTCCATATGTCCTCTACTTTCTCCAGACCTCTAATGTGCGGTAGTAGATGATCTGACACAGTGTTGTAGATGTAGGCTCTTGCCGTTGCATCTTTCTTCTGCCACAGCTTTAGGGCGTCTAGTTCTTCTTTTTCTGGTTGACTATCATCTTCGAAAGTCGGTTTCTTTTCTTCTCCGGTCACGTACGTCATTAAGTCCTTACTCATAAGTAAGGCTTCCATGCGCATTACCCATGCAGGATAATTATCTCTGTCCAGTTTATCAATTTGGACATGATCTGCCATGATCTTCTTCCTCTCGTGGAATGATCCGGCTCTTATACTGATTCTTGGGAAAACTAACCCGCTCTGATACCAATTGTTGGCGAAAAACTTCGGCTCTAACGCCTACTGTTGCGGAAATACTTTCGCCCTGATGATGGGTATCGCGACAAGGCTTGAACTCTGTCAGACCTGCGGAAATTGTCGCGCCACCGAAATAAGATGCTAAACTAGAGTGATTCAGAACACCTCTGTAATCAACAGTAGCTCAGCCTAATTTACGTCGCTTTAACTGTGTTATTCTGCGACATAAGTTCCACCGGAACTTCACCAGACTGTTACTGGACTGACACCGTAGTCGTACCGGAACTTTCACCGAAATGAACTGCCACTTTGGTATAATTACTTCAAGTGAACATACAAGAAGTAAGAAGGTGATTCGTGAGCTTTCTCCACTTAATGAACTCTTCTGAAAGTTTAAGAAAAAACTTCACAGTTCTGAACTACTACTTTCCGGTTAACTTTTGTACTGTGTGTACATCTCCATTCCACCGGAAACTGTGATCAGCTTAAAGTAGAGACGTCTAGCTACAAGATGAGCTATCTCTCATACAAAGCTTCGAACTCTGCTATGAGTTATACTTCGTTGTTCTACCGAAAAAACTTGTTTTCTGAGAAACTGTAACTGACCGAGAACTACTGAAATATGTTTACTGAGTAAACTGTTATTCACCGAAACATGCGTTTACAGAGAAGGTACTGAAGCGCGTTTAGTAACGAGTCGTGACTGTTAACGATAAACGAAACTTCCTACTGTAACACGAAATAGCTTCAGATTCTTCACAAGTAAAGATTACGCGCAGACATCCACATGAACATGTGTTTTTCGATTAGAGAAGATGTGTACAAGTAAACTTGGCCTCTTCTTGCTCAAGTTACAGAAACTCTCCTACAGTGAGTAGTTTCTTATTACCATCTCTCTTCAGATGAAAAGGCCCGACACTTCAGGCTTGTGTTATTCATCTGTACATACGCGATCTATGGCGTCTTCTGAGAACTTCTAAATCTCTCTTCACTCATACGCGATCTATGGCGTCTTCTCTCAGTCTCTCGTTCTCCTCTGTGTATCATCTACTATTCTCTCGCATATATGTCTGCATCGTGTTCTTCAAATCTTGCTGTATATATATACAATTTCTTTGGCGCTCCTCTGCCCTGTCATTCTTCAATTCGCGTTATGCGCGCCTTATGCACCCGCCGCGGTTAATTGCTCTGTTATGCGGACACCGCGCACTAACTTCGCATACTGTACACCTGTGCACTGATTTTCCAGAAGATTCTGGTTTTCTCTTTGTTTGTTGCGTCAAATTTGTGAGTGTTTCCTTAACACCATGATCACTCAGCAATTCTATTGGCAAACCATATCTTGTAAATACATTCTCAAATAGGAACTTGGCTATGGTTTGTGCATCATTCTTTCTTGTTGCTTTAACTTCTACCCATTTAGTTAGATAATCGCTAGCCACAATTATGTATTCAACATGTGAACTCTTGGCCGGAGGATTAATGGGACTGAAAAAGTCTATTCCCCACTTAGAGAATGCATGCAAAGACCCACAAAAAGTATTGCTTTGATCACCCTATCTTGTCCAAAGTGTCCTCCTTCTACAACTTGGTGAGCAGTGTCTAATATCTTGAGGTATTCACTCTCATGGACACACAATCTTAGATATTCATCTCTTCCTCATTTGTATAGATTATCACCTATGAGTGTGTAATCTAGGGCTTCTTGTTCTAAACTCCATCATCTAGCCAATCTCTTGAGGGAATGTTTTTGTTCCCAAGAAGAGTACCAAGGGTTCCCTCCAACCTGGTACTAAAGACACTTGATATAGTGTAGCATGTTCCACTAGTGGTCTAACTGCACTGGCCAATGCACTTTTAGTCTACATAGTGTTTGTAGTGTTCGATGTTTGGAGTGATGTTGCTATAGTGCACTTACATGTGCTATCTGCAACCGTTTTTCGTGTTCATCTTTATCTACACAGCAAGCTAGTATGCCTTCATTGGTATGCTTGTACACAGTGTCAACCAGTATGTGGTATTTCTAAGATCTCACCACTTTTTTATCTTTGACTATGAGTACAAGATGTTTAGGTCCAAAGGTGAGAATAGGCACTATAGTCTTGGCCCATTTAGGCACTACTTCTAGATTGAACAAATAAGCATCAAGAAGCTCATCGATACTCCTTGAGGGGACTCTCCTGAAGTTAGGCTAGAAAGGAGATCTGCCCTAAGGTGAGTCCTACCTTTCCTAACCACAACTTCAAAGTCATATTCCATTAGTAAGAGGAACCATATTACTAATCAGCCAGTATTGCAAGGTTTGTTCACTAGATATAATAGTGCTTGATGCTCTCTAAAAAATTTAAACTTATTTATAAGCAAATAATGTCTGAACGTTTTAACGACATATACCATAACTAGTCCTTCTCTTTCAGTAGTGGTATAATTTCATTCAGCCGCATTCAGTTGTCTATTACCATAAGCAATGGGAACATCCATATTACCTTCACCAATAGGTTGTGCTAGTACACACCCAATAGCATAATTGGATGCATCCACATGGACATGGAATGGCGTGTTCTAATCTGGTGTAGTTAAGATTGGTGTTGAACACAATCATATTCTAAGCTCATTAACAGAGTTTTTACATTCTTCTATCCACTAAAAGTTAGTCAAAAAGCATATAGAGGCTTTGTAATGATCGCATACATATGAACGAAATGTCAATAATATCCGCAATGCCCCATGAAATCTTGTACTTCCTTGACATTATTTGGTCTAGATAGCTTTGCAATTGCGCTAACTTTCTCCTCTTCCATGGATATTCCATTCTTTGACACTATGTGTCCTAGAATCTTGCCTTGTGTGACCATAAAAACACACTTTTTTGGGTTCAGGCAGACTTGATATTCTCTACATTTGTCAAAGATTTGCCTTAGTTCAAGTATATATATTTGTATAATGTTGGAATGAGCACAGAGATCATCAACATAGAATTCCAAGTTTTTACACAAGAACTCTTTAGAGACTTGACACATCAACCTTTGGAAGGTGGTTGGCGCATTAGTAAGACCAAATGGCATTACCCAAAAAGCAAATATACCCCAATCTATGGCAAAAGTTGTCTTATGCTGATCTTGTGGAGCAATGATGACTTGATTGTAGCCAGAGAATCCATCAAGGAAGTTGTACACTTCCTTACCTACCACTCTTTCTAATAGATGCTCAGTGATAGGAAGTAGATAACTATCTCGAATAGTGGTTGTGGTAACCTTCTTCAAGTTAATGCATACACGTAACTTGCCATTCTTCTTGGGCCCCACTACAATGGGGGAAACCCATTTAATGTGCTTGATTTCATAGATAAATCTGGGTTCTACCAATCTATCTATCTCCTCATTGATCTTGGAGGTGTAATTGTCATTATATGTTTATGGCTTCTGCTGAGAGGGTTCGGATTTTGAGGTAATGAGAATCGTATATGAGCATATGTCAGGGTCTACTCCTTCGAAGTCCTTGTAGCTCCAAGCAAACATGTCTCGATATTCTCTTAATATTTCAATCAACGCCTTTTTCTATTCTCCAGTCAGGTCATGTCCTATGTACGTGCATTGTTCTTCATCTTCTTCTACGGTCACAACAATTTCCTTTGTTGTTTCTTTGTTATAATAGGACTCTCCTGCTAATGCTTCACATTTAGGCGACCTTATCATGACTCTCCTATCTTCTATCTCATAATTTTTAAAATTTTCAAGAACCTTAAACAAAGATTCCTCCTCATTTGGTGAGACTTCTCTCTTCTTTATTTTCTTGCCTTTGTTCTTGATGGTCTTTTGTGTAGCTACCCTCAACCCGTTGGTATGCTCTTCTCATCCTTGAGAGTGAGCTTCTACTTTGTATAGGTCATCTTATTTTGATGCACAACAAGGATCCATAATAATTGACTATAGATCTAAGTAAATTGATTGTTCAACTTCTTCCATACTAGGCTCACATTCTTCGATAATCGAATCACACATGAGAGATTCTATAGTGAAAACTAAAATGTCATAGCCATCTTTGTCAGAGTGTGGTGTCCATTGTTCTTCATTGATAGCTACATCCATTGTCTCTAGGATTTCTATCCAACCATGAGGTTCAAGCTCTCCATCAAGGTGCATAGGCTAGGTCTCGAATTGATCTATGAGTTTCCTTCACACCTACCTCTCTAGTTTTTTCTCTTCTCTCTTTTTCTTCTACAACTTTACACATCCATAAGTGAGTGTCGTCATGCATCCATGAGGATCCAAATCCTATTGAATGCACTGACTCCGTATCATTGGTGGCTCTATGGATGAGATTCCACTGTATAGGGGGCATGTCTCTATGAGAGTAATCTTTGAGATTGACTTTAGTCATGACAATTAAGTGTTGGAAATAAAGGGAATTGGTTCCCCAATCTTGTACTACTTGCAATTGTCTCATGAATGATCTTCCCAAAATCATCTCATAGGCTTGGTTTTTGCTAAATTCACATATAGCAAAAGTATGCTCAAACTCTACTCCACAAGTAGTCAAAGTTATCCCTTCTAGAAGTCCTAAAGGTCTCTCTATGACCATCGGCCATCTGTAATTTCATTCTCATTGGCCTGAGTGCTTGTTTGCCCCAACACTTCCATACGGAAGTGGTGGCAATTGAACCTCCTGCTCTTGAGTCCAAAATAGCCTTGCTTGTGTAACCTTGATGAGTGATAGGAAGATAGGTGTTTCCTTCCTCTCTTTTTCTCATGTCTCCTATCTTATCCATAGGTATTTCTGGAACTGTTCTATGAGATCCTACTTGGGAAGGGTTTTAGCGACTTCAGGAACCTGATTGGCTACATGTTTCCACAATTATGGCTTAACCTTGGGTAGCTCCTCTAAAGTGAGATTGCACTACACTTTAGTGTTCTTTACTACTTCCATATTCCTAGGAAAGACCGAGTCTTCATTTCTTATCATGATAGTGGGTGCTCTCATATAGGTAGATTTTGCTTCACATGGTCCTGTGAAATGAGGCAATTCTTGGATGGAATTAGAATCAAAGTCTAATCATTCACTTGAATGGGCATCCTCTTGTTATCCATATATAGAAGGAATATCTTGTGGGAATTGATCATGTAAGTGATCCACAAGTTTGATGGGAGGTGGATTTTCACTTTCGTTTGCCCACTTCTCTTCTTAAATTTCTTGGAGAAATTATTGTGAGTATTGAATTACGCAAGTAGAGGTTCCTGACTCTAGGGAGTTGGGAACGTAAGCATCCTTAGAAGGAAGACTTATCCTTTCACTTCTAATGTTACCCACTTGTGATGTAGCTTGCTTCCCTGACTCAACTATCATCCTTTCCAATCTTTCTAACAATCCATCAAAGTGTAACTCAGTTTTGGCTAAGGTTATGTAGTTGAAGAGGCGACTGGCCTCAAACATGGTTTGAGCCAATTCTACCATCTTTGCTTAAGCTTTGTTCTTTCAATCTCTAGGTCACCTTTCGGGTAACAATTTTCATGGTCAGTCACATTTGGCCCTTCTTGGATTCTTGCGTGATATGCTTTAAGCATCATGCCTAGATCTTTGAGAGTGGGATCTGTTAGGACTGATCCTACTCTAGGTTATATGAGGTGGATTAGAGGGTGCTGGATTAGAAGGTGATGGGGATGGTGGTGGAGGTGATGTGTGAGAGTGCATTTGAGATGCGAGTTCAATAATTTTGGCCCTTGTTTGTCTTAGGCTTACCTCAAGCTCACTCATTTTCTTAGACCATTGTCTCTTCATCCGCTCACGGCTATCCTTCCAAGCCCTTGTCCTTTTCTTAGTTAGACTCTTGGTCTCACTACCTTTAGAATTCTTTTCCTAAGCTAGGCCTTGGTTTTGTTGTAGTGCTTGAGCTCTAATGACCACTTGCATTGGGTTAGTGGAAGTCACACTTCCAATAGAATCAACTACCAACCCAATAATGTTAATAGGAGTAATCTTTGTCCATTGTTTGGGTTCTTAGGAAAGTCTTGTAGAAGATTCTTCTTCCCACAATCTTGACAAAAACCTTGAATTGTCACCGATTGGGGTTGCATTGGTGTAGGTATAGGGCAATCACAAGTGAAGTGATCTCCCTGACATCTACATCATGGTCCCCTAGGTGCTAGAGGTCTTATCCGTCTAGTTTGGGGCCTAGAGTTAGGATTTACATACATGACATTAGTGATTTTGGCTCCCAACTAGGTTTGCTAGAGTTTTCGTAAGGGTAGATCTTGTTGTGTTCTAGTGACTCCATATAGTATGCTAGTGGGCTATCCATTTGAACCGAGTCAAAACTATGATTATTTGGGTCACTTTTTGAGGTAAATGGTGATGCTGGCACTAAGGCTCTATTCAAATTTTCTTTAGTAGTTGCATACTTCATTGGGATCACATCGGCCGGAGGTGGAGGTTTTGTACTAATACTAGTTGAGGTCTTTGTTGCACTTGATAGGGTTGTTGAGGCCTAACATACTGCTATGCTGGGTACTAGTTATGGTATCTCCTTCGTTGTGGATATGGTTGTGGATAATTTTTCCTAACTACTTGCTTATTATATGGGCAATCCTGTGCGGTATGGTTAGTACACCTCCTTTCTATGGTGCAGTATTGGTTGTTAGGGTTCACTTGGGTTTGAGTCATGATTGGTCACACATTAGCCATATGGTCTCCTCCACTGGTGTAACATCATTTCAGTGGGGCAAATCTAGGTATCTGTTTACTAGAGACTCCTAATTTTTGAGCTACCTTCTCTACAAGTTCCTCTATACATGTAGAAGGTTTGGAAGTGAGGCAAGTAGAGCTATCTGAATCTTTATAGATTTTTGAAAGTTTTAATTCCTCCCCTAGTTTATCCTAAATGTCTATGCACATGTGTGCACACTCTTCTATGAATCTAGGGTCCTTCAAGTACACATAGGATCTGAATTTGGTACTTAACAAACCATCTAGGAATAAAGCCACTTGTTTGGCAGGTGTGGGTAACTCTAGCACAAGGCATCTCTCGAGGTATTTTCTAAATCTTCTTCCTGCTAGTCTAACCATTTCCTAGGCTTTCTACTTGAAGCTATGTATCAATGAGGAAGTATTGTGTTTGATGCCACTTTTGGAGAATTCGGTAATGAATGCTTCTAGTAACTGGTCTATATTCCTGAATTGAATTTGTTGTAGTGGTTGAAACCACTCGTCTAAGCTCTACTACATGATCATATGGATCTCCAATGCCATCAAAGTAATTCTTCATGGAATTAACTAGTCGCATAGGTCTGAAGATTTTGGGGTGTTCCCTAGCCCTAGGCAAGGGAAATTCATCCATGCCTCTTTGATGTCTTGGATTTCTATGTCTCTCCTGACCTATTCTTTTTGCATCTAATCTTGACCACTCTCTTCCTAAGGGGTTTACAAAGCTCACTTCATATCTCTCTTTAGTTCTTTGTCTCTGAGTTTCATAAGTTTGGGATGATCTTGCTCCTTGGTGCCCATGGGAAACATTAGATCTTGGATGAGGGAAAATCAATTTTCCCTTCCAAGTGTATGCATGCCTACCATGCTCTGTTACCAAGATCATTCTCTCTAATGTATTATCCAAATAGATTACCTTGCCTGGAATCTTCATATCTTTGAACTCATAGATGGTGACTCTGCCTATTTCAGTAAGTTGATCTATCTGGAATCTCCAAAAAGATTCCTTGGTTTCCTTATTCAAGAAGAGTTCTATACATTTGTTATCTTGGGGAACCCACTCTGGAGTAATCACTCTTGTCAATACATACTTTCCTCCAGGAAACTTGGGTTCTTGTCCTAGGTCTCCTTGCTATAGGTCTCCTATCTCATTCTCGAGAATGAAATTCCCAAACTCATCTACCCTATCTAGTAAGCTATTGACCATATACATGGTTCCTTGCTTATCAATATACAAACCCTCTTCAAACTTAACCACTCGGTGTTCAAGTCTGAGGGTTGATTTGGATTTTTGAGTTGGATAACTTATCGCCTCCTTCATAGATGCATGCACCTAATGAGTTGGTCCTAATATACTCGAACTGTGTTTTATAGGGACCTTTTGGTGTTTGTAAATAGGTTGTGCTTACACTACCTATCGGTTGTCCCATATTAAAGGACATCTCTTAATCACTCATTTCCGAACTGAGTATGTAGGGATAATCACTAAGATGTTGGACCCACGACCTTGCTGTATGGTTGACACTAGCCTCAGATGATTTGATACTTTGTTGGTCTCTCCCTAGGTGTCTACTTGATCTAAGGTTCATATGCCCAATTGATTAGCCCAATGACCCTCATACAACCACATTGTTGCTTCATATCAATTACTTATTCATTTTAATTTATTTAAGATGTATTTCTTTGTCTTTAAAGATGCACCATCAGGAGCACTTAAGTTTTTCATAATTGATGTTCTTCATCCAATTAACTTCTTTGCCCTTAAGTTTTCCCTTTACCGCAATTAATCTATTCTTAAACTTGAGAATTTAAAAGCTCTTAGAACTTGAATGTTCCTATCATGCATCCAATCAAATAAAAACCACTTTCGCACTTAGCCTATGCTAAGAATTGACTGAGGGTTTGAGAGATCTTGCAACCTAAAGTCACTCTCCTTGGTTGCTTTTGTATGCCAAGAAGCACATTCCCAAGCCTGCACACACTTGCACCTTGCTTTGGTCTCTCCAGGAGCTCTCAATGATCTTGTAAAAGTCCCAAAGTTAGACCGGAGTTAAATTTAATGGAATTAACACACGATTTCATTCACGTAATTTAAAGACCAATTTTTCCCTTATCTTTATGAAAAAATTCCTTAGAGATCCCTTAGTTTTCCAACGAACTCAAGATCACTAAAAATGGGTTTCAGATAAGAAAGTTATGACTATTTAGGGGTCAAAATAGGCAAACAACCAAGCACAATTTCTCAAATTATTTTCTTGGGGACCCCACTATGCTCCAATCACTTGAAAGTTATGATCAAATTAGACAAATTTTGAAAATTTTAAAAATCCTAAAAAATTGGTTGAAATCGCCTGTCAATCGTGATGGACAAGGTTGCCAATCGCAATGGAGAAATTTGTCTGTCGTGGCCTATCAATTGCGATAAAAAGTGTCGATTGCAATTGATGATGTCAATCATGATGGACGTGTTGATCACGATGGACAAAATTTTTTAGATTTTTGCATGAATATGTATCAATCACAGGTGTATGTATCTCGATGGCTGGAGTTTTTGCAGAGAGCAAGTGTCAATCACGATATTTTTGGCAATTGCAATGGAGAAGGGTGTCCGTTGTGATGGACACCTGTCTATCGCGATGGACACCTATCTGTCACCATGGACAGGTAGTACATCTTGGGTTGTCAATGGCGATGGACTAAATTTTTTTGTTTTTTGCATTTATTGGTGTCAATTGCGGGTGTATGCATCATGAAGGATTAGATTTTCACCTATTATAGCTATCAACTATCATATTTATGTCAATCGTAATGGACAAGAGTGTTTGTCGCAATGGATGATGTCTGTCATGATGGATAGAGGCATCCGTCATGGTCTATCTGTCATGATGGATAGGTTATCAATCACGATGGATAGAAAAAATTCTTTTTTTTTTTACTTTTTTTGGATTTGTGATGTGCAAGGCCTCTAGTCTATAATGTGCACTCAGTTTAACACAAAATTCGATTTTTTTTGTCTTTCACGATGGACAAAGCTCAGTGCCATGAGACATGTGTGGAAAGTTTTTGTACCTGATAGAGTTGTTGCAGCTATTGTGGATGCTCGTACCTTCAAGAACGCTCAAGAAACACCCAAAAACAATGCACAGAAAACGCTCTCTCTAATGCACACTAGTGAAATGAGGAAATGGAGATGGAATGTGGGGATATGACCAAAATGGTGAACATGATGATGGAAGGAGATGGAGAGTAGAGATGGTGGCGATGATGATGAAGTAGGTAGAAGAGTAAAAAGTAAGAAATTACCTATGATTCCAATGTCACATCTCTATGTCTTACCATCACATGCTCGCCCTCAAAGCTCAATTATCGATAACGGTGCCAAATTTGGTATCACTCTAGCACATTGGCAAGTACCAACATGAGGAGATCCACCTCATAATTGTCAATCTGGGAAGATGTGAGGAGGGTATGACAACCGTGAGCAAGTGAGATGCAAAAGTGCGTGAGTGAGAAGCACACTAACATGCCCACACATATACACACATGCACACATGGCAAGACAAAGAGATGGAGCAATGGAATCCTTCTATTACAAAAGATCTATTTTACATAAGCTTTAATCTCTAACAAGCCACCTTCAAAAATGACCTCTCTAGCTCTTTTTATAGTTTTTGACTAGCTTTTGGCCCTGTCCAGACCTAGTGTTCAACCTAGTTAAAATTTAGGTTCTAGGGCTTATTTGAGAGCTCAAAAGAAGTCTAAAAATTATGAAAATTGATACGTAGGTACTTCTAATACTCCCCAAGCTCAAGGATGGCTATGCTTGGAAAAATGGAGTGGAATATACCAAAAATGATATTTACAATGTTGATGTAGTGATGAAAATCACTTTTGAAAAAGATTTATCTTTAAAAAATTGGTTACGCCTAGTTGTCGGATCTTTGTTGACTGCTCTGTCTACTTGGTCCTACTTGACTCTCCCTATGTTCAAACGCTCTTTGATAGCTTCCCTCTCTTGTAGCACCTTGGCTGCCCTGACTGCTGCCAACACAAGTTGTTTGAAAGAAAAACCTTAAGTAAAAGAAGGTGAAGAAAAAAATGATGAAAAGAGTGAAGATGAGGTGGTGAGTGAGTTTTAAAAAATGAGAATGAGGCAAAAGAATGGCACTTATATGGAGATGCAAAAAAATAAAATAGTGTTGATGCTATTGAGGTGTGCATGTGTGTATGTGTTGATGTGGAGTGAGGTGAGATGAATCCATGTGTGCTCAAATGTGCACTTGTGCATGTTTTGGAAGTATGTGCATGACTTGAAATTTCTTCTTCAATAAATTTACCATTAGAGGTGGATGCAATAATGGATGCAATGGATGGGGCTGAAGTGGTTGTGAGTGGGATGGGATCCATTTTTTATGCAATGGAGGTGAAAATGGTGAGTTTTGAAGGTAGACTAGTGGAAAGGTGATCTTGGATGAGTAGGGTATCTAGTGATGTGGATGTAATAGGTGACGAGGGCATGATGGGATCAATGGCAATGGATTGAAGTGGTGCAGTGATGGTGCACTATGGTGGATTACCCTTGAAGAGAGTTTGAGGATGATGCTCTCACAATAGATATTTGAGATCTAGGTGATGTGCATGGAATTTTGTACAATCCTAAAGAATACATGGACTACATAGTACACAGAGATCCTGAACATAGATTTCGTAGGTTTTACAAATGCGATTAAATTTATAGGATGTGGTTGACGAGGCCACCATATGTTTTATTAAAGAACATATACAAAAGTTTCTAGTGGCCATCTAGCCTTTGACATGGACATTAAGATGGAAAAATATGGCCTAAATGAACTCGAGGAGAACAAATAAAGAATGATAAAGGACACCTACATGTAGTATACAAACTATACCTCCCACTTGATGGGCAAGTTACTCAGTGTAAAAGTAAATGTGCAAGATCATGAGTCAACTAACCCCCATCAAGTGACAATAGTGTCCAAAACTATCCTTTGGTAGAGCTTTAGACAAAGCATAGGTAGCATTATCTTGAGTATGAACCTTCTCAAGGATAATGAACTTAGTGGCTAAACAATCTCTAATGAAGTTACCTCACCTCAATGTTCTTGGGCTTTGCATGATAGACAGCTAGATTCTTAGCAAAAGCAATGGCACTCTGAATATCACTAAGAAAATGAGGTACATGCTAAGGTAGACCCATATCACAAGCAAGAAGAGAAAACCAAATCCTTCTTTACATGTCTCACGAGCTGCAACATATCTGCTTCTGTAGTGGAAACATGTGTACATTCTTGAAGATGAGATCATAGCACCTCTAGGAAAGTAGACAATGTACCTTGATATGGACTTTTGATTACCTACATAACCAACATAATCTGAATATGTAACCAATAATGGATGCATCTCCTCTACCCAAGCATAGACAATTATCCTTAGTGCCATGCAAATACCTAAAAGATGAGCTCTCCAAGACATAACACCTCTAGAAAAGTAGAACATGGATCGTGATGTGGACTTTTGATTACCTACACAACCAACATAATTAGAATCTATGTCACCAATAATGGATGCATCTCCAAGATTAGACATATATCTACTCAGAACTATACTACAAATGCAATGTTTGGCTCATAGATACCATGGAACATGAGACTACTGACAACCAATTAATAAGTGATTTCGGTCATGAATTCCTTTTCCTCATCTAATTTGGGGCAATCATCCTTGCTCAACTTCACATATGTAGGTAAAGGTGTACTCAATTTCTTTCCACCTTGCATATTGAACCTCTATAGTTTGGATATGTACTCACTTTGAAACAAGTATATGCATCTTTTACTCCCACCATGAGTAATGTGCATGCCAAGAATATGTTTGGCATCCCCTAAATCCTTCATGTCAAATTTCTCACTCAACTTCTTCTTGAGAAAGCATAAGTCATCAAACGACTTCCAAGTAATAAAGATATCATCAACATAAAGTATCAAGCATATTAAGCTACCATTTGAGCATCTCTTAGTGAAGAGACAATGATCCTCATTGCTTTGAGAGTAGCCTTGAGACTTGATAAAAGCATTAAACTTTTGGTATCATTGTCTAGGGGACTGTTTATGTCCACATGAGCTCTTATTCAGGTTACAAACTAGTTTCTCTTTGCCAAGAACTACATAACCCTTTGATTATTCCAATTAGATCTCATTTTTAAGATCTCCATGCAAGAAAATAATTTTCGCATCCATTCAGACCAAGTCTATTTCTCCATCTCAATGAATCCTAGCAACATGCACAATGTAGTCATCTTGACTATTGCAGAGAAGATCTCCTCGAAATCTACACAATGTTTTTTCTTGAAACCATTTGCAAAAAAATGTTTTTTATACTTTAGAGAATCACTATCCAATGTAAATTTTAGTTTATATACCCATTTACATGGTAAAGCTTTCCTACCCTTTGGCAAATGTATGAAATCCCAAGTACCATTCTTGTGAATGGAATCCAATTTGCTCTTCATGGCACACTCCCACTTGAAATGTTCCTTTGTCTGCATAGCCTCTTTTTAGTAGCTCACCAACATGTTAGGTTATAAAATCCAAATGTGGAACATATCTATTAGGTGGATGTGAGACATGTGTAGAGTGTCTCAATGGTTGTTGAACAAGAGCATTGCAAAATCATTTGATTGGAAATTCTCCTAAACATCCCTATGTGTAGCATTCTCATGAATGCTAAGTGGCAGACTAGTATGCTAAAACACCGCTCTTCTCACTTCAACTTCCTTAATGGGTTGTTTATGTATCTTAGGCTCATTGAAAATGACATCACTACTTCTAATCACTTTCCATCTTTTATGATCCCATAAGTAATATCCAAATTGACCATCTCGACCATATCCAAGAAAAATGCATTTCTTTGACTTATAGTATAGCTTTTGCCTAAGATTCTTGGGTATATGAACATAATCTTCAAATTAAAAAACTCAAAGATGATCCTAATATGCTAGTTGTACTATCTATATTTCTTTTGCCACTTTTATACCTTTGGAAGTACCAGGTGAAAGGTTCACCACATGAGCTACAATGAACACTGCTTTGAACCAAAAACTTTGTGAAAGGTTTACATGACGCAACGTAGAAACTACTCTATCCTAAATAGTTATATTCATCCTCTTAGCTAATTCATTTTGAAATGGGGTATAAGGAGTTGTATACCAACAAAAAGGGTTAAACCCATGTGAACCATACTCATCTCCATTATATGAATGTAAATGCTTGAGCATAGTTCCTTTTTCAGTTTCAACTAATGCAAGCCATTCTCTAAAAGTAGGGAATACCTCATCCTTTGACTTGATCAAATATACCGAGAATTTTCTAGTAGCATCATCTATGAAAGTGAAAAAGTGAAGAGAAAAAACACTAAAAAAGAAAGTTTCAATATGATCAATTGCTAAGACCAATCTAAGTCCAAGAACAAAACCAAAGATCCAAAACCCTCAAGAAACTCTACCTATTGCATCCCAATGCTTGCTCTAGCAAAGCAATCACCGGAGTGCATAATCTATTGATGAGGAGACTAAGTGTGCCAAAGTTATCTCGAGACCTTAGGGGAATGCAAAGGGGCTGAGCTAATCACATATGGATAGTTGCAGTATAGGAATACGATACTTTGAGGGAACTATGCCTATGCTCATCATCAGATTGCAAGAGAAGCAAGTATAAAGAATTTTCTCAAGTGCAAGCCCTAAGAAAATTCGAAAACTAAAGCCCAAGGAAGCCATAATTACCCAAAAAATCTTCCATTGCACAAGAGCAATTGCTCAAGAAAATAAATTAGTGACCTACATAATAGGGCCTTGAAGAGCTTTCTTGTGACTAAATAGGCTTGTTGATCATAGGGGAATAGTGGGGATAGGCCTACAAACTCTAGGATGAGCAAGCAAGAGTGTACTATAGGTTCCACTTGAGTAAGGCCTAAGGCCATTGCTCCGATGCAAGTTCAAGTGACTACAAGCAATTTTTCCAAAGTAAGACTTCAAGACCTAAGACAAGCTTATGTCCAATCCTAAGGAACCCAAAGAACTAAAAATCATTACACTTGCATGGAAACGACTACTCTAGCACAACCATTTCCCCTATCAAAACTAAGCCTTGAAGTGTATGGCTGAGGTTTTAGTGTTTTCAAGACCTAAAGGAGAGATAAGAAGGATACACCATATGAAGTATTGAGGGATCTAGGCACAAACGTTGGGCATTGGATGCTATAGGGCTTAGGGCCAATGTCCAAATGCAAGACAAGATCAATCTCTAAAAGAAGAAGAAGAAGCTTGGAAAACAACACAATAGTGAATGTATTACCATGTGAATGAACAAAGATTACCCGCTAGGGTTATATGCATATGCACAAGTTGAGGGAAAAATACCTTTAAAAGAGTGGAAAAAGGTAATTTGGTGGTCCTAAGTATGTTCAAAATATGTCAAAAAATCGATACCAAAATATGTCAAAAAAATCACTTTTGGGAGTGATGTGATGAAAAACAAGCTAGCACTCATGTTTAAAGAAGTCCCAAGCAATATACAAGGAAATCAATCTATAAAAAGAAGTAAGTCCAAAACTCTTTGAAGACTTTCAAACTCCTCCCTATGAAGAACTTTTGTGGAAAGGTCCGGAACATCATCCTATGGTCACATAAGTCAAAGTGATCTCTCCAACAAAGAGTCTTTCCCTTAGATAATGATAAAGCATCTCAATGTGCTTTGTGCAAGCATGGAACATAAGGTACCCCCTAAATACCAATGCACTCTTTCTGTTAGTAAAGATGGTGGTGACAAAAAGCTTACCAACACCCAAATCAACCAAAAGACATTTGATCTACAAACACTCAGCAATCATTGTGAAAGCTTCCATATACTCATCCTCACAACTAGATGAAGATCATTCCATCTCTTATGAGCTTTACATGATGCACTCATTGATGAGAGAGCTAACATTTAAGAGAAAAAAACTATACCTATGGTTGATAGAGACTTTGAGGGATATCAAGTCAAATCCTCCTTTATCATATCATGCTCGTTCAAACTCTCATGATGCTTCCTTTGCATGAGATTCAAATTTACATGCAAAAGATGCATTTACATGCTTACCAATGCTTAACACTTAGGTTGCACATAAACATATTTTAAGGATCTCATAATCCTTCTTTCATCAAATTTACATGATTTTTTTATTCAAATCTTTTATTCATATTTGCGAACTCATGCGTATCTTGATTGACCAAAAAATAGCCCATTATGGTTGCTTCTAGTTGTGAGATTGAATATAAGGAAGCTTCCATAACTATTGTTGAGTATGTGACTCATAACTATTGGTGAGTGTGTGACTCGTCACTATTGTTGAGTTTGTGACTCGGATGCTTTTTGGCTGATTTAAGTATTGATTAATCTTTTGCCACCACCATCTTCACTACAATCAATGTGCATGGGCAATCTTTAGAAGCCCTATGTTCCATGCTCACACAAAACACATTGAGGTGCACTATCATTACGTTAAGAAGAGACTCTCCTAGTTTGGTTTGTGTACCCACACAAAATAATGTTGCAAACTTTTCATCAAGGCTCTACCTGAAGAGAAGTTTGAAGCTTAACATATCTTTTGTATTTATTTTCTTTCGTGGACTGAATTAGGCCTTCCGCATACATGAGTGCCAACTCCTTATCATTGCATCACTTTGAAGAAGGATCTGTTGATATATTTTGATAGTGATGTGTGAATACATTTAAAATGATCAGAAAACTTTTTTCCCTCATTAGAAGGTTTTTTTTTTTTACTTGTATATATGCCTATAACCCTAAAAAACTAATGATCTTGTTCCTCTACATTCACTTAGTATTACACTCCATGTTGTGTTGTTCTCCAAACTTCTTCCTTGTGTTGTCTTGTTCTCCAAACTTCTTCTTCCTTGTGCTGCTTGCCTTCTTCCAAAGTCCTTTACCTCCAACATACTACTACCCCACATATTTGCACATAACTAAGCACTCAACAGAAACTCTCCAAGCACTGATTTGGATGCCATCAAAACGCATAACAGAATCAGGAGGAGAGGGGGAATCTATACTATATGTAGTATACAAAACTTTACACATGGGAACACTAGTAATTAGTAACAAATTCAAGAAATCTCTTCAACCACCACCGTTTCCAAATGAAATGAGAACTGGTGAGTAGAGAACAGAGCACAAAATATTACGAGCTATTGACTTTTTTTAAGACAGCAACAAAAAGAGAGGAAAATTATGCATTAATTTCTTAACCCTGACAATGTTGTTCATATGATCAGACAAATCATGGTTTGATCCATCCTCATACCAGGCATAATAAGTCCAAGGATGGCTTCCATGACCCCCGTAATGGACACAATCACAGTTTGATGGTATTATAAGTTCAAAGATGGTTTCCGTGACCCCCCATAATTGACATGATCACGATTTGATGGTACCAGCAATTTTATTTTTTCTTTTTAATGGAGGTTCGGCGGAGGCCTACTCCCCCGGACTTTAACTTTGAAATTGCAACTGTACAAGGAAGGGCATAGTACCCATGGGACCCCCCTTATCCCACAAGAACAGGGGTTTACAAGACTGGGTTGAACGACGGTCACACCTACCGCGGGGATGGTCAAACGGTGGCCAACAGCCACATACAACAGTTTCTGGGATTCATATGTCCCTACATGTTGCTGCCAGGGGTTGAACCCTCGCCCCCGCCCCAAGAGGCAAGAGGCCCAACCACCAGGCCAGCGAACCGGGACAACAGCAATTATTTTCAAAGATGGCTTGCATTACCCTCATAATGGCAGTGAAATAATGGGAATAACTGTCATTCGCTATCCTCCTCTAGCACCTACATTTGCATTCCAGTAGTTCAAGATCAGAGCAACAATTAAAATGTGTGCTTAGATTCCACTAGTTTAACCATCAGAACGACAATATGGAATATACTTAGAGCAATCAATATATCATGATTTCAAGGACATCAATATATCATGTTCTCTGTTTAAAAAATAAACAGAGAACAGAAGACCCACCTCTCAAAAAATAACCGTACAATGCCCTTAAAAACTAAGTTGAACATAGTAACATGACAACTTTCAATCTATTACAAAGAATTAACTCGATAATGCAACTAAATTTTTAGAACAAAAGAAAGTAGTGAATGATAATCATACTGATTAGTTTACATGTGACCAACATATTATCAGTGAGATTGACTGCTCCCATAGAGGAATTTAACTTTTGTGGTAAAGTCTGACTGGGTAATCCCTAGCAAGACATGGCATAGTAAAGATCTGGACACTCTCATTTGGGTATACAGATTTCCACTTGAGCTTTCTGACCAGATGATGAATAAATATGCATATGGTCATCCGAGCAAAATGGTTTCCAGGACAAGAATGTGGACCCACACCGAATGGAATATATGCATATTGAGGTGGCCCAGAAGCCCCATCCTTCCACCTTTCTTGATCGAACCTTGATGGATCAAATTCATTGGGATTGGCGAAACAATCTTCATGGAGGTGAGTCGTAGAGAAACTAAAGAACACCTGCAAAACCATCAGTAACTCCATGATTAGATTGAGCAACACTCTTACACTTGGAAAAGCACGATGAACTAAAGCAAATGAATGATTACACAATAAGTTGAAAGCTCAACAACAAGAGGGTAACATCTAGTTATCATAGAAACAGAAATCCAGCTAAATGAGAGCTGAAATGAGAGAAAATTGGAAGCACAAGAATTATAGGGTAACATCTAATTATCATAGAAACAGAAATGCAGTTAAATGAGAGCTCAATAATAGATCGAGGATGTTTGTCTCGGACTGCCCTTTGTATGTTTATTAGGGATCGAGAAGCAATGCTTAACTGAGCTGGTTGTTGTAAACATCTACATGTACATAAGGGACATCATAAAATTAGCTTGTGCGACATGACCATCTCTTTTACACTGTCTGCGACAAGCAGCTGCATGTTTATAAGTGCATTTCTGAGCAGCATGAAGATGATGAGGCATGTTAATGAGTGTAAATGTGCTCCACCTTCCAGCCCTTGGGGATCAGATAGCCGTCGAAGACGATATCATCCATTGCCTCTTTCATGCCTCCAAGCACTGGCGGCCACAAACGCAGGGCTTCCTGCACTACTTTCCAAGTGTACTTCATGCTTTGCACATCGTCCCAACTGAGCTCCTCGCCTTCATTCTTGCTTGCTGCTATGGCTTCCTGCTCTGCAATAACCAAAAACCTAAGGACCATAGACTAGTAGTTTTCTGTAGAATGTCTGCCAGATGCCAAGACAGTGCACACATACCTTGAACAACTTGATCGTAGCATGCAGGGTACTGTTCTAAGTATTTAAGCGTGAATGCTAGAGATGCGGTGTTAGTATCGTGTCCAGCAAATAAGAGAAAAAGGAGGGTATCCTTCATTTCATTGTAGCTCAAGAAGCTTCCATCGTCGGCTTGTGCCCTTAGCAGGAGAGAAAGTACGTCCACATCCCGTTCCGAGTCAACAAACTGCAGTTGTCTGCACTCGCGGGAAGCCAGCTTGACATCAATAAGCTTACCCATTTCGCGTAGAAGTTCATCCCTGGCCCGCAGAGACTTGCTGTAGGGACTACCAGGGAGATTGAGAGGAAGGTCTAGCATGCCTGCTAACCATATTTTGAAGGACTTATGCAAGCGGGACAGTATCTTCTCATCAGAAATGTCGGCCAACAGGTTACACGCGAGTCTGAATGTGTGAAGTCTGAGGAGCGGCATCATAGTGATTACATCTGATGCACAACTGTCATGGAATTCGGTGCTGGTGTTGATGCTGCATCGTGCATGAGGTAGCCAATGTGTGTCGATCTGTGTGTAAGTGATCCTGCTGGCCCTCTCAACAAGCTTCTGCAATGGCAAAGGGGATAGGCAAGTCGAGAGAATCTGACGAAAACGACGATGCTCGGCTCCATGCTTCACAACAGGAGCGTGGTTTCCAACAACTCGGAGTACGGTAGACGGCCATGAGTTGCGCAGCAAACCTTTTTTCTCGGCGTTGGCAACGAAACGGTTGGCGGCAGCACCTTGCACCATTACGATCCGGTGGCCGAATATGAGAGTGCGAAATGTATTTGAAGAGTAGCGAGCGCCGCGATCGAATAAGAAGTGCTCAGGATGGCCAGCACGCATGGCAGCCAGGAACTGCAAGCCTTCACCAGCCCAAGGTACCTGGAGAAGGCGCCACATTCCCCTTGGACCCGGCGGTAGTGATAGGACATCATTTGATGAGGCTCTCGTGCCTCGACGCAGCTTGAAAGAAAGCTTATACAATCCCCAGATTATCGTTGGAAGCAGCAACAGCGCCAACCTATGCAGGCAGCTACTTGCAGAAAATGGAACCCCCATGCAGAGGGCCAGAAAATTCTCATCCATTCCGTCAGCTATCTCTCCCTCTCTGTTTTCCCTCTCTTTCTCTACTTCTTCTCTGTCTCTGTGTCACTGCTTCGTCCTGGAGTTTCTCCGCGTCAATGTAAAGCTGCACACTCAAATCATCAACAGTAGGCGAGTTGCGATCGCCTAGCGGCTTCTATCAACCCTCGTGCCTCGTCAGTCGTCGCTCCCTGCCAGCAATGAAAGTTGCAAGGAACGAGTACATGTTTCGAGGCTCGCAATCAATACGATGCTACTGGTACATTAAGCGTTGTTGTAGAAGATCCAGATGGAAGTTGCAATAGATTTTTCTTTTTTAATAAAAGGAAGTTCGCCTACTTAGTTGCAATAATAGGTTGGTTACTTACGGGCTTACACATATATTAAATACAATTGTGCTGTAGCCTTAGGTGAGTTGCTTGGCACTTTCTGATTGAGGTGCTAATTCACCAAGATGATTGCAACACTTATGAGAAACCACTCAGTACATATCAATATAAATGGTGAACTCTCTGAGGTCAATACAATGGTATCAATGGTAAACTCTCTTCAACAATGGTATCAATGGTAAACTCTCTTCAGCATTAGGTTGACACGCTGTATTAGACAGGATTGTCCTCTCGTGCCTCTTTTATTTCCATTCTAGGCAATGGCCTTAGCAACTTGGTTAACCATCATGCCCAATTTGAGGAAATCTATGGTTTTTTTTTTTCCATATAGCCAAAACCCGATGATAATGAGACTCTTTGTTGACGACACAAATGCTTTTGTGGAGAATGATGGCAATAGTATCGCCACCTTTTGGCATTATCTTAACACATTATGCATTGCTTTTAGTTCTAGAATAAACCACTCAAAAAAAACTTTCAAGGTTATTTCACGACCTCCACTACAATTTTTATTCAATTAGCACTACAACATATGAGGGGTATATCGGGGCTTCTACTGATGCAAATGCATGGGTGACATTTTTCCCCGATGTCGTTGTAAGCACTGACATACACGTCGGTACCAGAGCACTGGTATAAGCATCGGTATACGCACTGACATAGGCCTCGGCATAATGGTCAGTATAAGCTTCTGCATTCCCTTGGGCAAAAGCACCGGTATGCACTTGGGCGTACCGGCGCTCATACTGATGCCTATACCGATGACCATATCTACAAAAAGAAAATTGGGTAGAGTGTGTTGTCTCTTGTTGAAGCAACATTACCATGTTGTTGTGTAGCAAAAGACAATACACTCTGCCAAAAAAAAAAACGAGTACATGTGACATGTACTCTAGTGGTTGTCGATTTAGTGTTTATATGACCGACAACCAAAACATGATTTGATAAAGCAAAACACTATCGGACACAAAAGGGATAAAGAGAATGAACCATGAACCATGTACAAAAGAAATATCCCATAAATGAAGCATACACAAAGGAGATATATATTATATAAATGAACCATGTACAAAAGTATGGAAAATCATGCCATATATGAGCCAAATATATACAAATGTGGCAAAGCACTTCCATATAAGAACCAAATACAAAATTATGGTGCACCACTGCCACATATGAGCCAATACAAAATGTGGCACACCACTACCATACACATGCCCAGAGGGATCAAAACATCTATATCTGCAGTCCTGCAAAAAAGCACATTCGTGAAATGAGACAAATTGACATGATATTTATAAACAACAACTAAAAACTCAAAACCAACTTTACAAGCTCACCTCATCATAGATACTCCCATGAAATGGCCGCATTGCATTCCTCCAAGTCCTCCAACAGTGCAACCAATCCGTGACGATATCCATAAGTCTCCTCGGTTTGTGTAAGAGGATGATCCACTGCCAAGTCCTGCAACAAATATGCAAAACATTTAATGAACATACATGACATGCTTAACACAAGCAAATGCATTAATCAAAATGATACTTACAAACTCGTGATGCATAGTGTTGTATCCATTGCTACCCAAATGTGACGATTCAATTGTATCTAGACATGTGGCCATGTGGCCATCATATCTCATCGTTGGCAATATCGATTAGGAGTCTATTGCTTCTCATCGCAAATCATATCTCATTCCTCAAGGTCTAACCATATAGGCTTTGGTAAGCCTGCTCTGAAGCATCACGAGCCTTGGATTGTTGATGGGACATCATCTCACTTGCCATGTGCTGAATCCACTCTGAGATGGTAACAGGATGTCCAAGTGCTGGCCGATACTCCTAATAGATCGTCTCTGTTATATAATTTTTGAGATCTTTATCCTATTCACTCCATTTCAACATGACAGAGTGTCCAAACTGTATGGAGCAAAGTTGTCATATGTGCTGACACATGGCCTTTCCCATCGCATCCATCACAGGAGCTCCATCATGTATACTATACACCTTGGAGTCATCATGGTCATGAGCAACCCAAGGTGTACGTGATGTACCACATGGTATACTATGTGGCACACATGCATCTTAGGTACTCGCTCTAGGAGTAGTGGGAGACACAATGTCCATCACACCGCCTCCACAACATCTGCCTCCTCTAGAGCCACCTATAGATCCACTTCTAGAACCTCCTTCTCTAGATCGTGACCTCGACTAATGAGACGGGCCAGCACCCATATCGCATTAAGGTATCGAATGCATATGTTGATTACTAGAGCCACTAGGGGATGACTGAGAAGGCGATCATGGTGGCATCATAAAGCCAAGAGTACCTCCGACGGGAGTAACCCAACTTGCAGGAGTGACACTCACGGGAGTGATGTCGACGACAGTGAGGCTGAAGGGAGTGAGGCTGGTGAGAGTGCTTCCGTGAGTGATCCGGTACTGTGATGCAGTGACCATATAAGTGAGAGGTCCCTGAGATATAAACTCTAAGAATTGCTCCTGTGTCATGGAATGCAAAGTGACTAGAGGGCTATCTCCCATCGTGCTCTGCAATAAAAAACTCAAATAATTAGCATATGATAATAATGGTAATATAGAAAAATAGTAGTGTACAAAAAAACGTAGCAAAAAAATAAACACAAATTAGTATGTACAAATGTTTGCTTCAGAAATCCTCTATTCTAGCATCCTCTTGGAGATCTCTTGCACAAACGATATCTATCTATACATCCGAGACTTCTAGATCTCTTGGTATGCTAGCTCCTTCTTGATCATTGTTCTCGTACAACATATTGTCTGTTACTTCATTGTGTATTTTGTCTTCTTCAAAGACCTGTTCATCTTGGACAATGATCTCCTCCTCTTTGACTACCAAATGAATCTCAGAGTCCACTACATATGAAATTTCTTCTACGTCTATGTTCTCATAAATTTGTATGCTACATGGGGAGACTTGTAAAACAAATACCCACTTTGGTTCTTTTGAATCTGGCATAAAGACAACCCGCTCATAGTGTTCAGGAAGTACAAATGTATCTCTTTCATTTGTCCATAGCTTTGTGGAGTCTACTTGAAGCAAACCATATTTTAAAGTTTTCTATTTGTCTGCAGATTGGTAAAAGGTTGGAGGATGAAATTAAAGTCCTTCCTGAATGAAGTGTAGATGGAACTCAACTTTCATCGTCATATCTCAAGAACTATTTGAGTGCTAGAGTGTACACACAACCTATTTTCCATTCATAATCCTTCCTTTGCTACAATGTATTTAACATGCAAGACATGTAGCATGTAAATTTTTTTAATCTCAATATGATGTACAATTTGCCAAATCTTTGATTTTTCCAATGGCAATTTATTATAATTTTAAAATTCGGAGAATTTATTTTTTCTATTGTGTAGATGTGGTGTATCTTATTCTTTTTAATGATTCTGTTCAATCTTTTTATGAGCCAAAGCTTTTTTGAGAGTTTTGTGCACGATTCTTTTATTTGAAGGTATCATTTAGTTTTAAAATTGATCCCACTCACTTAAAAATTTTGAAACTACTATAAAAGAAACACTTATTCTCTCATTTCTCACTTTTGAAACCAAGAAGAGCTAGAAGCACTCGTAGAGTATGCACACAAGCTAGTATCACACACAATGGTTGCCTCAACCTCCAGTACCCTTTAACCCAAACGTCCTCGAGAACTCTTCAATGAGTTCTTAGAATCAACTGAGTTCAAAGGTCAAACACACTTGTAGGACCTATTGTCTAGAGTCCTTGATCTAGACAAAACAATTGAATTTAACTCTGATGTGCTCGAGGAATTCATAAAGTTCCTTGAGTACTACATCTTGCATTACTCTATAGAAATACCACCTTATGAGGGTAAATGGGTCCCATGTGACCTTTTACTCTACATACACAAAGGTGATGAAGCCTTCATGAAGCACCTTAAGCGCTTCATGGAAATTGCTGAAAATGCAAGGCACTTATTATATGACTCTGTGCCATTAGTAAAAAAACTTAACAAAAATAAGAGGATGGGTAAAAAGTACATTTCCTACATTGCAACAAAATATTTTATCATCAATGAGGAGCCCGAAACTACACCCGTCGATCTCCCCAACCTTTTCACAAGAGGCTTTGTTAAGAAAAAGAACGAGCCTCAACTAGAGGCCATAAATTTTGTAAAACAAAGCATTACAATCCACCAAGAATTCCCTGGTGGTGTTGAAGAAAAACTACGTGAGCTATCAAGCATGGAGGAGGCCCCCTGTCAAATCTCAACCCCTCTGATCCCGCATTACTAGAGGTGGAAATTGAATATCTCTCCATCATCGTTTTGGATGGAGAGGAATTTATTTTTCTTCATGATATTGAGAAGGCATTCGGTCTACGTCTAGACGAATGCCTAAGTATTTTCTCCACAATGTCAGATGTTTCGCTTGACAACACATCTGACATACTTGAAAAGAAGACCATCCCACTTGGAGTTTCTGTGGAAGACACCATAGAAATGGTGTGTGAAGATATCTTAAAAGATGACAACAACTATACTACGGAGGAGGAGTTCAGCGCAATGTAGGAGATAATAATGAAGCAAAAAGTTCCTACATCCCCCGTAGCAGAGCAGAGTGGCATGTTCCACTCTAGCATTGATCTTGATGCCCCTGGAAGAGGGGAGGAAGAAGACAAGCTTCATGATGTAAGTGGTAATTAAATTAAATAAATGAATAATTTAAGTTAATAAAGTAAGAGCTTGAATTCTCATCTTCTTTCTTAACAGGAAGCAATTGAGCTGGATAAGTTTGCGGCAAGATCTGGTGGGGATCAAGCTTCTCACGGAGTGGTTCATCCTTGGCAAACTACATCGGGAAGTTGCCAAAGGATGATTTTGTTATCATACATAAAGACTACAGTCCGGATGGGCATTTCATGACTTGGTGCTTGAAGGCCCTTATCAAAATTTTGTGTCTATGTACAATTACCCAAGGCACTAATTATGTCATTTTGGTTAGGAAATCCTTAGTTGTAACTACATTAAAACTTAACTATAGAGGAAAAGTGCTAGGGAAAATAGGTATTGCCATGGGTCTAGGAATGCAAGACCCCCATGTAATATCAAGATCTACATTGACTTAGCAACTGCCTCAATCTCTCCAAAGGAGAAAGAAACTTGTAGAGAAATTGAAGGTAGCTGAGAAATGATGTAAATATTGGATAATACAAACTTTAGTTTTTCCTATTTTGTCTAGTCATGTGTATGAAATGTGCTTCATAAATTGAACCTACCATTGTCTCCACAAATTCTATGCAATTTTAAGTTTTTTTTCTTCATCTAAGTGCGACCTATGGTCTGTGGTACCTTAAAAAGCATAAAATAGGCCAAAAAATCCCCAGCCATAGAAAGGTGGAAATCAACCCTGCAAAAATTTTGCAGGGCTGATTCCCGCATTTCTGTGGCTAGGGCTTTTTTGGCCTTTTTTAGTGTTTATGAGGGCTCCAAATTGTAGGATAGTATGATATTATTCAATTTCTCTTGCTTATGGGTGGCATCAACTATACACTGAAAGTGATTAACCTCTATATTACACACTCTAAACATCTCATCTATACATAGGGTGCATAAACAAGGCCGTGAAATGCAAAAGAAAACCCAGCCATAGAAACATGGGATTTAGTCCCACAAAACATTTGTAAGGCTGAATCCCGCGTTTCTATGGCGGGGGTTTTTTTGCATGAAAATGATCTCTGGGGCAATATTAAGTACAATATGTACATATCTAGTCAAAAAACAATAGGCAAATGCATGTAGGTTCAACTCATTCCATATATAACTGACTGAAGCAAAAGTTATTTGCATACACTTATGGTGGAGAGTCAAAGATAGAGAGAGTGAGAGAGAGAGATAAAAAAAAAGACACAAAGAACGTATAGGTAAGAACAAAATTTTCTATTAATCATTGTATTACATCACAAAGTATGCCTATCAAAGGGTACAATATACACATGTCATGGGTTATTTCCTCTAATTCTTCTTGCTAGCCAAATGTCCTTGGGTTGTATGGTTACTCTCTTGGCATGGATAGCACATATGTTAGATTCCTCAAGCATGGAGATGAGGTAGGCCTCAGCTGCCTCTTGAAGCACTTCAAGTGCTATCCCTTGTTTTCGTAGACCTCCACAATAGCTTTGTAGTTCTTCTTTTACTACCCTTGCAAAAGCTCTTTGTGGTATGACTCCTCCATGTAGTTTGATTGCATTGGACCACCACCATGTCACGTGTTTTTGAAGTAGAAACCCCTCGCTTTCGAGTGTGACTTTCCCATTCCTTGGGTAGTGAAAACCTCTAACGACCCATATCGATGCATGAAATAAGCTCCATGTGCAAATAAAATATGCTAAAATTGTTAAGTATATTGGAAAAAGGTAAGTGCAATGAACACTTTTAGAAGAAGATTACACTTACAATGTAGTGTGTTGTATTGCTCTCTCCCCAAGATTGAATGAAACACTTGGTGAACTCCACTAATGTCTCTTGAAACAATTGACTGTGAATAGCACTAGATGTAGTCAGACCCATTAAGCCTACCAACTTATCAAAGCTCGACCAAACCTTCTTTCTCTTATTACAAAGATCAACTTGAGAGTCATTGTCTTTTGTGATCATGCATAGGTCTTTCCACAGCTCATAATGTTCATTATTTTGAGTGCCAGTATGTCTTCTAAAAAAATGTCTTGCTTTATTCACTGTTATTGACACTTGTTGCAAACTATCTTGAGATTCTTCAACTTTCTTAACAACTAGAGTTACGTTTCCACCATGACAGCAAACTGAATTAAGTAGTTCCTCCAATTTCTTTGTAGCTTGAATAGATTTATCAAGTGGCTTCATGGCAAATTCATATTCTATATGGAGCTTTAATAGTCTATCAAAAATTCTCATGAAGGCATGCAAGGTGCAAAAGTGGACATTGACTAAAGGGAACGGAATAATGGGATTCCAATCCTTATCTGACATGTCACGATTAGGTGTACCTAACATGGGACACCTCACTAAATGTTGATATATTTAGGTAGTGATGTGTGTGAACACTCTAGGACCGTCGGGGCACTTTTTACCTCTTTAGGAGGTTTTTTCCCCCGGCTTGTATATACGCCTATTGCCCTAATGGGCTACTTATCTTTGTACATTCTCTAGTAATACATTCAGTCTTGTGTGTTGTGCTCCAAGCTTCTTCTTCTTCCTTGTGCTGTTCGCGTGCTTCCGCAGACGTCAAACTCCAACAATTGGTATCAGAGCAGGTTGTCGCTTCTTCTAGGGCGCCGTCGCTTCTTCTAAGCTCGTTTCGGCCTTCGAACGCACTATCGCAGCGCTTGTGCAAGCTATTTTGTCCTTTTGTGCCAAAGGTATGTACCAGTTTCTGTTCGCTAGTTTAAGCGTCTCGAAGTCTTCTATAGGTCTAGCAGAACTCGTCTGGGCAGTTCCGTTCAACTTTTTGAGATACAATCAATTTTTTGCATCAAGGTATTTTAGTCACCGACCATGGCTAAAAGCAGTGATGTATTCCGTATGTTGGCTGTTGAGGATAAGTTGGATGGTACCAACTACCCATTATGGGCTTATATGATGCAACATGTATTGGTTGCAAAAGGACTGTGGAACATTGTGCAGGGTGTTGAAAGAGGTCCTGTTACACCTGCGACTACAGGTACTACAAATACAGGTGCTGGAGGTGTTGGAGCTGATGAAGATGGTGACGAAGATGATATTGTGCAGATTCCTGTTCGTGCTGCTGTTTCTGTTGCACCTACTGCAGAGCAGATTCGTTGGGATGACAGAGATGCCCAAGCACATGCATTGATAGCTTTGTCTGTCAAACATGCCATTATTCCTCACATACGCTCTTGCAGAATAGCTAGGGATGCTTGGGATACACTTACCACATTGTACCAAGCTAGGAATGAGGCTCGTGTTGCTTATCTCCGAAAACAGTTGGAGAGTGAGCACATGAATGAAGGTGATTCTATGGACAGTTTCCTAAGGAAGATCAAAGATTTGAAGGAACAGTTGATTTCTGCTGATGAGGTTATACGAGGCTGGAATGGTTGTTGCAGAGGCCTCTACACCAAAAACAGAGTCTGCAAATCTTGTGCAGGAAGAAGAATGGGCGTTTACTACTGTCTGCAATTTTGACCCATCTTCTCATGATCAGTGCATGTCTGCAGTAGACTCAGATGTTTGGTACTTTGACAGTGGGGCGACCAAACATATTACCTTGCAGCGCAGTTTCTTCTCTTCACTTGAGCCTGTCCCTACAGGGAATACTTTCACATGCGCCAATAACTCCTCTTATCCTGTTAATATGGGAGTTGGTAAGATCATTTTGACTACTGCTGATGGTAGTTCTTTCACTTTGTCAGATGCTTTATTTGTGGCAGGGATCAAAAAGAATCTGTTATCAGTTTCTGCATTAGCCAAGATTGGCTTGGTTGTGAAATTCGTTGATGACAGGTGTACAGTCCATGATCTCTCAAATGGCGATGTGATTATTGCTTCTGTTATCTTATGTCGTGGGTTGTATAAGCTCATAGACTATGAAAGATCTGTGAATGATTCGGCATGTGCAGTTCATGATTCTCAGGCTATGTCAGATGCAAAGCTTTGGCATGCACGCTTTGGTCATCTGAATTTTGCTAGTTTGTTACGCCTGCAGAAATCTGAAATGGTGTCCTCTTTGCCCAAACTTGAGGCACCTAGAAAACATGTTTGTGAAGGCTGTATTTTGGGCAAAATGCAACGTTCTTCCTTTCCAAAAGATGGTTTAGTTCGGGCTACGCAGAAATTGCAGCTTGTACATAGTGATGTCTGTGGTCCTATGCAGACACCCTCTTTTGGAAATTACCTTTACTTCGTGACTTTCATTGATGATTTTTCCAGGCATGCATGTGTATATCCACTCAAAGCAAAGTCCGAAGTGTTCATGTGCTTCAAACAGTTTTTGGTTTTGGCTGAAAATCTGTCAGCATGTAAAATGGGCACCCTCCGTTCTGATCGAGGGGGGGAATATATGTCTTCAGATTTTAATGCATTTCTGGCTAAACGTGGGATAAAACACCAGTGTACAGTGCCGTATACACCTCAACAGAATGGAGTTGCTGAACGAAAGAACAGGTCTCTCATGGAGATGGCGAGGTGTATGGTCAAGAGTCAGGCTTTACCTCATAGTTTCTGGCTTGAGGCTGTCATGTGTGCAGCATATGTATTGAACAGGTGTCCCACTAAAGCGTTGTAGTCTATCACTCCATATGAGGCTTGGCATGACCGCAAGCCATCTGTTGCTCATCTGCGTGTTTTTGGCTGTTTGGCATATGCATTAGTGCTTGAACAACATCGCAGAAAATTGGATGTATGATACTTTGATGCCTCTGTTTACAGGTGGACAGTCTAGTGCTGGTCCTAATGAGGCAACTTCTCAGCCTTTGCAGGTTTCATATGATGATGCAGATCATTCCATTTCTGATGCAGATTTACATAATGCACTTGCTGATGAGAGAGCTGATATTGAGTAGGCAAAAACTATGCCAAAATGGCTGGTGCAGACTTTGCGTGACAGCAAATTAGATGCACCTTTGTCATATCGTACTCGTTCAAGCTCTCATAGTGCCTCCTTTGCATCAGATTGCTATGCTATGGCTGCATCTAGTCTTTGTGATGAGAATGAGCCTGTTTCTTTTGGTGAAGCACATAATTCAGAAAATTGGATGGCTGCTATGCAATCTGAATATGATGCTATAATGAAGAATGGTACATGGTCTTTATGTGACTTGCCTCCTGGCAAGAAGGCCATTGGCACTAAGTGGGTATACAAGCTGAAACGTAAACCTGATGGTACAGTTGACAGGTATAAGGCTAGGCTTGTTGCAAAGGGTTATGCGCAGGAAAGAGGCATTGATTTTGATGAGACCTTTGCACCTACATGCCGTATGACTACTGTTCGAAGCATTTGTGCACTTGCAACCCATCATGGTTGGAATGTACATCAGTTGGACATTAAAACAGCATTTCTGAATGGTGACTTGCATGAAGAAGTGTATGTTTTTCAGCCCCGTGGCTTTGTGCAAAAAGGGCATGAAAACTAGGTGTGCATGTTAAAGAAGGCGTTATATGGTTTAAAGCAAGCACCACGTGCTTGGTATGAGAAGATACATGCCTATCTGATTGCACATGGTTTTGAGAACAATCCAACTGAAAGCACCTTATATGTTAAGCGTGCTAATGATGTGCTTCTGATCATTGTTGTCTATGTAGATGACATGCTGCTCACTGGTCCTATTGAGAAGCATATTGCTGATTTCAAGGCTGATTTGCATGCCTCATTTGAGATGTCTGATTTGGGGCATTTGCATCACTATTTGGGCATTCAGTTTATGCAAGTTGATGGTGGAATGGCTTTGTGTCAAACGAAATATATTGACACATTATTGCAGCGTTTTGGCGTTGAAGACTGTAAGCCTATTGCCACTCCTATGGAGACAGGTTTACGATTGAGTCTTCATGATGCTGGAGATGCATTTGATGTTGTTCTCTATCAGCAGGTTGTTGGATGCTTGATTTACTTATGCATTACTCGGCCAAATATTCAGTTTGCTGTCTCACAGATGAGCAGGTTTATGCATTGCCCAGGAGTCACGCATTGGAAGGCGGTTAAGCGCATCTTTTGCTACTTGAGTGGTACTCGGCTACTTGGGTTGTTTTATCCCAAGGGGGGATCACTACCGCCAGATTTGCATGCTTTTTTTGACTCAGATTGGGTTGGTTGCTATGACACTCGTGTGTCCACCAGTGGCTTTTGCTTCATGCTTGGTAGCTCATGTATATCTTGGTTGAGCAAGAAGCAGCCTACTGTGGCCACTTCCAGTTGTGAGGCTGAGTATAGGGCAACTTTCACAGCGACTGTTGAGTGTGTGTGGCTCAGACGCCTTATGGCTGATTTGGGTGTTGGCCAGTCTTCTGCCACCACCATCTTCACTGACAGTCAGAGCGCATTGGCAGTTGCGAGGAACCCTGTGTTCCATGCTCGCACTAAGCACATTGAGGTGCATTATCACTATGTCAGGGAGAGGTTCTCTGCTGGGGAGATCAGCTTGGCATATGTGCCCACGCAGGAGAACATTGCAGACCTTTTCACGAAGGCTCTAGGGAGAAGTTTGAAGCTTTCCGCAAAGCTTTGGGCTTACTTCCTTTTGTGGAGTGATTTCCACATAGCTTGGCACTTCCTTATACATGAGTGCCAGCTCCTTGTTCACCGCATCACTCCCAGGGGGGATTTGTTGATATATTTAGGTAGTGATGTGTGTGAACACTCTAGGACCGCCGGGGCACTTTTTTCCCTCTTTAGGAGGTTTTTTTCCCCCGGCTTGTATATACGCCTATTGCCCTAATGGGCTACTTATCTTTGTACATTCTTTAGTAATACATTCAGTCTTGTGTGTTGTACTCCAAGCTTCTTCTTCTTCCTTGTGTTGTTCGCGTGCTTCCGCAGACGTCAAACTCCAACACTAAAGGTATATCCCATTTAGTAGATGGAGATGCATCTATGTCATCAGCTAAATCATCTATGTTGTTTTGTTTTCTCTTTGTTCGCTTATAACCTCGTGTGCAATATGGACAAGGATAGAGAGCAGATGCACCTTGTTTGCACCCTAACATGCATTTGATAGTCTTAAAGTCTCCACCTAAGTGCCACTCTACTTCAAAATCACATAGGCCTTCTACAGTGATTTTGGCACCATGAATTGAGAAGTTATCACCTCTGTGATCCATGGGGTCCTATTGAAAATCCATGTTAGAACATCATTGGATTCTTTAGGTACTTCAATAGCACCTAACCACCATATATCTTTCTCGGATTGGACACTATATGTAAAGTGATGGGTAGATTCTTCACTTTCATCAATAATGGCATGAGTCATAGCTTCGTTCATGAGTGTCACACTAAGTCTCTCCATATGTCGTCGCTTTATGATTTGACGTTCGTCTAGCTTCAATACAAATTTGATTTTGGAACCACAATCTACATCAAATAACAAACATTATATTAATAAAAATATTATGAATGTCATTATCACAACAATGGATATACCTTGAATTTTGGATTTGTAAAATTTAACCATTTCCTTGTGAAGACTCTCCATATTTACAAATATATTGTTGTACTTTGTGTAGATGAATCCCTTTCTAGATGCATTTTTCAACTCTTTCTTTGATGTAGATGAATGATAAATTGATGCAGGCATAACATCTTCTATATGCAGGTAATTTTCAAGAGTATTGGCTACATCCTCATTGGTCATCTTCTTCTTCAAAGATACCTTGTAAGGGCGTGGAAAAATGCTTTGGAAAATACCTTTGTTTTGCAGAGCCTACTTCAAACGATTATACAATGAAGTGTATGCTCTAATACTAACACCTGCTTCATCACATACCATTGGTACCTCACTAGGACTAATAATATCTTCTAAGTTGCCTGCAAAATCTTTAATCACTTGGGTTTTGATATGATTTCCTATTGGTGAATCCAAAATCATAAGCACATGTTTGTTGCTAAGACAAGAATTCAGAAACTTCAATTGATCCTCCATTGTTGAGGAAGCACTGGCATCTTCAACAAATGAATTGCACAATAAGAAACTCAATCTAAAAGTCTTTTAACATAAATAAACAAGCAAAACACATACCTAAGTGCGTAAACATGTCGCTTTCGTGCTCCACCACCAGTTGAAAGAGCTTGAAAGAATGATAATGGTCGTTTTCTATATCTCATCCCAAGTGGAGTCTCTTTTAGTTGTGTAAGATTGGCTTTTACCTTTGTAATTGTGCTCTCCTTTTCTTCCACATCTTGTTCGAGTCTATTATTGTGCTCATCCAAAGATTTGATAGCACTTTCTAAAGGGTGTATAGCACTCTCTAAACTGTGTATCTTGAAATGGTTGTGATGACATTTTTGCATCCAATAATTTGCTATAGATGTAGAATGGTTAGACAATCGTTTGCAATAGCTTAGCAGTCCATCTTCACCACTACCAAGGAATTGTAGAAATGTGGTGATACTATGGAATCTAGGATGAACATTAGACATTGGATCTAAGGAATACAAAGCGCCATTGACCCAAAGATCAATATTCTTCTCTCCAGCTGCACGTCATTCATTTTGAGAATCTATGTCATTGCTACCTCTAGTTGTTGGTGCAAATTCTGTTGGAACAAGAACATGTACACTCTTTGAGTGAGGAGCACGCGTTGGTGTTGGTGTCATGTTCGTAATACATGTGAGCACCATGATGTTCCAAAACTCCAGCATCGAATAGGAAGAAGCACAGATATGGCTGGAATGGTTTGTACAGTAGCTGTGTGCAAGAAAAAAAGTGTGTTTTGATACGTGGATAGGTCAAAATGACTTTTTTTTAGTGTATAAAAGGGCAAATAACTTTTTTTCTAAAATTCATGTTTTGGGGCAACCAAAGTTATGAGTTTGATGATGTGGCAATTAACTTTTGGAGGGATTTTAAAAAGTATGTTTTTTTAAAGTATTTTTTATAAAAACAAGACTAAAAAAAGTAACTTCTGACATATACATAAAAGTATGGGCCATTTTAAATAAAGAATAGCTAAAAAAAAGACTTTTTTAGAAAAGTCATTTTTTTATTCATAAAGATGGACGGATTTGATGAGGTGGAAAGTGGTTTTTCTCTCTCTATGTGCAAAAGAGAGAGAAGATCCTAGCTTAGCCTAAAAAAAAGCCTACTTAAGCCTACCAAAAAGTGCTCTATTAAATGCACTTTGTCCCCTTAACAAAGTACAAGATTAAGCTTAATCCCTAAAAAATAGGAATCCTTACAAGACCCATGCAGGGTTCACTTTTTCCTGATGGCGAGAAGCTATTTTTGGTGCTCAATCCAACCATTCAAAACGCCATTTATGTTGGGGCAGGATCCATGCTAGCAATGTGGAATTGATGTTGTCTATTTCGTTATAAGGCTAGTATCAAATGCCTATGAGAACAAGATTAACACTTGTGTATGTGCCGTTGTGGGTTCTTAAACTAGAGCTTGATTTTAACAAAGATTTCATATATGATATCTCTCTTCAAAAGAAAAACCTTTTCACCACCAAAGATAATTTTTAACTTTGAGAACATAGAACTTGATAATCTCTAACCTTGAGAACAGAGAACTTGCTTGCTTCATGCCGCTAGTCAAACAATCAATTCTGCACACTGGTAATGAGGTACATGAGAACAAAAAAAGCAAGGAAAATGCCCGTAACAAGCTTAGTGGAGGCCATCTCAGATAAATCCATTTGTGCTCTAGATCTTTGTTCTCACTTTCTTTTTTTTCAAGAGGATGTTTGGACAAGGCCTACTCTCCCTTGCTTTAATTAATAAGAAAACAATTATACAATGAAGAGGCCTAGCACCCATGGGATCCCTTTTATCCTGCAAAGTAGGAGTAGGATGACGAGTCAACACAACTATTGTAATGGGCACAAATTGGCAAAAAATTTAAGATTTAAAGACTTTTATATCGAGATTTATTAAATGTTGTGGAGTATTTGTGATTTTATTTTACATGAAGATGACTAAAGGACTTCCTATAGCTTATCTAGAACTAGACTCAGTGACATTGTCTAGAGGACATTGGTTTCTAGGCAGTGAAGCTATTGAAGAAATAGTGGAAGCTGAATCAGATGAAGAGGATCTTCCATAGAAGGAGCAAATAGGAAAAGAGGTAAAAGACTACATCAAAATTTTTAGAGCTCAATAGTGGTATACAAGAGGTGGAAGGAAATGGGACTTCATAAGCTATTGGAGGAATCAATGTTCTTCATTGATTTTGAAAGATGTAAATAGGTAATGTACTCATTACATGAACTCAAGAGGAACAATGATCCATACTTTGTTTGCAAGGTCAATAACTAGGAAAAGGAGCTGAGAGAGATCACAATCAAACAAAGGAGATCAAAGATGCTCTGAATTTTTACCCCATGGGCACTAAAGTGGATGTTATTTTTGTGAAGAAAAATACAACCTCTTATGTTGGATACACCAACTTCCGAGATTTTAACGAAAATTGTAATGAAGAATTGGAAATCAGAACATTCCTATCGTTATTATTCTCTAGAGTGCAACCACTAACATTGGTAATGATGAACAATAAAGATAAAACAAAGCCATTTAGAGTTGTGGATATGTCGTGCTATATCCATGAACAATAAAAGGAGGCAAAAAAGCATTGGTATTCTATGAAATTCATGAATGGAGCCCAACTTCTTACCAAAATTATCTATCATGTACTGGGAATTGTAGATAAGATTTTGCTTGTTCTAGAGGTAAATATATTCAGAGAGGCAATGACTAGAGTGAAAAGCCCTAGGAAGAAGACAACAATGAAGGAGGTGAGCAAGAAAAGAGAAGAAATAGTTCTTGAAGTCCAACAACCAATCAAGAAGAGAAAAATGGACCCAAGGAATTTGGAATTAGAAGTTGAAGAAGCCAGCGTGAAGGAAATGAAGTTAGAACAAAAGAAAGTACAATCTCACAAAGAGCCTCGTCCACCTAGACCACAAAACAAATATACTCATATCTAATTCAAGATAATGGTAAGAGAGCTGCTTATGAAGATCAATATCAAAAGATCTTAGAAGATTATTCCGATAAAGCAATTGATTGGATCAGAGTAGAAATGGAACACTATGAAGACTTACATGAGCAAATGATGAATGCTAAAATAGAAGTAGCCTTCATAAAAAGGAAGCAGCTTTATTAGCATATTTTCAAGAGCTCCAATGACCCCTAGAGAAGAGAACCATAGTAGTAGCAATGGTGAAGAAGAGAACAAAATAACTAGAGCTAAAGAGGAAGGTAAGAGGGACTAAGAAGAGGTTGGAAGTTGAAGAAGAAATATCAGAGGAAGATGTAGAAGGAGCATCCACATTGATCCATAGGTTAGAAGCACCTAATGATAAGGAACAATTAGTAGAGTCAGTGAATGTAATCCAATCTAAAGCACACTCTATCACAGAGACAGATAATGACATGGAAGGGTTCCTATTAAGGAGTTTAAATCTATCAGAGCCAAATACTCCTAGAAAATAGATGGGTTCAAATTAAAAGCATAGAAGGAATGATTAAGATAGCAGAATCTAAAAAGGAAATATTAGATCTCAAAGATCTTCTGGAAATCAAAGATTGAGAGAGAGAGAGAGAGTAACTCTAGTAATAGATCAAGATCTGAAAGAAAAGTTAATCAATGAGGGAAGAGAAGGTATGATCAAAGTTATGGAAGTAGATGAAACAGAAGCAAAGATCGTGGAGGAAGAAAAGATAGAAGATCAACAAAATATAGTGGAAGACATCCAAGACATTTTGCATGATATTCAAGAGCAAAATGAAATCAGTGATGTGGAAATGAAGGACATATCATACAAGGAGGAAGAACATGAAAGAAGAAACATACAAGATAATGAATAAGATCAAGGAAATCATCATTTTTATGAAGAACTGGAGGATAATAACCAGAAATAGGAAGAAGAAGAAGATCATCAAGAAGAACAACTGTCTTCAAAAGTAGAGAAGGAAACTAAAGAAGAAGTTGAAGACAGAAAAATAGAATTAAAGAAACAAGAAGGATCCTTAGAGTTAACCATGTTTCCTACGGACATAAGAGGAACCTATGAAATTATGTTAAATTAAATTGAGAAATTCAAACCTTCAAGCCAAAACATCATTCTATGAGGTATAGATTCTGAAACTGAATTCATTAAAGGTGACAAAATTATTGAATTTAATAGAAGACATCAAAGTAGACTTGTAAGAGAACTGAGCGAGCAAAGAGAATCACTAAATCTTGTTAAGAAAAGATCATTCGCTTGGAAACAGAGGTGGTGCATAGCAAAAATAAAGTCAATTTTCTAGAGGAGAAATGTTAAAAATAGATTGAGAATATAAAGAAAATTAAAGGTAATATCAAACATCTTGTATCTTGGTAATCAATGAGAATATGAGAGATCTTTCTTCTTCTAAATCTTTTCACCAAGCTTTAATGGTGATTTCAAGTGGATTTTTTGAGTATTTTTCATTTCCATTCCTTTAATACCTTCCACTAGAGTCCACTAGTGGTTGGTGTACTCAGTACTCGAGTTAAGTCTCTTTGAACTCAAGTTAATTCATGTTAACTTGAATTAGAAGGATATTTGTGCAAAACTCTCTCCCCATGCTCCCCATGGGGTTTGAACCCAAGACCTCCTCTTTCATAACCTTGAGACTTAACCACTAGGCTAAGTGGATCACTTGTTTTAAGACAACACATGAACTTGTTCTTAAGTCTAATCTCCATATCTTTGGCCATATACATGAGTGACCAAACGATTTTTGATTTTAGATATGCCTGAACTAGCTACACCCTCAGATCCTAGACTTACTTTATTACACATGCTCACCAGATTGACAATTTAACTGTTTGAGGTTGTTGGTCCCTTGTTCTATGATGATTGCATATTATCATATTTGCATGGTAATCCTTCTTTTTAGATATATTTTTGCAATATTTATGCTCCTCAAAATGAAGCATCCAATCACCTCAACCTACTAGTTTTTCTAATTGCAATTACTCTTTCAACTTTTTTGTTTCCAATTGACAAGCAAGGCTATCATTGTCATAATGATTGTGAATACTAGATATGACAAGAAGGATGAGTTGGTACTCTGCTCTTCTCACATCCCATAAAGCTCACAGGGTTGTGAAACATATGTTATTAGAAATGGTGGTTGAAGAAAAAATTGTGTGGGAAATGGCATGGAGAGAGAGATGAAGGCAAAGAGAACAAGAGAAGAAAGATATATGAAGTACACCGCAATGATAAATTGATGCAAATTATATGTATGTACGTGTGTGTATGCATGTAACTTTTTATCTATATATGTATGTATCTAGGTATATATGTTTGTACGTATGTTTGTATGTATGTATGTATGTATGTATGTATGTATGTATGTATGTGTGTAGTATGTATGTACATATGTATGCATGTATGTATTTATTTATTGGTATATGTGTATGTATGTATGTATGTATGTATGTATGTATGTATGTATGTATTTGTTTATGTATACATGCATGCATGTATGTATGTATGTGTGTATGTGTGTATGTATGTATGTGTGTACATACAAATGTATGTATGTATGTACATACACATGTATGTATGTCTGTGCATTTATGTGTTGGTAGATATGAAAAGGGTCACATGACCCTTAATCTCCCAAACAACTAATGGATCTATATCCATAAAATACAATTAAACAATCCTACATAGATAGATATGAGACAACCAAAATAGTGCATACTTGGATAGAAATAGTCTAAACATGGTACTAATTGTTTTGAAGAATAAAAAGACGTTATAAACTTAATGAAAGTTTTTCTACACAATTGTCTATCTAGATAGACCCCCCACATGATACAACATTTGGATAGCCTAGATTCTAGTTCTAGTCGAGCTATCTTATTAAATCAAAGATGTTGAATATAGATGAAAAAATCAACTTGCATGTATTTTCTCTTTATAAAAAAGTAGTTGTTGGGGCTTTAGAGGAGGAAATACTCATGATAGATAGATCCACCTTCATGTACATTTGAAATAGAAAAACCACGAGTATATAAATTATTTTGACAACCAATTTGTGTGTCAAGGTATCTAGTATATGCAAGATTCCCTAATAAATAATGCATCCGTGGGAGAATTTTGGAAGTAGCTTCATCTTCATATTCATGTTTTGTTTCTAGCTCACAACTTCATCTAGCTCTTCCAATTTAGCTTCACCTTTGGTGTTGGGCTTCACCTTTTTCATTTGAGTGTGGGTTAATTTTAAGCCTTCCCTTTCAAGGTTATGTGATGCTTGAAGCATCATCCATGCTTATGCATTGAGATCCACTAACCTACATGCTTGTTTGTGAATCTTGTGGTCCATACCTTGAATCATCCATTTTTTTCTACCTATAATGAATTACTTCTACTCTACCAAGGAAATGATTCATGAAATACCACATTTCTAGAAATTTTCATTTTTTTCCTCAAGTTTAAAGCACATGTACACCATTTTTCATTTTCCTAGTGCAACAAAATAGATTTTCTACTTTAGGTTGTGTCTTATGTCTAAGCTCACTTGGGGCATGCATATCACATGAAAATCCAAATATTTTGGAATTGGAAAGATTTGGTTTCTTATAGTACCACTATTGCTAAGGTTTTGAGGTTTGAATACTTAACGTAAGTTCTCTTTTCATCATGTAAATGGTCGTACTAGCAACATCTTTAAAATAATGACTTGCCACATTTATCTCATTTAACATAGCTCTTCCAATTTAGTTATGTAGATGTTCTTTCTTTTAGTGGCCACATTTTTTAGGGGGATATGTATCCAAGTGACCTAAATGTTGATGAAAGATCTAAAACAAATTCGTCAACTTCATTTTTGCAACTACCAAAAGGTGGTTATTGAGAACAAACTCTATGTCTAGACCTAGCTAAATTTCCTCCTTTTCTTGTGATCTTTATGTGTGCAGGTGCTACTTTCCATAAATCCAACAAGTACTAGTACCTTAAATTGATGATAAAAAATGTCATCCAATTCTTTAGTCATCATGTCTGCACATTGTTGTTGAGTTGAGATATATGAAAGCTCAATCTCCTTGATCTTCTCCCTAACTTAGTGATAGTGGACCTCAATGTGTTTGGTCATTGCATTACTAAAAGGGTTTGTTGCAAGATGCAAGGAACTCATGTTGTCATGAAATATGTGAGGAGTAGATGAATTCATCCCTAGATAAACATATTGTGACTTAACCCACATAGCTGCTTGAGTTGCATTTCCCAATCCTCTATACTCAGCTTGTGTAGATGAGAGAACAATAGTGGGCTGCT
This sequence comes from Ceratopteris richardii, assembly GCA_020310875.1. Lineage (NCBI taxonomy): Eukaryota > Viridiplantae > Streptophyta > Polypodiopsida > Polypodiales > Pteridaceae > Ceratopteris > Ceratopteris richardii. The sequence continues at coordinate 38,333,518 of CM035409.1, forward strand.
TCTTTGATGACCAAGAAATGAGTTTAGAACTTTCAAATGAAAGTCAACCAGAGGTACTTCTCCAATCATCTCTTGATCCTACCCTATCTTCATGATAAAAGATTTTAATATCTATATTGGAGGTATATGAATAGAATAGGCCTTCATTGATTGTTCCTTTGATATACTTCACTAATATTTTGGTTGGATATTCAAGAGAATGTCCAATCATATATGTTTGTAAATGTTCTAGTTCAGCAACCATTGAGATTCTCTACACATGTCCCACATCCACATGATATATATGTTCTAGGTTTGGATTTTGTTATGCTAATAGATGTTGGTGAGCCTTCTTGCTACAAAGAGGCTATGGAGACAGAGGATCATGTCAGTTGAGAGCATGCCATGAAGAGTGAGTTGAATTCTATTAACAAGAATGGTACTTGGGATTTAGTACCTTTGCCAAAGGGTATGAAAACTTTACCATGTGAATGGTTATATAAACTGAAATAAACATTAGATAGTGCTTCTCCAAAATATAAAGCATGACTTGTTGCAAAGGGTTTTAAGCAACAACATGGTCTTGATTTCGAGGAAATCTTCTCTCTAGTGGTCAAGTTGACTACCTTGTGAATGTTGCTTGGATTCGTTGCAATGGAGGACTTAGAGCTAGTCCAAATGGATGTGAAAACTACTTTCTTGCATGGAGATCTTACAAATGAGATCTATATGGAACAACCAAAGGGTTATGTAGTTCCTACCGAAGAAAGTCTAGATTGTGAGCTGAAGAAGAGTTTATATGGACTTTAAAATTCCCCTAGAAAATGGTATCAAAAGTTTGATGCTTTTATAAAGTCTCAAGGTTGTTCTAGAAGCAATGAGGATCATTTTCTCTACACAAAGAGATGCTCAGATGGTAGCTTGATATGCTTGATATTTTATGTCGATGATATGTTGATTGTTGGGAAGTCCTCTTAAGACTTATCAATTCTCAAAAAGAAGTTGAGTGCAACATTTGACATGAAGGATTTGGGGGATGCCAAACATATTCTTGGCATGCGCATTACTCATGATAGGAGTAAAAGATGCATATACTTGTCTCAAAGTGAATACATATTTAAAGTACTTCACAGGTTCCATATGCACGGTGGAAAGACATCGAGTAAAACATTACCCACATATGTGAAGTTGAGCAAGGATGATTGCCCCAAATTAGATGAGGAAAAGGAATTCATGAACAAAATTCCTTATCAATTCATTGTTGGTAGTCTCATGTATGCTATGGTAGCTACTAGACCAAACATTTCATTTGCAATGGGACTTGTGAGTAGGTATATGTTGAATCCTAGTAAGAAGCATTGGGAAGTGGTCAAGATGATTTTGAGATATCTAATTGGCACTAAGAACAAGTGTCTATGCTTGGGTAGAGGGAAAGCATCCATTATTGCTTACACAAATTCTAATTTATGGTTGTATAGAAAATCAAAATTCTACATTAGGGTACATTTTTCATTTTGTTGGAGGTGCTATCTCTTGGAGATCTCATCTTCAAGAATGTACAATTGTTTCCGCTACAGAAGCAGAGTATGTTGCAACAAGTGAGGCATGTAAGGAAGCATTGTTGCTTTCTCGCCTTGCTTGTGATATGGGTCTACCTCAGCATGTACCTCATTTACTCAATGATTGTCATAGTGCCATTGCATTGGCTACGAATCTAGTCTATCATGAGAAGACCAAGCGCATTGAGGTGAGGTATCACTTCATTAGAGATTTCTTAGCCATTCAACACATTATTCTTGAGAAGGTTCATACTCAAGATAACGTTGCATATGCTTTGACTAAAGCTCTACCACTCGATAGCTTTTGACACTGTTGTCACTTGATGTGGGTTACTTGATTCCTGACATTGAACAATTACTTGTATACTGTGTAACATGCCCATCAAATGGGAGGTATAATTTGTATATTGATGTTCAGGTATTCTTTATCATTTTTAATTTTTCTCCTATATTCACTTTGGCCATATTGGCCTCTAGTGCGAGATTGTTATCGTTAGTGTCCATATGAAAGGCCAAATGGTTGTCGGACACATTTGTATATGTTCCTTAATAAAAGATATATTTGCTTGGTCAGCCATGGATCGTAATTTCTACCGCATTTGTAACACCTACAAAATCTATCTTTGTGCTCCTTGTTGTTGGAGTTAGACTTCTACGGAAGCACGCGAACAGCATAAGGAAGAACAAGAAGCTTGGAGCACAACACAAAATACTGAATGTATTACTAGAGAATGTACAAAGATAAGTAGCCCATTAGGGCAATAGGCGCATATACAAGCCGAGGGAAAAAAACCTCCTAAAGAGGGAAAAAAGTGCCCCAGTGGTCCTAGTGTGTTCACACACATCACTACCTAAATATATCAACAAATCCCCCCTGGGAGTGATGCGGTGAACAAGGAGCTGGCACTCATGTATAAGGAAGTGCCAAGCTATGTGGAAATCACTCCACAAAAGGAAGTAAGCCCAAAGCTTTGCGGAAAGCTTCAAACTTCTCCCTAGGCAGAGCCTTCGTGAAAAGGTATGCTATGTTCTCCTGCATGGGCACATATGCCAAGCTAATCTCCCTAGTAGAGCACCTCTCCCTGACATAGTGATAATGCACCTCAATGTGCTTACTGGGAGCATGGAACGCATGGTTCCTCGCAACTGCCAATGTGCTCTGATTGTCAGTGAAGATGGTGGTGGCAGAAGACTGGCCAACACCCAAATCAGCCATAAGGCATCTGAGCCACACACACTCAACAATCGCTGTGAAAGCTTCCCTATACTCAGCCTCACAACTGGAAGTGGCCACAGTAGGCTGCTTCTTGCTCAACCAAGATATACATGAGCTACCAAGCATGAAGCAAAAACCACTGGTGGACACACTCGACGGGGCTGAAAAACATACACTTCTTCATGCAAGTCACCATTCAGAAATGTTGTTTTAATGTCCAACTGATGTACATTTCAACCATGATGGGCTGCAAGTGCACAAATGCTCCGAACAATAGTCATACGGCACGTAGGTGCAAAGGTCTCATCAAAATCAATGCCTCTTTCCTGTGCATAACCCTTTGCAACAAGCCTAGCCTTATACTTGTCAACTATACCATTAGGTTTACGCTTCAGCTTGTATACCCACTTAGTGCCAATGGCCTTCTTGCCAGGAGGCAAGTCACATAAAGACCATGTACCATTCTTCATTATAGCATCATATTCAGATTGCATAATAGCCATCCAAGTTTTTGAATTTTGTGCTTCATCAAAAGAAACAGGCTCATTCTCATCACAAAGACTAGAGGCATCCATAGCATAGCAATCTGATGCAAAGGAGGCACTATGAGAGCCTGAACGAGTACGATATGACAACGGTGCATCTAATTTGCTGTCACGCAAAGTCTGCACCAGTCATTTTGGCATAGTTTTTGCCTACTCAATATCAGCTCTCTCATCAACAAGTGCATCATGTAAATCTGCATCAGAAATGGAATGATCTGCATCATCATATGAAACCTGCAAAGGCTGAGAAGTTGCCTCATTAGGAACAGCACTAGACTGTCCACCTATAAAAAGAGGCATCAAAGTATCATACATGTCTTTGGAGCTAACAGATGTCTCCTTAGTACATGAAAGCAATGGCTGAATAGCATCTTCCACAAAGACAACATCACGGCTAACCAGAATGCGTTTAGTCTGTGGATGATATAGACAATAGCCTTTACTTTCAGAACTGTACCCAACAAAAATGCATTTTACTGCCTTATCATCCAATTTTTTGCGATGTTGTTCAGGCACTAGTGCATATGCCAAACAACCAAAAACACGCAGATGAGCAAAAAATGGCTTGCGGTCAAGCCAAGCCTCATATGGAGTGATAGACTGTAGTGCTTTAGTTGGACACCTGTTAAGTACATATGCTGCACACATGACAGCCTCAAGCCAGAAACTATGTGGTAAAGCATGACTCTTGACCATACACCTCACCATCTCCATGAGTGACCTGTTCTACCTCGACTGATCTTCCTGCAACAGAACAGAGACTAACTCCTCAAATGACAAGGCATTTGGATTGCCTGTCATTATCAACCGAAGAGTAAAAGCAAAACTCTGATATGAATCAGGAAGACCATTCAGAACGGTCTGCACAAGTGAGCTATCTGGTATAACCTCATCAGCAGAAATCGATTGTTCCTTCAAGTCTTTGATCTTTGTTAGAAAACTGTCCATAGAATCACCTTCATTCATGTGCTCGCTCTCCAACTGTTTTCGGAGGTAAGCAACACGAGCCTCATTCCTAGCTTGGTACAATGTGGTAAGTATATCCCAAGCATCCCTAGTTGTTCTGCAAGAGTGAATGTGAGGAATAATAGCACGTTTGACAGACAAAGCTATCAATGCATGTGCCTGGGCATCTATGCCATCCCAACGAATCTGCTCTACAGTAGGTTCAACAGAATTAGCAGCACGAACAGGAATTTGCACAATATCATCTTCGACACCATCTTCATCAGCTCTAGCACCTGTATTCGTAGTACCTTTTGTTACAGGTGTAACAGGACGTCTTTCAACACCCTGCACAATGTTCCACAATCCTTTTGCAACCAATACATATCGCATCATATAAGCCCATAATCGGTAGTTGGTACCATCCAACTTATCCTCAACAGCCAACATACGGAATACATCACTGCTTTCAGCCATGGCCGGTGACTAAATACCTTGATGCAGAAAATTGACTGTATCTCAAAAAGTTGAACAGAACTTCCCAGACAAGTTCTGCTAGACTTGTAGCAGACTTTGAGACGCTTAAACTGGGGAACAGAAACAGGTATATATCTTTGGCACAAAAAGATGAAATAGCCTGCACAAGCGTTGTGATAGTGCGTTCGGAGGCCGAAACAAGCTCAGATCGTGATTTCGGCACCACATAGCAAAGTTGTTTTGATCTCGGAAACACCCTGAGTATGCTCACCAAAATTCGTACGATTCTGAGACTGCAAACAGAGGAGTGTCGATGGCACCCTAGATGAAGTGACGACCTGCTCTGATACCAATTGTTGGAGTTAGACTTCTGCAGAAGCACACGAACAGCACAAGGAAGAAGAAGAAGCTTGGAACACAACACACAATACTGAATGTATTGCTAGAGAATGTACAAAGATAAGTAGCCCATTAGGGCAATAGGCATATATACAAGCCAAGGGAAAAAAACCTCCTAAAGAGGGAAAAAAGTTCCCCGACGGTCCTAGTGTGTTCACACACATCACTACCTAAATATATCAACACTTGTGTATTGTGTTTTATGTGCATTATGTGGCCTCTATGAAAATTATTGTGTGTGGTGTCTAGAGCTTGGTGTTCTAGTATGAGGGTATCACCAATGAGCTCTCGAGAAGGAGAGTTCAACGTGGTGCATTGCGGTGAAAGTACTTCACTATATGAATACATAGGCATTCCTCCTTGAGATTCAGATAGTCCATAAATACCAATCATCCTCATGTCGAGTGCTCAATCATCCTCATTGGTGCTCAATCATCATTGGCCATATGAATGCATAAACATTCATTCTTGTGATTTAGATAATCCATAAATACCATCATCCTCATTGGTACAACATATAAAGAAAAGTACATAAAGAAAACCCTAATGTTCGCAAATGAGTAACTTAGCAAGAAACAAATATGCTATCACTCTTGATAGATAAATCTAATATAGCTTACTAAAATTATTCTCGACATGTATCTACATAAACACTATACATGTCAAAAAAATAATATCTTTTTGTTTTTATATACGTATAGGTTAATAGAAATGGATCCTAAGAAGAACCTAGATTTGAAACATGATGCTTCTTTATCATCTACAATGAAGAAAAGGAAGTCACAACCAAATCTTTATTTGTCTCTTCTTAAGAAATCCACTCACTTGGAAGTTGGATCCACATTAAGTAATGTATAAAAGAATGTGGTTGATGTAACAGTGCATGATACAAACATGTATGCTTGCATACCATGTTGTTGAAGTTAATATCATAAATTATGCTGATACAAATACTAAGAGTATTGAAATTCAAGAAGCTAGTAGAAAGAGTAGTCGTAAATGGCATAATCAATGAACATTGTTGCATCCTTGGACTTATATACGTAAGCCCATGACCAATGAAGACAGAATCAAATGTTTGTATTATGAGGATGCAAAGGAAGTGAAGGAATATATACAAATGGGATCTTCGAGCATTGTGATATCTACATTACATGATCATTTGATCACATTTGATAAAAAAAGCTGGAGTGCATTTACTAAATGCAAGAAAGCATCGTAATGATGTTGGAAAAGGTCAACTTGATAATCACATGGAAATCATTATGCACATTGAGCAAGCAAGAATCATAACTTTCATGAAAGTTGTATGCTTTTATGCATTAGAGGACATTCCTCTAGAGGAATCTCAAAGTCATTGTAGACTTGTGAGAGAGCTTGGCACACCAAATATGCCTCCTTCAGAAGAATATGATGCAAATATTATTACAGTGTGTGAGAGAGATGTTATTAGCAATAAAACTTCTAAAGATGCAATTGATAATGGAAATTTATGCGACTCCATCGTTAATTTACTTTATTGATGAGAGTATGGATCATACCATAAAAAACATTTGATTAAGTATGTTCTATATATAAGAGATGCAGTCAAAGGTCCTACACAATGTTTTCTTTTGAGTTATTGGCTCTACAAAAGGCCAATGCAAAATGTATTTATAATGCTATTAGTGCATTTATAAATCAAAACATGCAAGACATCCATAAGTTGATTGTTATTGCTACAGATGGGGTGTCTCTAATGGTTGAAGATATGACTGGTGTGCTTTCCTATTTTCAAGGGTCCATTCCTAACATCATGGATGTACATTGCATTGCTCATAGGCAAACTCTTCCCCCAAAGGATGGATTTGTGACACATCCACATATATTTTCTTTTGTGGATAAGGTTGCCAATAAAGTATATTCATGGTTAGGAAACTCTCCTAGGCACCATGGTAAGCTTTAGTAGATTATGCATGAATGTGATATTTTGGATATAAGATCCTTGTGGATTCACTCAATAAGATGGCTCTCAAGTTATGAAAAGTCTCGTGAATATTATATCTGTGAGGAGAGATGGTTGATACACTCCAAAGATGTGCTTGGTAATGCAAAAACATGTTTTACACCTGCCAAGATAGCTTCAAGGATGATAACTAAACACTTTGTGTTTACTAAGGATGCATATAAACCATCCTAGTTCTTTGAAGAATTGATCTCAAATTTATTCATCAAGATAGACTAATTGACACAAAATAGATGAAGTAAAACTTGCTTTTTGGATGATTTGCACTCTAGAAATCAACTCAGAGCTCATAACTTGCTAAAAATTGAACATAGATATTTTGCTCACCTCTAATTAGATAGATAATGAATCTAAAACAACAAAGTTGATGAATTTTGATGAACCATACTGAGAGAAATAAATCTAGCAATATAGGAACGTCATCCCGATATTTTAGGAGCTATCTGCTAGAATACATAGTTGACTTCAAATGAATGTAGCTCACAAAATAATGAACCAATGATGATGAAAATTCATAAAATGAAAATAGACTTATCAAATTACCTATAACAATTTAAATCACAACAAAAGATTTAGTATACATAGATAAATCAATAACTGAAGTTGACTAAAAATGTGAATGTAAACATGTAGCAGTAGATGAGAAGAACCCCAAGATGTAGTTTGAAAATCAATCTGTACTGCACATATTGTACATGATTTGAATGGACATGAAGCATGGGAAGGAGGAACACAATGTGTGCTTCACTATTAGCTTGGTGCTTGATCAGAATCTCCTTAGGATGTAGTTATAAAGTTTTCTTTCATTTGCGACTACACATAGGTGTAAATATAGAGATTTTTGAATTCAAATCTTGGAGGGATTGTACCTAAAAGTTACCTCAAATTAGGAATCAATCAGCTAGTCAATCACTCCTAACTAAGCTTGTATTTTGTGCCTAACTAGGCCACACAATTCTCCAATTACTTTTACTTTTGATGGAGTTACTTTTCAAGTATTACAAGAGTTTGTTTCGATGGCTCTCTCATTGAGAGTATACAAGAGTTTGTTTCTATGGCTCTCTCCTAAGTAATATCGTATTTTGTGCCTAACTAGGCCACACAATTCTCCAATTACTTTTACTTTTGATGGAGCTACTTTTCAAGTATTACAAGAGTTTGTTTCTATGGCTCTTTCATTGGCAATGCTTTACATTTATGAGTGATCAAGCTATAGGCTTAGATGAAATACACCAACAGCTCCCCCTCAAGCCTAGTATGCTTGAGTCTTTAGTCCTCCTTGATTTCTAGCAATCCAATCATGCCTTTGAATCTACTTAGCTTGATACCATCCAATGACTTAGTCAACAAATCTGCACATTGAAGATTAGTAGACGCATAGGACAATTGAATGTCCTTGCTCATCAGCTTCTCTCTTACATAATGATAATGGACTTAAATATGCTTGGTTCTAGCATGGTAAACTCAATTAGATACCAAGTGAAGTAAGCTTGTATTATCACCAAAGATGTGAGGAGTTAAGGTATGTAACCCCAAATCTGAGTATAAACACTTTAACCACATAGCTTCTTGTGTTTCATTAGCCAAACCTCTATATTCAACTTCAGTAGATGATAGAGCAATAGTTGGTTGCTTCTTTGAAGACCATGAAATTAGTTTTGAACCTACAAAAGACAAATAGACTGATGTACTCTTCCTATCATCCTTTGATCTAGCCCAATCTAAATTTGAGTAAAGTTTGAGATCAATTTTAGAAGTGAAGGGTAGAAAAGCCCTTCATTGATGGCACCCTTCAAGTATTTGAGCACTCGCTTTGCTACTTCCATGTCTGGAATCCTTGTCTTGTGCATAAATTGACTGACTATGCTAACACTATAGCATATGTCCACCCTTGTGAGAGTTGCATAGTTCAAGCTTCCTTCCAAGCTTTGATAGCTTGTGATATCTTCAATAGGTTCTCCCTCATAAGCACTTAACTTATTATTCAACTCCATGGGTGTACCTGCACACTTAGTATTGTACAATTTAAACTTAGAGAGCATGTCATGTACATGCTTCCTTTGAGTGATGTAGATACTAGAATTTGTATAAACAAGTTCAAGTCCAAGAAAATAAGTGAGAGGGCCAAGCTCACTGATCTTGAATTCATCCTTCATTCCAACCTTTACCTATTTAATTCCATTGATATAATTCCATGTAATTATAATGTCATCTACATATACACAGAGATATATGACCTCTAATCCATTCCTGTTGATGAATAATGATGTATCTGCTTTACTAGCTTTGAATCCTTGGTCTTGCAAGTAGGTAACTAATCTGTGATTCCAAGCTCTTGGAGTTTGCCTCAAACCATATAGAGCTTCTTCAATTTACACACATAATTGGGATGATGTGCATCTTCATAACCATGTGGTTGTACCATATAAACTTCCTCTGAAATCCAAACATTGAGAAATGCCTTTTTTACATCTAGTTTATAAAGCTTCCAATTCCTAGATGTAGCAATGCTAAAAAGTACTCTAATGGTAGGCATTTTAGCAACAGGTGAAAAGGTCTCTTCATAGTCCCATCAGTTTGGGCAAACCCCGTAGCTACTAACCTTGCCTTCTATCTATTAATACTACCATCTGAATTCGTTTTTACTTTATAAATCCACCTTCATCCAATCACCTTCATTGATGGTTTGCTATGAACAAGTTCCCACGTGTCATTGTCCATAAGAGCTTCCATTTCTTTATCCATTGCTTCTCTCCATTCTTTCTTGCTTTGAGCTTCTTCATAAGATGTTGTTCCTTCATTGTTGGAGTACTTAGCCATATAGATTGAGTGCTTTGTGACCAAAGAGGTATCAAATCCATATCTCTCTGGTTTCTTATTCTCTATCATTGATCTTCTGATTGGTTGATGAGAGCTTTCTGAGCCTTGAGCTAGGTCTTGCAACTTACCTTTCCCTTTGTTCTTCCATAGCTTGAATTTCTCTAGATCTATCATGTCATCTTCAAACTCATTATCTTCATGATGCTTTGGTTCCTTTGTTGGAAGAGATGGAAAGTCTTCTTTCAAGTCACAGGGTAGCTTCACTTTCCTATCATCATCAAAACAAAATTTATTTTCATCAAAAACTACATCCCTACTAACTAAGAAGCCTTTCTTAGTGGGATTATACAATCTGTATCCTTTTTGGTTTTGATCATATCCAATAAAGATAGACTTCTCTACTTTGGGATCCAATTTCCCTCTTACTTGAGAAGGTATGTGAACATAAGCTAGACATCCAAAGATTTTGTAATGCTCTAGACGTGGCCTTCTTCCATTCCATACCTCATAGGGATTCATACCATCTAAAGACTTTGATGGAATTCTATTTACAAGGTATGTAGTTGTTGATATAGCCTCTGCCCAAAGATAATTTGGTAGACCCTTTTCATTTAGCATAGATCTTGCTGCCTCAACTATAGTTATGTTCCTTCTTTCAGCTACTCCATTGAGTTTAGGTGTGTATCTTGTTCTTACCTCTCTTTTGATGCCTCTTTCTTGTAGGAAAGCATCAAATTCGATTAAGTATTTTCCACCACCATTTGATCTGAGCTTCTTGAGACATCTTCTTGTTTGATTCTCTACAAAAGCAAGATACCTTTTGAGACAATTGAAGACTTAATATTTATGCTTCATAAAGTACAAGATTGTCCATCTACTACAATCATCAATAAAAGATACATAGTATTTGAACCTAAATAGAAGGTTCTTTACTTGGACCCCACACATCTGTGTGTACAAGATCTAGTAATTCTTGATGGATATAGCTTTTTCGGTTGAAGGATTGTCTATAAGCTTTTCCAAATTGACAAGCTTCACACTTGTATATCATATGTTGTTTTGTGATGTTGGGAAATCCAAGTACACTTTGATCCCTACAAATTTGTTTCAAAGTTTCCTCACCAATATGAGTAAGCCTTTCATGCCATACCTCCAATTCAGAGAGTGTTTAAGGTCCATAGCTAAACAATGCTATGTTTCCTGGTGTCCTCCACTTTAAAGGTGAAGAGTCTTCTTGTCTTTTCTCCTTTGGGAATCCTTCTAATTCCTTGCTTGGGGTCTTCCACATATGCTCCATGTCTTGTAAACCTAACTTGCAATCCTTTCTCCATGAATTCTCCAACACTTATCAAGTTTTTGGTTATTGTAGGTACATACAAAACCTTGCTTAGAAGATTCATGTTGCCATCTGATGTCTTGAAATTACCTAATTTTTCCACTGAATGTCTTGTATCATCACTTGTATGCACTTCATGTTTATTCTTGGGATCTTCTAAATCAGAGAGCAATGCTACATTTCCTAATACATGATTTCAGCACCATGAGTCAATATCAAAAACATGGTCATCATCCTTGCCCTACTTCAATGATAGATTCATGAGCACTAGTGAGTCCTCTTGTCTTTGATCTTTAGGGTAGTTGTTGTAATCTTTCCTTCCTCTGTATCCATTTTGATGGTTATTATGGTGTCCTCCATTATATCTGCCTCTATTTGATCCATAGCCACCTCTATTGAATCCTCTTCCTCTAGAATTCTTGGGTTCCTGTAACATTCCTCAGTATTATGATTAGAGTAACCAGAGATATTACAAGGTTGAGATGCTTGGGGTCTCCCCTTGCCTTGCTTTCCTCCTCTACCTTTTCCTCTAGCTTTTCCTCTACATGTGAAGTTGGCTTGGAAAGAGCTATCTTGATCTTCATTCTTCTTAGACTTTGACTTATCCTTACCTTTACCTTTATCAGAGTATAAGGCAGAAGATTGATTACCTCTTGAGGATTCACCATTCTTTCTTATCTTTGCTTCATGTATGAAGAGTTGGCCCATAACAGTGTTGAGGTCAGGCACTTGCATGTCCATGTATAGATCCATGGTAGTTGTGAATGATTCCCACTTCTCATCAGCTTTGATGCCATTGATGATTTGCCTTATATTTTTCTCCTCTTCAATTACCTCACCAATGCTTCCTAACTGATCAGAGATCTCCTTCATTTTGGTGACATAATCAATCACACTTTGCTTGGGACTTTTCTTCGAGGTAGTGAACTCCATCCATAGCTAGTTCTTCCTTGCTTAAGTATTTGAAGAGAATAAAGAGGAAACAACTTTCCAAGTTTCTCTTGAAGTCTTGCATCCTTTCACATGATGTAAAATAAAATTAGAGATTGAGTTTAAGATGTACGACCTGGTTGGTGCATCCTTTGAACACCAAGTTGTGAGACTTTCTTGCTCTTCATGTGATGGTTGTCCTTTGCTTCTCATTGTTGGCATGAATTCATCTTCATATATGTATCCAAATAGATTTCTTCCTTGAAGGTAGGCCTCCATCCTTAGAGGACCAAGTTGAGTAGCTATTTATATACAATTTGTCAATGGTGGAAGGAAAACCATCTCCCATATTGATTTTTCTTTGCTTTGATACCAGTGTGAGGAGAGATGGTTGATATCCTCCAAAGATGCACCTGGTGCTCCAAAAACCTACTCTACACCTACCAAGATAGCTTTAGGGATGATAAGTAGACACACTTTGCTTGCTATGGATGCATATAAACCATCCTAGTGCTTTGAAGTGTCAATCTCAAATTAATTCATCAATACAAAAAAATTGACACGAAATAGATGAAGTAAAACTTGCTATTTTTGCATGAGTTGCACTCTGGAAATTAACTCACAGACCACAGCTTGCTAAAAATTGAATAGAGATTTTGCACACCTCTAATTAGATAGATAATGAATATAAAGCAACTTTGATGAATTTTGATGAACCATAGTAAGAGAAATAAATCTAGCAATATAGGGGGTGTCACCCCGACATTTTAGGAGCTATCTACCAGAATACATAGTTGACTTCAAATGAATGTAGCTCATAGAATAATGAACCAATGATGATAGAAATTCATATGATGCAAATGGAATTATCAAATTACCTATAAAATCACAGCAAAAGATTAAGTATACACAGAGAAATCAATAACTCAAGTTGACTGAAAATGTGAATGTAAACCTGTAGCAATAGATGAGAAGAACTCCAAGACGTAGTTTGAAAATCAATTTGAATCACACATATTGTACATGATTTGACTGGACATGAAGCTTGCAAAGGAGGAACACAATGTTTTCTTCACTAATATCTTGGTGCTTGATCATAACCTCCTTAGGATGTAGCTATAAACCTCCTTAGGATGTTAGTAACAAAGTGCCGGTATAAGCCTCAGTATACGCATCAATATATGCCTCGATATATGTGTTGGTATAAGAGTTGGCAATGCACCAGTATAAGTGTTGGTAATCCCCTAGGAAAAAGCACCGGTTTAAGCATCGGTATGCAGTTGGGCATACCTACGCTCATATCGGCGCCTATTACCGATGACCCTATCTACAAATTTTTTTTGGCAGAAAGTGTTGTCTCTTGCTACAACAACATTACCATGATGTTGTGTAGCAAAAGACAATACACTATGCCCAAAAAAAAAAACAGAGTACATGTGACGTGTACTCTAATGGCAACCAAAACATGATTTGATAAAGCAAAACACTGTCGGACACAAAAGAGATGAGCAGAATGAACCATGAACCATGTACAAAAGAGTTATATATTCCGTAAATGAAGCATGTACAAGAGTGTGGCAAACCAATGCCATATATAAGCCAAATATAAAATGTGACAAAGCACTACCATATAGGAATCAAATATAAGATTCTAGTGCATCATTGCCATACATGACCCAAATATAAAATTTTGGCATGCCACTACCATACACATGCCCAAAGGGATCAAAGCATCTATATCAGCAGTCCTGCAACAAAGAACATTCATGAAATGAGACAAATTGACATGATATTTATGAACGACAACTAAAAAAATCAAACCAAGTTTATAAGCTCATCACCTCATCGTAGATGCTCCCATGAAATGATCGTAGTGTGTCTCTCCAAGTCCTCCAATAGTGCAACCAATCCATGATAATATCCATAAGCCTCCTCGATTCATGTTGGAGGACGACCCACTTCCAACTCCTGCAACAAGTATGCAAAACATTAGATGAACATACATTACCTGCTTATAGAAACAAATTCAATAATCCAAATGATACTTAGAAACTCGTGATGCATAGTGTCATATCCACCGCTACCTAAATGTGATAGTCCGATTGTATCTCGACGTGTGGTTGTCGCATCTCACTACTAGCGATATTGCTCAAGAGTCCGCCACTGCTCATTGTGGATCATATCCCACTCCTCAACATCTAACCATACAGGCTTTGGTAAGCTTACTCTAAAAAGGATCACGAGCCTTGGATCATCAATGGGACATAACCTCATGTGCCGTGTGTTAAATCCACTCTGAACTCACAATAGGATGCCCATGTGCTAGCTAGAACTCCTGATAGATCGTCTCTATGATATAATTTTTATGATCTTTATCCTATTCACTCCATTTCAACATGACAGAGTGTCCAAAATGTATGGATCAAAGCTATCGTATGCATTGAAGCATGGCTTTTCTTGTATCCATCACTAGAGCTCACGTATACTATACACCTTGGAGTCATCATGGTCATGAGCACCCCAAGGTGTACGTGGACCTGCTCTTAACATGCCATGACATTAACTTAGCTATGGATTTGCATCTAAACATGCTCTTAATTCTTGGAATGATAGGAAACTGGCGAAGAACCTTTGCAGAGACTATTTCGCCCACAAGGTCTTCTCTAAACTTGTTTGCTTCACACTTTGGACATATGTGGAGATGCTCATACTCATTCCGAAAGAGAATGCAATCATTCAGACAAGCATGAATCTTGGTGTAGTCCATTCCAATGGATTGTCAGAAACTGATCTTTAAGAAGCCTACGATAAGCAATTAGAATGATATTAGTAAATAAAGTTATTTTGATACAATGTGAAAGTTTATTTCAACTCCACTTACCTCAACAATTCACAGACACTACTATCTGACCATCCATAAATGGATTGAAGATGGAGCATTGCAAGTGATGCACGTAGTACATATATATTTGCCCTAGTGTGCAATGGTAAACAGGCTAGTCTTCACATGTTCTCATATTCTTCGTTGGCTTCTAATCATGGAAATTTTGTTGTGTGATCTTCGTCCATCTCATAAAATGCTTCGATCATTTCTTCCATGTGTTCATTCTGTGTAATGTTACCAGTACCTTGTACTTCTACCTCCCTCTTTGTTCTTTTCTATCCATGAGAGGTTACCGATGCAATGTTGTTTGGGTCCACCTACTCACCAGGGGGACCATGCGAATGGTAGCGTAGGTTTTGTAGTCATCTTTTATCAAAGGATCCATATTCTCTAACATGTGCAATACAAATCTGTCATTTGTGATAAATGTGATACTTGCACTGAGTGCAAGGACATGCTATTCTCTCCTCTGGATCCAAAGATGCCATCTAATACCATGTGGACATTTTAGAACATTTAATTCTAAAAACATAATTTTTCTTATTAAACCTAAAAACCCTAATCCTAAAGACCTAGACCTCAAACATGTATATGTGCGTATGCATGTGTGTGTGTGTGTGTGTATATATATATATATATATATATATATATATATATAATTTAAAAAGAAAATCCTCAAATTTTATTTCTATATATTTAATTATATATATTTAATTTATATTTTTAAAGCACTAGCTCTTTTCTTTTTTCTTAAATTTTTTATATTTAATTTAATTAAAAATTCTAAAATTCTATTTTATATATATTTGATTATATATATGTAAGAAACCTTAAAATCCTAAAGACCTACTTTTCATATATTTAGTTATATATACTTAATAATATATTTGATTATGTATGCATGTTTATATATATGTATATGTGTATATGTATTATGTGCAATTTTTTCCTAAGTTTTATAAATATGTGAGTATATATGTTAATATTAAACCAAAAACTCTATTTTTTATATATATTTTATTACATGTATTTAATTTGATAAAAATCCCTAAAATCCTATTTTTATATATTTAATTTACATATTTAAAACACTAGCTCTTTTCATATTTATTTATCTATACAATGATCCTATTTTTTATATATATTTATTTATATATTTTTATTTTTTTCTTTATTTTTTAAATATAAATTTAATTGAGTTAACCTTAAAACCTTATTTTTTATATAATTGATTATATATATGTAAAAAATCTAAAAATCCTAAAACCCCATTTTTTATATATTTTATTATATATATGTAAGAAATCTAAAATTTCTAAAGACCTATGCTTTATATATTTAATTATACATATTTATTTTTATTGTGTATGTAAAAAACCTAAAAGCCTAATCCTAAAGACCTAGACCTAAAACATGTATATGTGTGTATGCACATACATATATATATATATATATATATATATATATATATATATATATATATATATATATATATATATATATATATATATATATATATATATATATATATATGAATATATATCGTAATTTTTTTCTTATTTTTTATTATATATGTTAATATTAACTTAAACCTCTATTTTTTTAATATTTAATTGTATATATTTATTTTGATTAAAAACCCTAAAATCCTATTTTTTATATATTTAATTAAAACACTAGCTATTTTCATATTTATTTATCTATACTAAAATCCTATTTGATTATATATATTAAATTATATGTATGTATCTCTATCTCTCTTTTTTTCTCTCTTTATGTGTATGTATGTGTATGTTTGTGTATGTATATGTGTATGTATGTGTGTGAATGTATGTATATATGTGAGTGTGTGTGTGTATAGGTGTGAGTGTGTATGTATGTATGTGAGTGTGTGTGTGTGTATATATATAGGTGTGAGTGTGTATGTATATATGTGAGTGTGTGTTTATATGTATGTGAGTGTCTATGTATATGTGTGTATGCATGCATGCATATGCATGAATATGTGTATGTGAATGTGTATGTATGTGTTTGTACGTATGTGTGTCAATGCACGTGTATGCATGTGTATATGTGTATGCATCCATGCATGTCTGTATATGTGTGTGCGTATGTATGCATGTGTGTGTGTATGTATGCATGCATATACATGAGTATGTGTGTGTATGTATCTCTATCTCTCTCTCTCTCTTTTTCTATCTTTATGTGTATGTATGCATATTTTTGTGTATGTATGTGTGTGTGTAGGTGTGAGTGTGTATGTATATATGTGAGTGTGTGTGTGTATATGTATGTGAGTGTGTATGTATATGTGTGTATGCATGCATGCATATGCATGAATATGTGTATGTGAGTATCTAATATGTATGTGTGTGTATGTATGTGTGTGAATGTATGCATGCATATGTTTGTGTATGTATATGTGTATGTATGTGTGTGTACATATGTGTGTGAATGTATGTGTATGCATGTGTATATGTGTGTATATGTATGCATGTGTATATGTGTGTATATGTATGCATGTGTGTATATGTGTGTGTGTATGTATGCATGCATATACATGAGTATGTGTATGTGCATGTATCTCGCTCTCTCTCTTTCTCTCTTTATGTGTATGTATGCATATGTTTGTGTATGTATATGTATATGTATGTGTGTGAATGTATGTATGCATATGTATGTGTATGCATGTGTATATGTGTGTGTGTGTATGTATGCATGTGTGTATATGTTGTATGTATCTTTTGTTGGTGCAGCGCTTATTGCGGAATTCGCTTACACCACAGAAACTAAGCTAGAGTGATGTTAGAACACCTCTATAATCATCAGTAGCTTAGCAAACTTTCTGAAACTGAGAACTTATAACTGTATTTAGTGAATACCAAAAAATCACTTTATAGAAAGCTTCTTGTTTCCTTCAAGCTTCAATTCTGAACTGATTTACTTCAGTTTTTACACTACTGTATTAGCTTACAGTTAAACAATCTTTGCGTCACTTAACTATGTCAAAACTATGTTTTGAACTTACCAAAATTCCACTGGAACTTCACCAGACTAATACCGGAATGTCACTGTAATTATACCGGAATCTTACCGGAATCAACTGCAACTTTGTTTATAGTTACTTCAAATGTGTATACATGAAGTAAGGAAGTGATATGTGAACTTCCTTCACTGAATGAACTCTATCTGAAGTTTAAGAAAAACTTCATCAGTTCTGGATGCCTCTTTCCGGTCAGACTTTGTACTGTGTGTACATATCCATTTCATCGAAATCTTTGATCAGTTTATAGTTGAGACATCTAGCTACAAGATAAGCTATCTCTCATACAAAACTTTACATTATACTTTGAGATCTAACTCATAGAAGTACCAGAAAAACATTTACTGAGAAAACTATAACTCTTAACTAACTTTTCACAGTAACATGAAAATTCTCAGATTTCTCCACATGCGAAGAATGCGCTCAAATTCTTCCACATGAACATGTGTTTTCTATTAGAGAAGATGTGTACAAAATATAGCTTGGCCTCACTTTGCTCATAGCTATGGAAAACTCTCCTACTCTGAGTAGTTATTCCTTACCATCTCTCTCAGATGAATACCCGACATTTCAGGTTTTGTTATTCATCTCTACATACGCGATCTATGGCGTCTTCTATATCTTACTTCTATTCTCTATCTCATATGTGCACTTTCTCTCTGCACTACACGCCCTACATTTCGGTTTTATGCTCTCTCTTATATACATTTTGATCCGGTTTCAACAGACTCTAATTCTGGAAGTTTCTACTGTATATTACAATCGATTTTCTGAACACTTTATTTCTGTTTTCTTTGTCTTTATGTCGTTAAGCATAATTAGTGAGTGAATATCCAACCAATTCCCCCTCAATCACTAATTTGCATCTTCCGGTCTTCATATACCCTTCTTTTCTTTTATACCTGCCATTTCTTTGAATCTGCTTGTCTTTACTTCATCCAAGCTCTTTGTCAGAATATCTGCAATCTGATCTTTTGTAGGAGTAAATACTAATTCAATCTCCTTCTCCATTACCTTTTCCCTCAGGAAATGATATTGAATTTCTATATGTTTTGTTCTTGCATGAAATACTGGATTTGCTGTAAGATATAACGAGCTCATATTGTCTCCATTGTTGGAGTTAGACGTCTACGAAAGCACGCGAACAGCACAAGGAAGAAGAAGAATCTTGGAGCACAACACACAAGACTGAATGTATTACTAGAGAATGTACAAAGATAAGTAGCCCATTAGGGCAATAGGCGTATATACAAGCCAGGGGAAAAAAACCTCCTAACGAGGGAAAAAAGTGCCCCAACGGAGCTAGAGTGTTCACACACATCACTACCTAAATATATCAACAAATCCCCCCTAGGAGTGATGCGGTGAACAAAGAGCTGGCACTCATGTATAAGGAAGTGCCAACCTATGTGGAAATCACTCCACAAAAGGAAGTAAGCCCAAAGCTTTCCGGAAAGCTTCAAACTTCTCCCTAGGTAGAGCCTTCGTGAAAAGGTCTGCAATGTTCTCCTGCGTGGGCACATATGCCAAGCTGATCTCCCCAGCAGAGAACCTCTCCCTGACATAGTGATAATGCACCTCAATGTGCTTAGTGCGAGCATGGAACACAGCGTTCCTCGCAACTGCCAATGCGCTCTGACTGTCAGTGAAGATGGTGGTGGCAGAAGACTGGCCAACACCCAAATCAGCCATAAGACGTCTGAGCCACACACACTCAACAATTGCTGTGAAAGATGCCCTATACTCAGCCTCACAATTGGAAGTGGCCACAGTAGGCTGCTTCTTGCTCAACCAAGATATACATGAGCTACCAAGCATGAAGCAAAAGCCACTGGTGGACACACGAGTGTCGTAGCAACCAGCCCAATCTGAGTCAGAAAAAGCATGCAAATCTGGCGGTATTGATCCCCCCTTGAGATAAAACAACCCAAGTAGCCGAGTACCACTCAAGTAGCGAAAGATGCGCTTAACCGGCTTCCAATGCGTGACTCCTGGGCAATGCATAAACCTGCTCATCTGTGAGACAGCAAACTGAATATCTGGCCGAGTAATGCATAAGTAAATCAAGCATCCAACAGCCTGTTGATAGAGAACAGCATTAAATGCATCTCCAGCATCATGAAGACTGTTGACCTAAGTATCAACTTAGGGACTTGCGGAGAAAGAGACTATACCTCAATCCCCTCACAAGTGCATATAGTGGGGATACACGCTTTTAATTATCAATCCAAAGAGTATACAAACCTAGCCGAGTGTATGAGGACATGCAATCATGTAATGGTCAATGCAAATGAACTACTCAAGAATGAAAATGAGGCAAAGACTTATCCAAACAAGCTCCAGCTGTTGGTCAAGGCGAAACGATACTTGGTGCAGCAGCCGTCAGTATTTTGGACTTTTCTCCCAGCTCCGAACTCCAAATATAGCGAATAGCATATGCGTTTCGAAGCTCTCAAGAAGACGCATCCAATGGCAGTAGTTTCACTCAATTCTGACGCTCCTACTTCAAGTTATGAGCGAAATACTGAGTCGCGGGAATACTTTCCTACACTTCAGCACTTCCTACACTCCGCACACACCTTTCCTACAGCAAAGAAACACTCTCAAGGATAGACCACACTCACAAGCACTCTTTCCAAGCAATACACCTGCATACAAGCTCGCGAAGAAGAAGATAAGGAGGGAAGAAGACACAAATTCGAATTTCTGTGCTCTCTATTCTCACAATGGCAAAAAGTCCTTTACAAAGAGTCACATTTGACTTATATACTAGTGCCCTAAAAATGGTCCTTTCACACAAGAGACCGGCACTTTATTCACTAAAAGACTAAATTTCTACTATTTTACATGGGTAAGCTTCTAATCTTCTGTGGGGATGCATCTAGAGGACTCCTCTAGTGCCTTTACAACGGAAAATATATTACAAGAATGATTATGATACAAAAATAGGATGTCCAAATCGGAAAAATTTTGGGGCCCGTCTTTTTCTCTGCTTTGTGCGCTCTTTAGCTCTGCAACACTCTCCCCCTCTTCGTCTCTGTCGTCCCTTGACAGACTTTGCTTCGCGCACGCGTCCAGTGGTCCGTGTTGCCTGATTCTTGATCTTGCATTACGTTTTAGAGGCGCTCTGATTTATCCTGGTTGCACACATTGGACCTGGTTGCATTACTCCAAGCCGATTGATTCGGTTTGCCACGCACGCCATTAGTGCACATATGCGGATGTAGCTCGTAAGCCTTGATCTGAATCCTCTCTAACTCAAGAGGTTGAAGTATCCACATATGTGATACTTGTTGGCCCTGATTCCTTCTTCCAGCTGCGTGCTTTTCCTTGATGTGTGCGCCCGTGCGGGGCTCTGTGCAGAGATGGGTGTTGCGCCCCTGCGGGGCTTCCTTCAGAGATGTATCTTCAAATCTTGCCTTTTAGTGAAGCTGTTTCTTTCGTTGTTTTCTTTGTTTCTTCTTTTTACTTGTCTCTTCCGCAACACTGCCCCCCTCCTGGACTCTGTCGTCCCCGACAGGCTTTGATAAGCGACGGGCATATGTTCTGTATACTTGTTGCTCTGTATCATTTAGCAGATTGGCTTCACGTATCATGATTTGTTTCCATTGTTCAGCTTTTACTCCATCGTTTGGCGGTTGTCTGTGATCTGCGAAGAAGCTTAATTCATATGCCACAAGTCTGGCATTCAGATTGGATGACATCTTCAAAAAAATCTCCGAATCTATTTCAAAAAATCCTGTAAAAAACGCTTCTTCAAATGTTTGCATATACGGACTTGGCAAAAACATAAGTCTGGAATAGTATGCCATTATTGTGGGGCGGCTCGGCATTACTGATAGATCGAAAATAAGTATATCTGTGCCTTGATTAATGCCGATGAAGTTCAAAAAGGTGTAGGCCGCATGCTTGAAGACCTTCAAAACTGTAAGGATCATGCTAAGTATTTTATTTGTCATTTTGACAGCTAAGTCTGGTACTGTCGCATAGTTTTGCAGCCAAAATTCTATTGTTTTGACCATATAATCCTCTGTGGGCAAATAGTTATGTGGCGGGCTAGGTAACATAGGATAATTTAGCCACTGTTTATTAAAAGTGCCGCTGCGTTGTAAATCCAAAAATTCCTTGGTATCCCTTCTGCGTGGTATTGGACAAAATGAAGGGTTTACCTGTAATAGATATGGTGCGGCTTGCCAATGCACCCGTAGTGTGGGATGTTTCTCCAAAAATTTTCTCCGCCACACTGGTTGTGCAGCTTCAAACTCTGCTTGAGTGTATGTGAATGTGTCATTCTTGAAGTTGAGCTGCTCATCTGGACTTTTTTGTGTAACCTTCTTTATATATTGCCTTGCTTTCTCTTTCAACAATCCATATGGAATGTTGAAAGGCTTCATGATCTTTTCTAAGTCTTTACCTTTGATCTTTGCTTCCTTCATGACCTTGATTACTTCATTTTCGAAGTTTTCCGTCAACCGGGACACCACTAGTGCCCGTTCCTTCTGACTTATTTCTGCAGTGTATGGCATTGGATATTCGTCATGTATGTCGGCCAACTGCTCATGTATTGGAGAATGATAGATCGGTTGAGATAGAGGGCTTACCTCTACCTCGTCAGTAGGATGTTTCTTTTCTGGCACTACTGATGTCCCGATCGGTTCTTTGTCTTTCTTCTGATTTTTTAGTTCTTCGATGCATTCATCTTTTTTCTTTATCTGTTGAATGGCTTCACCGAGTTTTTCTTTGGTTGCTAGAAGCTCCTTACCTATGTCAGCTACGTGATCCATGTTTTCACTGTAGCTCTGTACTAGTTTTGCCTGTGCCGTACTCAGCTGCTTTTTGAGCTCCCCTATTTCCTGAGTGTGCCGCCGTTTTGATTCCTCTTGTACTTCTTTCGCTTGTCGCAGCGACTCGGCATATTCTGCTATCTGTTCTCTTAATTCCTGTTCTTTAGTGTCTGAGGGGCCCTGTTGTATCAGTGGTTGATCATATAATAAAGATTTCATTAATTCTTTATTCCTATCGCGCAGGCTGTCGTTCTCTTCTAGATATAGCTTGAGTTGTTGCTCTAATAGCACGCTTCGCATCTTCATTTTTTCTTTCTCAGCCTCGCTTGCTTTGTGTAATTGTTGCAACTCTTCCAGTTGTGTCTGCAGCTTTTGATTTTGGTCGATGGATATTTCATATTGTGTCTGGATTGCTAGCACTTCAATATTTTTGTTTGCCAATTCTTTTTGTGCTGCAATTAGCTGTGCCGATAGCTGTTCGCTCATGAGTTGAAACTGATTTTTTTCTCTTCTTGCTTGGTCATATTCGGCATCTATATCCATCATTTGCTGCTGAGTGTCCATGGCCGTTTGAATCATCTGTTTGACTACAGGTTTTAACTGCGTGACATCTACATTAAGCCATGTTTTAGGTATTGTTGGTTCTTCTCCGGTATTCACGTCTTTGCCTTGAGTAATGTGTAATGTGGTGTCATGGGGCTGCCTGATCTGAAGCTGGATCCTTGGCTCAGCCCCCATGTCTTCGTTATGTCCTTGAGGTGTGTCATCAGGTACCTCGATTATGGTTTGTTCTTTTTGTTGTAGCTCCTTCATTTCCTTACTCACTGGTGTTTGTTCTTCCTCTTTAATAGGTGCTTTGACATGTGTAACCCCAGTGGTCGTATCTTCCTTGATGCTTATTTTTGTAGTGTCATTCAATTGAATGACGTGCTCCTGTTCATTAGCATCATCCACCTTCTTTTCTTTTTCCTTTTGGTTGTCCGGTGTCACTTCCACTTGATTGATTTCTGGTCCTTCTTCTTCATAAGTTTCTGTCCTGATATCAGTATCTAGAGTGTCTTTCTCAGGACTGGATTCCGTATTCGTACTAGAATCATCGATGCCCAATTCTTTGTATCTTCCAGGTTGTTTTGGAGTCTTTTCTGTACTCTGTTTTCGTTTTACTTGACTCGCTTGTCTATAATGATGTCCTTGGACATTTAGATTCACCTGCCCTTGCATATACTGGTGAGTCTCCTCCAGGGCAGCAGACAAATCTCTTTTTGTAATCGGCATTTGTACCACGGGGATTGTGGGTAGCACATGTGTTCTCTTTGATTGTGGCGTAATTTGGGCTTCCTCCTCCCGTAATCGTTTTGTACCCCTCATTGGTTTTTGTGAGCTGGTTCCAGCTTGTTCAACCAATACAACTGCTTTCTTTTTCTTAGGGACCGTAGCGGATTTTGCATACTTTGCTAGCCCTTCTGATGTCGGCATCTCTTGTAAGCAGTGTTTCATGTCTAGAGCTTCATATATCAGTAAAGTCAAAGCTGAACTACCATTCAGGAACTTCTTCTGCCCCCATTTCTTCTGGGCTTCAAATAATCGTTCTTGTACATAACCTGTTAGATTCACTTTGTTGCCTATCTGTCTCATGGCATGCGATAGGAGTTGTACTACAATCTTTTGTGGTGCAGTGTATCTGTTCATGCCAGGAAAACAAAAGTGTTGATGTACCAAACGTACAGCATCTTCAATATCTATTCTGTTAATCTCCAGGAATGATCTTTTCTTGGGGTCATGGCATTCCTCTTTGACATTAGTAATTCCTTCTTGATTCCATCCAAAGGCTTTATTGATCAATTCATGAGTGAATTGAATTGTCTTCCATGTGCCCACCTTATCCAATACCTTTGCTTCTGGAACCGAAATCTTCGTTGCAGCCGGCTGCATAGTATTCATTACCTGCGTACATCTTTGGAAGTCTGGTACGTATATAGGCAACTTCAAGAACGCTTCAATTCCAGCTTGAGTCCATACGTCCTCGATGTGTGGTAACCCTTGTATTATTGTCTTGAAATCTTGTGACATGATAGGGAAATAATGATCCCTGTCCATAATCTTGATGGTTGCCATAAAGAGAAGTTCCGAGATAGGTTGGTCATCACGAAACCAATGTCCTCTGACCTTTGTTATTGACCCCAATGGAAGAAGTAGCACCTCTTCCTGCTGCGTAGCTTTTGAGTCAGAAGATGTCATCTGCACTCAATATAGAGTATGAATTAGTATCCATATGTTTTTCAGAAATCCTCCTCCATATGTTGATTAATAATTCGATGTTGCTCCGAGTGCATGGTGCCGTCCCTTTTCCGTGGGTGTGAGAAAGGTAATACCTGGAATTTTTTTATGTATTTTTATATTTTTTGCTGAAAAGAAAACATAAATATTAGTCCATAGCCGAAGCGGTTAGTAATTTTTTTTTAAGTTTTTTTTTTTTTTTTTTTTTTTTTTGATGTATGTACACGTGCTCTCCTATTTCCAAAGGGAAAATGTGCGTGACTATCCGGAAGTAGAAGAAAGACGTGCCGAATGCTTGGCCTTGTAATGTGGCCCTATCATGCATACTTTAGATCTCGACAACTCCTCATGTGTGCAATTGGATTTTGTAGCTCTATGCATGCAAGTTGCGGGATCCTTCGGCACCCAAATCTGCTTCACTTGGATGGAATGGACTGTATTCTCCACCTCTTTGATGAATGTGGTTCTTCTTCGGTAGTACGTCTGCTTATTCTGTTTTGGGAATCTCAAGTTGGTTTGTATTGCATCTGTAGATTCCTTCTTCCTCCAATAGGTCCTCTTTCTCGGCTGGTGTGCCTGTTGACCATGTTGATGGTGATAGCCCTTCTGAGGATGTTCCTTGTTTGGGATGGTCCTCCTTGGAGTACATGACTTTGGGATCCATATTTGTGTTCGATCAGGTTGTGCAGTTATCAGTTTCTTTGGGATCCATATGCTAGTGAGTCGTGGTTGACTGAAATGTTCGAAATTCTTTGTCCTCTTATTCGATTGGACACGCTGATGTCGAAGACTTTTCTGTTGCTGAAGATATGCCTTCTTTTGATCCTTCCTTATCCAAGCTAGTGTAGAATGTGGAATAGGGTATACTTTCATAGGTGTAGACTTCAATTCTTGCAGAGGAGTATTCTCTCTTGTGCCTTGTGGTTCACTGGGCTTGATTTCATGTTCATGTGCACTCTTGTGACTCTCTATACTCAAAGATGGAACGCACACAGAGCTCACGGTATTTTCACATGAAGTACTTGATGATGGGGTTTCTATAGTGCTAGTGAACATACAATTATGACTTTGTTCATTGGGATGAACTTCTGGCTCTATATTAGCAGCTTTGGGTGGTCGTTCGTCTAGCAAACTAAATACCTCACGAGGTCCTATTCTGGCAGAGATGTATCCTAAAGTCAATTGAATGGTTACCTCATATTCATAGATGCAATCTTGACCTAACACCACATCTTCAAGCAGATCCTGGTCCTGACATACTAAGAGTCTCTGTTCCATAGTGTTGTTCCCCATATGTAGAGGTAAGGTTATCTCACCTAAGCATTGAGTAATTTTTCCTCCTATTCCTATTAGCTGTGCCTTCGATGGGCGTAACTCCTCTTTAAGTCTCTGAGACAAAGAAAATCTGATGCAGCTTATGGCTGCTCCTGTGTCTATGAGAGCATCCACTAAGTGGTACTCTTTTCGTCCTGCTCCCAGATTCAAGTAAGGTTTTCTTCTTTGTTGCCCTGAGTTCTCAGTGGCTCTAAAATTAGCCATTGGGATGAGTTCTTCTCCTATTCGATATCTCTCGTCTCTTTCTCTCATCCACTCTTTCCGTTTTCTGATGCGTCACCTAGGGCTTCCTGTCTCGCTTCTTCTCGTATTCGTTCTTCTTCCTTTTTCCTACTTTGAGCTCCTAACAGTCGTGTTAGCATTTGATCAGTCAAAGGCTCCATGAATCTTTTCACTCTGCATCCACTGATGTAGTTGGGAAGAATGTCTCCGTCTAGTGTGGCGAGATTGACTGCACCACTAGTAGAGATTCGATTTATAATCAGGGGTCCATATCCGCGTTTTTGGAGCTTCTTTGCATGTTGTTTGAGGGTGTATACTAGGACTAAGTCGCCTTCTTTTAGTCCCTTGTCTTTTATGTGTGCATCATAATAAGCCTTTTGTCTCCGTTTAGCGGCATAAATGCCTGCTACCGCTTGCAATCTAGTCTCGTGCAGCTTTTCAATTTGATCTAATTGCTGAGACAATTCATGACCGTTCCACTCATATTGCTGGGCCACTTTCAATGTAGGTACTAAGAAGTCAATTGGCAAAATTGCATTCTGCCCATACACTAGGTTGAAAGGTGTAGTTCCAATGGCCGTTTTATATGCCACTCGGAAGGCCCAAATTGCGTGATGTAATTGTTTGTCCCAATCTGACCTTCCATTATTGACAATCTTTGTCAATACAGTACATAGTACCTTGTTGGAACTTTCAGCTTGTCCATTAGCTTGAGGGTGGTATGGGGCTGATTTTTTATGAATCACAAGAAAGTCATTCATTAGCGACTCAATGACCTCGTTTAGGAAATGCGTTCCTCGATCACTCACTATCTCAATCGGTAGTCCAAAGAGTGTGAAAATGTGCTCAAAGAGAAATTTTGTTGTGGTTTGAGCATCATTCTTTCTAGTGGCTTTTGCTTCTACCCACTTAGTCAAGTAGTCGGTGGCTACGATGATGTATTCAGCATGTGATCCTTTGGCCGGTGGATTGATAGGTCCTATGAAGTCAATTCCCCACTTGGTAAATGCTCTTGCACAAACCATGGGTCTTAAAGGCATGTCGTCTCTTCTAATGGGATATTTCGCTCTCTGGCATATTTCGTAGCTTCTCACATATGTCTCTGCATCCATATGTAGAGTTGGCCACCACAAGCCTGCAAAGAGAATCATCTTGACCGTTCTGTCTGCTGAGAAATGTCCTCCCGCAGCTCCTGCATGTGCCATTTCTAAGACAGAGAGATATTCATTTTCATGAATGCACATTCTTAGTTGGTTATCCTTCCCGCGTTTAAAAAGTTGTTTTCCTATGATGGCGTAATCCTTACTCTGTTCTTCAAGAGCACGTTTCCTTGCTAAGGTAGCTCCGTCAGGATACTCTCGAGTTTTCAAGAACTTTACTAGAGGCATGCTCCACCTTGGTGCTACTGTAGAATAGCATAATGTAGAGTTCTCGTCTGGGATTTGTTCTTGACAGGTTTGACAGGTTGACACATAGTTATGTGCATCTCGTTGCATGGTTGGCCAATATATACCAAATCTCTTGAGTGTTTGCCACGTTCCATTCGCATTCAAATGAGTGTTCCATTGGTTTATGTGTGCTTTCTGAAGCCACATTTCTTGTTCCCCTTCTTCCACGCATCTCATCAGCAGTCCGCTTGAATCCTGGTGATACAAACTTCCCGCAATAATGTGAAGGTTTCTGGTCCTCTAGAGATCTTGCCGTTGGTTTGGCGTGATCCCATCTTTAGGTCCATGTGTAAGTATCGGAATCAATTTTTCGGCCCATTGAGGACATACTTCCAGGTTAAAAAGATAGGTATCTGGCAGATCATCAGGAACTCCTATGGGTGGTTCTCCATGGGTCATACGAGATAAGTGGTCTGCCCTTATGTGGGTGTTTCCTTTCTTGACTATTACCTCAAAATCAAATTCCATTAGCAATAAAAACCATCGTACTAGTCGTCCTGTATTGCAAGGCTTGTTGACTAAGTACAATAGGGCTTGATGATCAATGAAGAATTTGAACTTGTTTGCCAGTAAGTAATGTCTGAATTTCTTGACTGCGTATACCATCCCTAGGCCTTCTCTCTCCGTAGTAGTATAATTGCGTTCTGCTTGATTTAACTGTCTACTGGCGTAGGCTATCGGGTGGTCTAATTTTCCTGTGTCAGCTGGTTGAGCTAAGATGCAACCAATGGCAAACTTGGAAGCATCAACATGAATATGAAACGGTTTATTCCAGTTGGGGACTCGAAGAATGGGTGCTGAACTCAATCGATTCTTCAACTCATTAAAAGCTTTTTCGCATTCTTCGGTCCAATTGAATAGAGTCAATAATGCATAAAGAGGTCTAGCAATTATGGCGTACATATGTATGAATCTTCGATAGTAACCACAATGTCCCATAAATGCTTGAACTTCTTTAGCAGTTTTAGGTCTTGGTAAATCCAAAATGACTTTAATTTTGTCTTCATCTGTGGAAATTCCATTCTTAGAAACAATATGTCCTAAGATTTTCCCTTGTCGCACCATGAAGACACATTTTTCAGGATTGAGGCATACTCGATATTGTCGACATTTAGCAAAAATCTTTTCAAGTTCAGGGATGTGCTCTGATCGTATAGCTGAATATGTACAAAGATCGTCCACGTATACCTCCATGCTTTTTCTCAGAAATTCCTTGAACACATGACACATCAATCTTTGGAATGTAGCTTGGGCATTCGTTAAACCAAAAGGCATGACTCTAAAGGCGTATACTCCCCATTCAGTTGCAAATGCAGTCTTATGTTGGTCCTCAGGAGCAATAGCTACCTGATTATACCCTGAAAAGCCATCCAGAAAACTATAAACTTCCTTCCCTGCTACCCTTTCCAAGAGATGATCAGTGATTGGTAAGGGATAGCTATCCCTTATGGTTGCAGCGTTCACTTTTTTCAAATTGATGCACACTCTTAACTTCCCATTTTTCTTTGGCACAACCACCAAGGGTGATACCCATTCCGTGTGCTCAATTTCGTAGATGAATCCAGCATCTAACAACTTATCTATTTCTTCTTTTATCTTGGCTGAATACACATCATTATAAGTATATGGTCTCTGTTTCGAAGGTTTGGCCTCGGATGTCATGGGGATTCTATGCGCACATATAGATGGATCTACTCCCTTTAAGTCCTTATAAGTCCAAGCAAAGACATCCCGGTATTCTCTTATGAGTCGAATTAACTCTTGTTCTTCTTCTAATGAGACATCCTGTCCTATGAAGGTACATCGTTCCTCTCCTCCTTCCATGGTTACCACTATTTTCTTGGTTTGTTCCTTATTATCGTATGCTATTCCAGGTTGTGCTTCTCTTTTAGGCATTTGAATAGCAATTTTCCTCTCCTCCACTTCATATTTTTTAAAATGAGCTGGTACCTCAAATTGGTCTTGAAGTTTGTTTTCTTCATCTTCTAATTCCCTTTCAACTTCTAATTCTTCTTTTTGTGTGAGTTCCTTATGTTTTTCATTGGCAGTGATATCTATGTTGGTGGTACTAATCCCTAAATCCATGGGTTCTGGTTCCATTTCAATGCTCTCGTAGTCCTCCTTCCAGTCTTTCTCAATCACTTCTCCTTCTTCTGCCTCCTGAAGGACTACCATATACAGGCTAATGTCATAACCCTCCTCGTCAATACATTCATTCATGGTTACTACTTCTTCGTTTACACAGACATCGAGGGTAGCTAAGATTTCCATCCAACCGTGAGGTTCGAATTCCTCATCCGGAAATACTTGTGGCATATAGGCCGGATCTTGTACCGATCTCACTATTCCTTGTTTCTGCTGCCAACTTTTTCCTCTCTCTTCTTCCTTCTTTGCAGCTTGACATATCCATAGATGAGTGTCCTCGTTCATCCAGGATTGATCACTAGAACCTGCACTATGAACAGATTGATCATCTTCCTCTTTGTGGATTTGATTCCATTGCAGAGGTGGCACATCTTGATATGTGTATGTATGTAGGTTTATCCTAGTGGTGGTTCCTGCGTGTTGTAAATAAACTGCATCTTTTCCCCAATCTTGTACGACCTTTAGCTGTCTCATGAATGGCCTTCCCAAGATCATTTCATAATTGCTTGGCCTTTCAAAGTGACATATTGCTAAAGTATGTTCAAATTCTACTCCACACGTGGTGAAGACT
The DNA here is from genome assembly GCA_020310875.1 of Ceratopteris richardii. NCBI lineage: Eukaryota > Viridiplantae > Streptophyta > Polypodiopsida > Polypodiales > Pteridaceae > Ceratopteris > Ceratopteris richardii. The sequence goes on from CM035409.1 coordinate 38,364,438, forward strand.
ACTCGTTCCAACAATCCTAAGGGTCTCTCCGTATGTCCATCTGCCATTTGTATTTTCATGCGCGTTGGTCTCAATGCTGGTTTTCCCCATTTCTCCCAAATTTCTTTGGTAGCAATGCCAACACCAGCTCCTGAATCTAGTATGGCTTTGGTAGTGTAACCCCTATAGGTGATTGGCAGGCATGTATTTCCTTCATCTCCTTCGCTAAAGTCTCCTACCTTATCCACTGGAATTCTCACTGTTTTCACTTCGTCAGCTACTTCTTCCTTTTCCTCCTTGACTTCCCATTGATTGATCAATTTCTCTTTTAAATGTGGTTTTACCTTTAACAGTTCCTCGAATGTTAGGGTACATGGGATTTTCACCTCTCTAAGACGTTGTATGATCTCCGATGTTTGAACTGATGGATTCGTTTCTCGTCTATTTATTGATGGAATGCGATACAACTCTGAGTTGTGCTCGTACTCCCCGGTGTAGTTGGGTAGTTCCTTTACATCTTCCTCTTCTTTGTCACTTGCATCCATTGGAAAAATTTCTTCTGAATTGAGTTCAGGTATTGAACCCTCTATTTCGTTTTCTGCTTCTAATTCTTCAAAGGGCGGTTCCATTCCTCCTACCTTTTTCCACTTGTCCTCTTGAACTCGTGCCCATAGATCCTTAGTCCAGTCTCCTTCTATTTCAGGGACTATGGATCCTTCCTTTCTCTCAATACCAATTTCATCATTCGGAGGTCTATTTACTTCAGGCTTTTCCTGAGTGTTTAGGCACTCTTGGAATTTTTCTTCGGAAATTCGGTTGTTTGGTAAAGGTGATGCGGGTTTTTCTAATGTTTGTTGGGCAATTTCTATCAATTTTTTGCAGATTTCCAGTCTTTCTTTCTCTAAGTCGCCTCTCGGATACTCTCTCTCATGTTGTTCTATGGTAGGTCCTGCTTTTATTCTCGCCTTGTATGCCTGAATCCACATGGCTAATTCTTCAGGCATTGGGTCTGCTAATACTGATCCTACCTCCTCACTTTTATTCTCATTTTTATTTTCTTCTTCCACTTGCGGTTCCTTCGTTGGTTTCTGTCTACTCTTTTCATTTTCCTTCTTTTGTAATAACTTTTTTTCTTTTATCTTATCTCTCCGGTTCTTCCATCTCTGGGATCTTTTACTGGCGATACTTTTCTCTGGTTCTTCGGAGTCTTCTACTCTGTGAGGGATGGGTATATTTCCCTCTTTGTCACTTTGATTACTTTCGTCTGTTTTATCAGGGTTCTCTCTAGCCTTTGCTCTTGTTATGGCTTTTAAAGGTATAGTGTACTCTTTGTCGCTCCCTGATGATTCAATCACTTCTATCACATTAATCTTCACGTTAGATGTGACTTTGTTGGGGTTCTTAGGACAATCTCTGAAAAGATGTTCCTTACCACAATCGCTACAGTAGCCTTCCCAAATTCGTTGGGGTGGTGGTGGGTTTGGTAATGTACATTCTTTAATATAGTGGTCACCTCCACATCTGTAGCATGGTCCTCTGGGTGCAGGCGGTCTATTCATTGGTCGAGGTGGCATGGTTGCTCTAGGAGCTGTGTACATTAAGGGCACATAATCCTGCTCGTATCCGTAAGAACTGTCTGATATTTCCATGCCATAAGCATATGGGTCGTACTGTTGCCCATATTCTGTTACCGCGCTTTCATAACCAGGGTAGGTTCCTTGGCTAGGATCGTAAAATGAGTCATATGGGTCATTACTAGCCAAAGGTGTGGCTGGCACTATAGCCCTTTCTAGGTTTTCCTCTGGTTGCGCTATCTTAACTGGGACAACGTTCTGAGGGTGGGGCGGTTGTTGTCCTAGCACTGGTTGAGGTTGCGTATATCCCTGATATGCGTATGGTCGTGATATTGGTGCCTGCGTCTGATATGAGGGATATCTAAAGGCTTCTCCTCCCTGCTGGTTCTGCGGATATCCATATGGTCTCACATAATGCTGGGTGGGTCTGGTTTGCCTATTGTAAGGGCAGTTCTCGGTGCTATGGTTTGTGTATCTCTGCTCTATACTGCAATATTGTAGCGGTCCGGGGACAGAGGGTCTATGAGGAGCATAGGCAGGTGGTGGGACTACTCCCCTAGTACACAAATGAGAAGGATGATCTCCTCCGCACTACATGCATCTTCTAAGCATAGGCATTCTCATAGGATTGGTGGGATAATTCCTCTATCCTTGAACATTCAGTTTTTTTGCTAACAAGTCGGCAATTTCCTCTACGTTGTTTTTGGGGTTTGATGTGCTACTTGTTGACTCTTCGCTTTTCACACTACCTTGGGGTATTTTCAAATCTTCTGCAAGGTTATCTTCTAGGTCTATACATTCCTTCATGCACTCTTGCAAGGTTTGAACTCTCTTTACATACACCAATGACCTCAAGGTCCCGTTCAACAGTCCTTCCAAGAATAATGATACCATTTTGTTTTGCGTCGGTCTCTCTTCTACGGGGCATCTATCCACATACTGCTTGAATCTCCTTGCTGCCAATCTCACTGACTCGGTAGGGACTTGTTTGAAGCTGTGGATTAATGACGAAGAATTGTTTTTAATTCCAGATTTGGTAAAGTCTTCAATCATTTCTTGATATACCTGATCCATGTTCTGAAAGGTATTTGGATCCAATGGCTGAAACCAGGCCAAAGCTGTGTCTGACAAGGTAAGGCCAAAAGACTCATATTGAATCATGAAGTCATCTACCTGCTCGGCTCTAACTACTTGTTTAAATTCTGCTATGTGATTATAGGGTTCACTAGAGCCATCATAATGATTTCTCATGCACTTGGCCACTTGGATCGGCCTTAGTCTCCTTCTTGCTTCAGGTTGTCTAGGCATTACAGGGTAATTTGGTCTTCCTATAGGTATGCCTGGTCCTCGTACTACCTGTGGTCTGACTGGAGCATGAACTCCATGTCTTGGGTCAATGGCTGGTTGTGGCCGGTAGTTAGGATTAGTGGCAGGCATTGCAAATTGTACATGTGGTCTGACGGGGATCTGGGTTTGTTGAGTTTGTTGTGTTTGTCCCGATTGTTGAATTGAATCATTTTGAGAAGTTCCATGTGGATTCCGTGAAGTAGTGGCTTGGTCCCTAGGGGGGAACACTGGGATGTTCTGATATTTCAGCTCAGCTCTCTCTAATTCTGTTATTGGCCAATATCTTCTGTGATTTTTATCCAAATATGTGATGATGGTGTGGAACTCAGGATCTTGTAACTCATAGATGGTAACTGGGTTAGGAGCAGCTTCCCATATAGAGGAATGGGCTCTGAGCAGGTGCTCCATCCCGTTGATCAAATATACATCTATTAGAGTGTCATCCTGGGGAATTAGGTCTCCTCTCCAAAGTTTAGTAATTGTAGATCTCCCTCTAGGAGTAGTTACTTGTTCTTCGTTTCCACATCCATTTAAGCTCGAAGCATTATTTTCCTCACCACGCTCATTAATGATTTCCGGGTGTTCTGTGACCACGTATTGAATGTCTTGTTTGTCCATGTACAGTCCTCCTATGTACTTAACTGCTGGTCTTGGCACTATGTAGGCCTCTGAAGCCTTCCTCAGTCTGGCCACTGATCTGTTTAGACCATCCAAATAGATAGGGATCTCATTGTGGTTGGTGTTCACATACTCTAAGGAAGTTCTGTATTCTCCCTCAATGATGGACATCTGGCCAATCATGGGTACAGTGTTTTGCATATCCTCGGAAGCCATGGGGATTTCTCCTTCTGACTCACTGGAGGTCTCAGAATAGTGTGAATGGCTACTTGGTTCAGCTACACTCCCTACGGAAGAGATTACACTTCTTCGGCTTCCTAGGGTTCTTCCGGATCTCAGGTTCATTCACTTAAAAGCTCTGATCAAAACTTGTCCACCTCTAGCCTCTAGAATTCTAAGCTATGACTTAGAAGTCTAGGAAAAAATTAGGCTGGAAAATGACTGAAGGAAAATTTCAAGTCACGATACTTGACTCCTAAAATCCACGATACACGACCTCTGTCAAACGATCGCTGACTGACACGATACCTGGACGAAACGATCGCTGGAAAACAATCTCTGCCTAAACGATCTCTGGCTTGGAACGATACACGACCTCTCAGTGAAACGATCTACGACCTTTGACCAAAACGATCGCTGGCAAACGATACTTAGGTCCAAACGATACTTGATCAAAACGATCGCTAGCAAAACGATCTTTGACCAACGATGCTCGGATAAAACGATACTTGAATAAGACGATCTCTGACTAAACGATCTTTAGGTAAAACGATCTCTCGCAAAGCGATCTCTGGTTGAAAACGATACACGACCAACGATATCTGATAGAAACGATCGGCGATACTTCACCCGAAACGATAAGCGATCTCTCAGTAAACGATACACGATACTCGAAATGAAACGATCGACGATCTTCGAATGAAACGATCGGCGATATCTAACTGAAACGATACCGATCTGTAACAAGTATTGCGATCTCTGCCAAACGATCTCTGCAGTGAAACGATCGACGATACTTGTGACAAAACGATACGCGATCTTTGACAAGTATCGCGATCTCTGGATAACGATACTTGGCAAGCGATACACGATCGACGTCCTTTGATCAAAACGATCTCTAACGAAATGATACCGATCTCTATCTGAAACGATCTACGATCTCTCACGAAACGATCGACGACCGCTGGGAAATATCGCGATACTCAACCGCAGGAGCAAAACGATACTCGACCACGGGAGCAAAACGATACTTGACCCTTAGACAATTTTTGACAAAAAAATTTTTAAGGTTTGATTCAATGCGATTGTTTTATGCACTCTCCTCCCCCTTCTCCACTCTCTGGATCACTCAAAACTCAACTTTTAACCTCAGTAAAACCCAAACGATCTCTGACGCAGGTCGTTTCTTCTTTCCTAGGTTGAAATGCTGAGAAATTTTTGATCAAAAGGGTGGTTTAGCTTACCTTGGTAGCACCTAGAGCCTCTTTGTCAAACTTCCTTGCTCTGTGCACCCCCAACTTGCTTGTATACCCTCTCACGATCGCTGGCGCTGCTCACGATACTCGACACTGCTCTCCACGATACTTGTTCACACAAGTGACTTGAAAAAATGATTTTTTTTTGGCTTTTATAGTTGGAAGTTTCTAGCTTACAGAAAGGAAATTTTTTTGAACAAAACTAAAACCTACTCTAATGATTTAGTCCACTCTCTACTCACTCCTACTCTACTCCTTCTACTCTCTTCCCTAATCTATCAACTCACTACACACACTCCAAGAATGTGAAGTAGCAAGTGCGGCTGAAAATGACTTACCAAAGAAGAGAAGATTTCCACTCCTCCTCTTGCTTCAAAGCAAAAAGCTACTTACCATCACACGAATGCCTCGGTTTGATTCGTCACTCCCCGGCAACGGCGCCAAAAAGTGTGTTGACCTAAGTATCAACTTAGGGACTTGCGGAGAAAGAGACTATACCTCAATCCCCTCACAAGTGCATATAGTGGGGATACACGCTTTTAATTATCAATCCAAAGAGTATACAAACCTAGCCGAGTGTACGAGGACATGCAATCATGTAATGGTCAATGCAAATGAACTACTCAAGAATGAAAATGAGGCAAAGACTTATCCAAACAAGCTCCAACTGTTGGTCAAGGCGAAACGATACTTGGTGCAGCAGCCGTCAGTATTTTGGACTTTTCTCCCAGCTCCGAACTCCAAATATAGCGAATAACATATGCGTTTCGAAGCTCTCGAGAAGACGCATCCAATGGCAGTGGTTTCACTCAATTCTGACGCTCCTACATCACGTTATGAGCGAAATACTGAGTCGCGGGAATACTTTCCTACACTTCAGCACTTCCTACACTTCAGCACTTCCTACACTCCGCACACACCTTTCCTACAGCAAAGAAACACTCTCAAGGATAGACCACACTCACAAGCACTCTTTCCAAGCAATACACCTGCATACAAGCTCGCGAAGAAGAAGATAAGGAGGGAAGAAGACACAAATTCGAATTTCTGTGCTCTCTATTTTCACAATGGCAAAAAGTCCTTTACAAAGAGTCACATTTGACTTATATACTAGTGCCCTAAAAATGGCCCTTTCACACAAGAGACCGGCACTTTATTCACTAAAAGACTAAATTTCTACTATTTTACATGGGTAAGCTTCTAATCTTCTGTGGGGATGCATCTAGAGGACTCCTCTAGTGCCTTTACAACAGAAAATATATTACAAGAATGATTATGATACAAAAATAGCATGTCCAAATCGAAAAAATTTTGGGGCCCGTCTTTTTCTCTGCTTTGTGCGCTCTTTAGCTCTGCAACAAAGACTCAATCATAAACTTGTCTCCATAGGAGTGGCAATAGGTTTACAGTCTTCAAGGCCAAAACGCTGCAATAATGCGTCAATATATTTCGTTTGACACAAAGCCATTCCACCATCAACTTGCATAAACTAAATGCCCAAATAGTGATGCAAATGCCCCAAATCAGACATCTCAAATGAGGCATGCAAATCAGCCTTGAAATCAGCAATATGCTTCTCAATAGGACCAGTGAGCAGCATGTCGTGTACATAGACAACAATGATCAGAAGCACATCATTAGCACGCTTAACATATAAGGTGCTTTCAGTTGGACTGTTCTCAAAACCATGTGCAATCAGATAGGCATGTATCTTCTCATACCAAGCACGTGGTGCTTGCTTTAAACCATATAACGCCTTTTTTAACCTGCACACCTGGTTTTCATGCCCTTTCTGCACAAAGCCACGGGGCTGAAAAACATACACTTCTTCATGCAAGTCACCATTCAGAAATGTTGTTTTAATGTCCAACTGATGTACATTCCAACCATGATGGGCTGCAAGTGCACAAATGCTCCGAACAGTAGTCATACGGCTTGTAGGTGCAAAGGTCTCATCAAAATCAATGCCTCTTTCCTGCGCATAACCCTTTGCAACAAGCCTAGCCTTATACCTATCAACTGTACCATCAGGTTTACGCTTCAACTTGTATACCCACTTAGTGCCAATGGCCTTCTTGCCAGGAGGCAAGTCACATAAAGACCATGTACCATTCTTCATTATAGCATCATATTCAGATTGCATAGCAGCCATCCAATTTTCTGAATTTTGTGCTTCATCAAAAGAAACAGGCTCATTCTCATCACAGATACTAGATGCAGCCATAGCATAGCAATCTGATGCAAAGGAGGCACTATGAGAGCCTGAACGAGTACGATATGACAAAGGTGCATCTAATTTGTTGTCATGCAAAGTCTGCACCAGCCATTTTGGCATAGTTTTTGCCTGCTCAATATCAGCTCTCTCATCAACAAGTGCATCATGTAAATCTGCATCAGAAATGGAATGATCTGCATCATCATATGAAACCTGCAAAGGTTGAGAAGTTGCCTCATTAGGACTAGCACTAGACTGTCCACCTGTAAAAAGAGGCATCAAAGTATCATACATGTCTTTGGAGCTAACAGATGTCTCCTTAGTACATGAAAGCAATGGCTGAATAGCATCTTCCACAAAGATAACATCACGGCTAACCAGAATGCGTTTAGTCTGTGGATGATACAGACAATAGCCTTTACTTTCAGAACTGTACCCAACAAAAATACATTTTACTGCCTTATCATCCAATTTTTTGCGATGTTTTTCAGGCACTAATGCATATGCCAAACAACCAAAAACACGCAGATGAGCAACAGATGGCTTGCGGTCATGCCAAGCCTCATATGGAGTGATAGACTGCAACGCTTTAGTGGGACACCTGTTGAGTACATATGCTGCACACATGACAGCCTCAAGCCAGAAACTATGAGGTAAAGCCTGACTCTTGACCATACACCTCGCCATCTCCATGAGAGACCTGTTCTTCCGTTCAGCAACTCCATTCTGTTGAGGTGTATACGGCACTGTACACTGGTGTTTTATCCCACGTTCAGCGAGAAATGCATTAAAATATGAAGACATATATTCCCCCCCTCCATCAGAATGGAGGGTGCCCATTTTACATGCTGATAGATTTTCAGCCAAAACCAAAAACTGTTTGAAGCACATGAACACTTCGGACTTTGCTTTGAGTGGATATACCCATGCATGCCTGGAAAAATCATCAATAAAAGTCACGAAGTAAAGGTAATTTCCAAAAGAGGGTGTCTGCATAGGACCACAGACATCACTATGTACAAGCTGCAATTTCTGCGTAGCCCGAACTGAACCATCTTTTGGAAAGGAAGAATGCTGCATTTTTCCCAAAATACAGCCTTCACAAACATGTTTCCCAGGTGCCTCAAGTTTGGGCAAAGAGGACACCATTTTAGATTTCTGCAGGCGTAACAAACTAGCAAAATTCAGATGACCAAAGCGTGCATGCCAAAGCTTTGCATCTGACATAGCCTGAGAATCGTGAACTACACATGCCGAATCATTCACAGATCTTTCATAGTCTATGAGCTTATACAGCCCACGACATAAAATGCCAGAAGCAATAATCACATCACCATTTGAGAGATCATGGACTGTACACCTGTCATCAACGAATTTCAGAACCAAGCCAATCTTGGCTAATGCAAAAACCGATAACATATTCTTTTTGATCCCTGGCACAAATAAAGCATCTGACAAAGTGAAAGAACTACCATCAGCAATAGTCAGAATGATCTTACCAACTCCCATAACAGGATAAGAGGAGTTATTGGCGCATGTGACAGTATTCCTTGTAGGGGCAGGCTCGAGTGAAGAGAAGAAACTGCGCTGCGAGGTAATATGTTTGGTCGCCCCACTGTCAAAAAGTACCAAACATCTGATTCTACTGCAGACATGCACTGATCATGAGAAGATGGGTCAAAACTGCAGACAGTAGCAAACGCCCATTCTTCTTCCTGCACAAGATTCGCAGACTCTGTTTTTGGTGTAGAGGCCTCTGCAACAACCATTCCAGCCTCTTTCTTCTTTGCCTCTTTAGTAGCCAGTTTTGGACAGTTCTTTATGATATGATCATTGCCTTTACAGTACTTACAAAACAATTTCTGCTTTTCTGATTTTTTCTCATCTTTGTCTTGGTTCTTTGAATGTGAGCATTTGCAGATTTCTGCTTACTAGTAGAAGAGCTCCATTTTCCTTTGCCCTTCTGACTAGCCAGGAAAGCTTGATCTGCAACTCGCATAATGGACATGTTCTGCCTGGACTGATCTTCCTACAACAGAACAGAGACTAAATCCTCAAATGATAAGGCATTTGGATTGCCTTTCATCATCAACCAAAGAGTAGAAGCAAAACTCTGATATGAGTTAGGAAGACCATTCAAAACGGTTTGCACAAGTGAGCTATCTGGCATAACCTCATCAGCAGAAATTAACTGTTCCTTTAAATCTTTGATCTTCGTTAGGAAACTGTCCATAGAATCACCTTCATTCATGTGCTCACTCTCCAGCTGTTTTCGGAGATAAGCAACACGAGCCTCATTCCTAGCTTGGTACAATGTGGTAAGTGTATCCCAAGCATCCCTAGCTGTTCTGCAAAAGCGTATGTGAGGAATAATGGCACGTTTGACAGACAAAGCTATCAATGCATGTGCCTGGGCATCTCTGCCAACCCAACGAATCTGCTCTGCAGTAGGTGCAACAGAAACAAAAGCACGAATAGGAATCTGCACAATATCATCTTCAACACCATCTTCATCAACTCCAGCACCTGTATTTGTAGTACCTGTAGTCGCAGGTGTAACAGGACGTCTTTCAACACCCTGCACAATGTTCCACAGTCCTTTTGCAACCAATACATGTCGCATCATATAAGCCCATAATGGGTAGTTGGTACCATCCAACTTATCCTCAACAGCCAACATACGGAATACATCACTGCTTTCAGCCATGGCCGGTGACTAAAATACCTTGATGCAGAAAATTGACTATATCTCAAAAAGTTGAACGAAACTGCCCAGACGAGTTCTGCTAGACCTGTAGCAGACTTCGAGACGCTTAAACTGGCGAACAGAAACTGGTATATACCTTTGGCACAAAAGGACAAAATAGCATGCACAAGCGTTGAGACTACAAACGGAGGAGTGTCGACGGCACCCTAGAAGAAGCGACAACCTGCTCTGATACCAATTGTTGGAGTTAGATGTCTGCGGAAGCACGCGAACAACACAAGGAAGAAGAAGAAGCTTGGAGCACAACACACAAGACTGAATATATTACTAGAGAATGTACAAACATAATTAGCCCATTAGGGCAATAGGTGTATATACAAGCCGGGGGAAAAAAACCTCCTAACGAGGGAAAAAAGTGCCCCGGCAGTCCTAGAGTGTTCACACACATCACTACCTAAATATATCAACATCCATGTATGATAGGTATACCTTGATCAATACCCATGCTTTTGAACAAGGTCTGCATCCATATCACTTCTTTAGCTGCTTCCACAAGTCCTTTATATTCTGCTTCAGTTGATGATAAAGCCACTGTATGCTGCTTCTCCAAACACCAGCTTACAAGCTTATCTCCTAGGTATATCATATACCCATGTGTTGACCTTCTGTCATCTTGAATTCCTGCCCAGTCTGAGTCACTGTATGCTCTCAACTTTATATCTGACGTAAAAGGATAATACAATCCTTCTTTTATAGTTCTTTTGATATATCTAAGAACTCTTTGTCCTGCAACCCAATGTTGATCCTTCAGACAATGCATGAACTGTGAGAGAACTCCCATTGCATAATTGAGATCAATTCTTGTTAGTGTAGCATAGATTAAGCTTCAAACTAACGACTGATACTTGCTCATATCTTTAAACTCTGCACCACCATATTTGCTGAGTTTATGATTTACTTCAAGCGGTGTTAAAGCTTCTCTGCAATTCTCCATGTTAAACTTCTTTAGTAAGTTTAGGAGATACCTTTCTTGCGAAACATATATACCATGATCTGTATATGTAACTTCCATTCCTAGAAAGTATGACAACTTTCCTAGGTCACTGATCTTGAACTCTTTTTCAAGCAGTCTCTTTACCTCCTTGATTCCTTCATCTGAGGTTCCTGTGAAGATTATGTCATCTACATAAATACAAATGTAGATCATACATTCATTTGTTCTCTTGATCAGTAGACTTGCATCTGCCTTTGAGCTTTGGTATCCAAGGTCATTTAGATATTTCACAAGTCTGTAATTCCAAGCTCTTGGAGCTTGTTTCAATCCATAGAGAGCTCTTCTTAGTCTGCAAACATGTTCTGGGTAACTGGAACTTACAAACCCTTCAGGTTGTTCCATGTAGACTTCATCTGATATATATCCATTCAAAAATGCATTCTTTATATCCAGCTGACTTAGCTTCCATCCTTTTAATGCTGCTATAGCAATCAATGTCCTTATGGTTGACATCTTTGCCACCGAACTAAACGTCTCATCATAATCTATGCCATATGTCTGAGCATAGCCTTTGACAACCAGTCTAGCTATGTATCTGGCTATCCTTCCATCTGCAAGTTTCTTGACTTTGTAAACCCATTTGGTTCCGATCACTTTCTTACCATTTGGTTTTGGAACAAGATCCCAAGTCTTGTTTTCTTCCAGTGCATTGAACTCCTCCTTCATTGCTTCTTCCCATTGTTTTTTACCTTTTGCTTCACTGAAATTCTGAGGTTCTTCATCTTCCTTCACTAAGTAAGCATAGTTTTTCTGAGTCAAATAAGAAGTGTCATAGGAATACCTCGTTGGTTGTTTCCTTACTCTGTTTGACCTTCTTGGCTCATATTCTTCATGTGCATCTGAATACACATCTTCATCAGATCTTAATCCATCTTCATTTCTCATGCCTGATCCGATCCTTGATGTACTTGCTTGCATATGATCTTCATCTCCATTCACTTGCATATGTGATTTACCTTTTTCATTTCTTCTTATCTCTTCTTCAAGTGTTTCAACACTATGCTCTTTATCTGTATACTAGCTTTTTCCTTCATCAAATGTCACATCTCTGGAAACAGTAAGCTGTTTGGTTAAAGGACTCCATAACCTATAACCCATCTACTTTTCAACATATCCGATGAACACATATTTTTCAGCTTTTGGTTCAAGCTTATGTCTCAACTGTGATGGTACATAAGCATAAGCAACTGATCCAAACACTTTGCAATGATCAAGTGTTGGTTTCTTGCCCCACCATGCTTCATAAGGGGTCATCCCATTTAAAGTTGTACATGGTAATCTGTTTACCAGATATGTTGCTGTATTTATAGCCTCAGCCCAAAGATAATTTGGACAGTTCTTCTCCTTTAGCATTGCTCTTGCAAACTCAACTAGAGTTTGGTTTCTTCTTTCTGCTAATCCATTTTGTTGTGGTGTATATCTGCAAGTTATTTCTCTTTTTATACCTGCATTCCACAGATGATCATTGAACTCTCGAGAAAAATATTCTCCTCCTCCATCAGATCTTAGTCTTTTGAGTTTCTGTCCTGTAAGTCTTTCAGCATATGCATGAAAATGTCTGAAAGCTCCAAACACTTATGACTTCTCTTTCAAAACATAAAGAGTTATCTATCTTGTTGCATCATCAATGAAAAGAACATAATACCTTGATCCACTGATAGATCCTTCTTTCGTTGGCTCCCATACGTCTGTATGTATGAGTTCTAGCACACCATTATGTTTGTACCCATTCTTCTGAAATGGTAACCTGTGGGCTTTTCCCATCTGGCAGGCTTCACATTTGTGAATCATATGTTGGTTCTTCATGTTTGGTAATCCTCTCACTGATTGTTTCTCTACCATAACTTTGATTCCCTTTTCATTAAAATGTCCTAGCCTCTTATGCCAGAGGTCTAGTTCTGACCCACACTTATCAGATTCTTCGAAATTGTTGGAACATACAAAACATTCGTTAGTAGGTCAGCTCCATTCTTACACTTTACCTTTCCAATTGACCTTACATTATGTTTTGTGTTATCACCTATCTGTACTGTATGATTTGAAATACCTCCTTCTAATTCTGATAATAATTCTATATTTCCTGACAAATGATTTGAACAACTAGAGTCAATATAGAATACCTTGAGGTCTTCATTTTCTGACACACTTATCGAGTTCATCATCAACATCGTATGATCATCATTCTGCATATCATTCGCATAGTTGTAGTAGGTAGTGTTGTGAGACTGATTCTGTCCCCAACTTCTTGCTCCACCTCTACCATATCCACCTCTTTGGATTTGTCTTCCTCTTTGATATCTTCTGCTTCTGCCTCTGCTATTGTTATTCTGATTCTAACTTGATCCTTGTGAATTATGCCAACAATCATGAGCCAAGTGATTGCTTAATCCACAGATCCAGCAAGCTTTCTTGTTATTAGTCTGATTACCTCTTCCTTTACCTCTTTTCCTGACATTACCTCTTCCTCTTGCATAATTTGCTTGAGTAGTCACTTCTTGTTCATCTTTTTCTTTTCCTTTATCACCTTTCTTCTTGTTCTTTGCATACATAACCGAACTATGTCCTTTTTCTCCATCTATCTTCAAATCTTGCTCAAACGTTAGCATTAGTCCAAGCAACTGATTTAAATTTGTTACAAAATGATTTAAAGACAGTTCAGTTGAGAGTACGAAAGGTTTCCACCTTTCATCTCCTCTCAAACCTGTAAGCACTTGAGCTATTAACCTATGGTCTTCAATATCTTCACCAATCGATCCAAGACTATTTGCCAAGTCCTTCATCTTAGTGACATAATCACTAATGCTTTGACTTTGCTTTTTCTTGAATGTTGTGAACTCCGACCATAAGCTAGCCTTTCTAGCTTTTGTAGTATTTTGGAAGTGATCTTCCAACGCTCTCCATATCTCTTCTGCTTTCTCCAGACCTCTAATGTGTGGTAGTTGATGATCTGTAACTGTATTATAGATGTATGCTCTTGCCGTTGCATCTTTCTTCTACCACAGCTTCAAGACTTCTAATTCTTCTTTCTTCGGTTGACTATCATCTTTGAAAATCGGCTTCCTTTCTTCTCATGTCACATATATCATTAAGTCCTTACTCATAAGTAAGGCTTCCATGCGCATTACCCATGCCGGATAATTATCTATGTCCAATTTATCAATTGGGATATGATCTGCCATGATCTTCTTGTTTCTGTTACTTCCGGTGAGTGTAACGTTAAAAGGTTTTACCTTTTACAAATCTTTACCCTTGAGAATGACTTCGGAACGTTTCTTGACACCATTTGTTGTTGATCACCTCAGCTTTCACCTTCCTTTATGAGAATTCTTCAAATTCTCTTTCCATTTCTTCTTCTGAGAAACCTTTTCTGCTCTTTAGAACCTTTTCTGTTCTGGTACCACTTGTGGATCTTACCGATCTGATATCACTGTTGATTAACCTGCTCTGATACCACTGTTGGTGCAGCGCTTATTTTAGAATTCTCTTACACCACAGAAACTAAGCTAGAGTGATGTTAGAACACCTCTATAATCATCAGTAGCTTAGCAAACTTTCTAAAACTGGGAACTTATAACTGTATTTAGTGAATACCGAAAAATCACTTTACAGAAAGCTTCTCGTTTCCTTCAAGCTTCAATTATGAACTCATTTACTTCAGTCTTTACACTATTGTATTAGCTTACAGTTAAACAATCTTTGCGTCACTTAACTATGTCAAAACTGTATTTTGAACTTACCAAAATTCCACCGAAACTTCACCGGACTACTACCGGAATGTCACTGTAATTATACCGGAATCTTACCGGAATCAATTGCAACTTTGTTTATAATTACTTCAAATGTGTATACATGAAGTAAGGAAGTGATACGTGAACTTCCTTCACTGAATGAACTCTATCTGGAGTTTAAGAAAAACTTCATCAGTTCTGGATGCCTCTTTTCGGTTAGACTTTGTACTGTGCGTACATATCCATTTCACTGAAATCTTTGATCAGTTTATAGTTGAGACATCTAGCTACAAGATAAGTTATCTCTCATACAAAACTTTACATTATACTTTGAGATCTAACTCATAGAAGTACCCGAAAAACATTTACTGAGAAAACTGTAACTGTTAACTAACTTTTCACGGTAACATGAAAATTCTCAGATTTCTTCACATATGAAGAATGCGCTCAAATTCTTCCACATGAACATGTGTTTTCTATTGGAGAAGATGTGTACAAAATATAGCTTGGCCTCACTTTGCTCATAGCTATGGAAAACTCTCCTACTCTGAGTAGTTATTCCTTACCATCTCTCTCATATGAATACCCTACATTTCAGGTTTTGTTATTCATCTCTACATACGTGATCTATGGCATCTTCTATATCTTAATTCTATTCTCTATCTCATATGTGCACTTTCTCTCTGCACTAGACTCCCTACATTTTGGTTTTATGCTCTCTCTTATATACATTTTGATCCGGTTTCAACAGACTCTAATTCTGAAAGTTTCTACTGTATATTACAATCAATTTTCTGAACACTTTATTTCTGTTTTCTTTGTCTTTATGTCGTTATGCATAATCAGTGAGTGATTCTACAACAACTCCCCCTCAATCACTAATTTGCATCTTCCGGTCTTCATATATCCTTCTTTTCTTTTATACGAACCATTTCTTTGAATCTGCTTGTCTTTACTTCATCCAAGCTCTTTGTCAGAATATCTGCAATCTGATCTTTTGTAGGAGTGAATACCAATTCAATCTCCTTCTCCATTACCTTTTCCCCTCAGGAAATGATATTGAATTTCTATGTGTTTTGTTCTTGCATGAAATATTGGATTTGCTGCAAGATATAATGAGCTCATATTGTCTCCATGTATGATAGGTATACCTTGATCAATACCCATGCTTTTGAACAAGGTCTGCATCCATATCACTTCTTTAGCTGCTTCCACAAGTCCTTTATATTCTGCTTCAGTTGACGATAAAGCCACTGTATGCTTCTTCTTCAAACACCAGCTTACAAGCTTATCTCCTAGATATATCATATACCCATGTGTTGACCTTCTGTCATCTTGAATTCTTGCCCAGCCTGAGTCACTGTATGCTCTCAACTTTATATCTGACATAAAAGGATAATACAATCCTTCTTTTATAGTTCTTTTGAAATATCGAAGAACTCTTTGTCCTACGACCCAATGTTGATCCTTCAGACAATGCATGAACTGTGAGAGAACTCCCACTGCATAACTGAGATCAGGTCTTATTAGTGTAGCATAGATTAAGCTTCCAACTAAGGACTGATACTTCCTCATATCTCTAAACTTGTCACCACCATATTTGCTGAGTTTATGATTTACTCCAAGCGGTGTTAAAGCTTCTCTGCAATTCTCCATGTTAAACCTCTTTAGTAAGTTTAGGAGATACGTTTCTTGCGAAACATATATACCATCATCTGTATATGTAACTTCCATTCCTAGGAAGTATGACAAATTTCCTAGGTCACTGATCTTGAACTCTTTTTCAAGTAGTCTCTTTACCTCCTTGATTCCTTCATTTGAGGTTCTTGTGAAGATTATGTCATCTACATAAATACAAATGTAGATCATACCTTCATCTGTTCTCTTGATCAGTAGACTTACATCTGCCTTCGAGCTTTGGTATCCACAGTCATTTAGATATTTCACAAGTCTGTAATTCCAAGCTCTTGGAGCTTGTTTCAATCCATAGAGAGCTCTTCTTAGTCTGCAAACATGTTCTGGGTAACTGGAACTTACAAACCCTTCAGGTTGTTCCATGTAGACTTCATCTGATATATATCCATTCAAAAATGCATTCTTTATATCCAGCTGACTTAGCTTACATCCATTTGATGCTGCTATAGCAATCAATGTCCTTATGGTTGACATCTTTGCCACCGGACTAAACGTCTCATCATAATCTATGCCATATGTCTGAGCATAGCCTTTGACGACCAGTCTAGCTTTGTATCTAGCTATCCTTCCATCTGCAAGTTTCTTGACTTTGTAAACCCATTTGTTTCCGATCACTTTCTTACCATTTGGTTTTGGAACAAGATCCCAAGTCTTGTTTTCTTCCAGCGCATTGAACTCCTCCTTCATTGCTTCTTCCCATTGTTTTTTACCTTTTGCTTCACTGTAATTCTGAGGTTCTTCATCTTCCTTTACTAAGTAAGCATAGTTTTTTTGAGTCAAATAAGAAGTGTCATAGGAATACCTTGTTGGTTGTTTCCTTACTCTGTTTGACCTTCTTGGCTCATATTCTTCATGTGTATCTGAATACACATCTTCATCACATCTTAATCCATCTTCATTTCTCATGCCTGATCCGATCCTCAATGTACTTGTTTGCATATGATCTTCATCTCCATTCGCTTGCATATGTGATTTACCTTTTTCATTTCTTCTTATCTCTTCTTCATGTGTTTCAACACTATGCTCTTTATCTGTATACTAGCTTTTTCCTTCATCAAATGTCACATATCTGGAAACAGTAAACTGTTTGGTTAAAGGACTCCATAACCTATAACCCATC
The DNA here is from genome assembly GCA_020310875.1 of Ceratopteris richardii. Lineage (NCBI taxonomy): Eukaryota > Viridiplantae > Streptophyta > Polypodiopsida > Polypodiales > Pteridaceae > Ceratopteris > Ceratopteris richardii. Next base: position 38,381,950 of record CM035409.1, read on the forward strand.
TGCTTTTCATCATATCCGATGAACACATATTTTTCAGCTTTTGGTTCAAGCTTATGTCTCAACTGTGATGGTACATAAGCATAAGCAACTGATCCAAACACTTTGCAATGATCAAGTGGTTTTTTCTTGCCCCACCAGGCTTCATAAGGGGTCATCCCATTTAAAGCTGTACATGGTAATCTGTTTACGAGATATGTTGTTGTATTTACAGCCTCAGCCCAAAGATAATTTGGACAGTTCTTCTCCTTTAGCATTGCTCTTGCAAACTCAACTAGAGTTCGGTTTCTTCTTTCTGCTAATCCATTTTGTTGTGGTGTATATCTGCAAGTTATTTCTCTTTTTATACCTGCATTCCACAGATGATCATTGAACTCTCGCGAAAAATATTATCCTCCTCCATCATACCTTAGTCTTTTGAGTTTCTGTCCTGTAAGTCTTTCAGCATATGCATGAAAATGTCTGAAAGCTCCAAGCACTTATGACTTCTCTTTCAAAACATAAAGAGTTATCCATCTTGTTGCATCATCAATGAAAAGAACATAATACCTTGATCCACTGATAGATCCTTCTTTCGTTGGCCCCCATATGTCTGTATGTATGAGTTCTAGCACACCATTATGTTTGTAGACATTCTTCTGAAATGGTAACCTGTGGGCTTTTCCCATCTGGCAGGCTTCACATTTGTGAATCATATGTTGCTTCTTCATGTTTGGTAATTCTCTCATGGATTGTTTCTCTACCATAACTTTGATTCCCTTTTCATTAAAATTTCCTAGCCTCTTATGCCAGATGTTGACCTAAGTACCAACTTAGGGACTTGCGGAGAAAGAGACTATACCTCAATCCCCTCTCAAGTGCATATAGTGGGGATACACGCTTTTAATTATCAATCCAAAGAGTATACAAACCTAGCCAAGTGTATGAGGACATGCAATCATGTGATAATCAATGCAAATGAACTACTCAAAGAGTGTAAATAAGACAAAGACTTATCCAAACAAGCTTCAACTGTTGGTCATGGTGAAACGATACTTGGTGCAGCAGCCGTCAGTATTTTGGACTTTTCTCCCAGCTCCGAGCTCCAAATATAGCAAATAGCATATGGGTTTCGAAGCTCTCGAGAAGACGCATCCAATGGTAGTGATTTCACTCAATTCGAATGCTCCTACTTCAAGTTATGAACAAAATAATGAGTCGCAGGAAATACTTTCCTACACTTCAGCACTTCCTACACTTCGCACACACCTTACCTACAGCAAATAAACACTTTCATGGATAGACAACACTCACAAGCACTCTTTCCAAGCAATACACATGCATACAAGCTCACAGAGAAGAAGATACAGAGTGAAGAAGACACAAATTCGAATTTCTGTGCTCTCTATTCTCACAATGGCAAAAAGTTCTTTACAAAGAGTCACATTTGACTTATATACTAGTGCCCTAAAAATGGTCCTTTCACACAAGAGACCGGCACTTTATTCACTAAAAGACTAATTTCCTACTATTTTACATGGGTAAATCTCTAATCTTCTGTGGGGATGCATCTAGAGGACTCCTCTAGTGCATTTACAATGGAAAATATATTACAAGAATGATTATGATACAGAAATATGATGTCCAAATCGGAAAAATTTTGGGGCCCGTCTTTTTCTCTGCTTTGTGCTTTTTTTAGCTCTGCAACACTCTCCCCCTCTTCGTCTCTGTCGTCCCTTGACAGGCTTTGCTTCTTGTCCTCAGTTTGTTGTCCGCACGCATCCAGTGGTCACTATTGCCTGATTCTTGATCTTGCATTACGTTTTAGAGGCGCTCTGATTTGTCCTGGTTGCACACATCGGACCTGGTTGCATTACTCCAAGCTGGTTGATTCGGTTTGCCACGCACGCCATTAGTGCACATATGCGGATGTAGCTCGTAAGCCTTGATCTGAATCCTCTGTAACTCAAGAGGTTGAAGCACCCACATATGGAATACTTGTTGGCCCTGGTTCCTCCTCTCAACTGCGTGCTTTTCCTTGGTGTGTGTGCCCCTGCGGGGCTCTGTGCAGAGATGGGCGTTGCACCCCTGCGGGGCTTCTTGCAGAGATATATCTTTAGATATTTCCTTTTAGTGAAGTTGCTTCTTTCGTTGTCTTCTTCTTTTCTTCTTTTTACTTGACTCTCCCTCAACACTGCCCCCCTCTTGGACTCTGTTGTCCCCGACAGGCTTTTTGTGGCGACGTGTGTAGGTTTGGATGGCTTGTTGCTCTCTTTGATTTAGCAGATTAGCGTGACATAGCATGAACTCCTTCCATTGCTGAGACTTTACTCCGTCCTCTGGCGCCTGTCTATGATCAGCAAAGAAACTTGTCTCGTAGGCCACCATTCTTGCATTCAAATTGGAGGTCATTTTAACAAAAATCTCTGAATCAATTTCAAAGAAGCTTGTAAAGAATGCTTCTTCAAAAGTCTGCATATATGTCGATGGCAAAAACATGAGACGAGAAAAATATGCCATAATAGTTAACCGGCTGGGAATAGTAGATAAATAAAAAATTAATGCCGTCGATCCTTGCGTAATGCCGATGAAATTCAAAAATGTATACCGTGCATGTTGGAACACTTTTATTACAGTCAGAAACATGCTAAATATTTTATTTGTCATTTTGACTGCTAAATCTGGAACGGTAGCATATCTTGCAAGCCAAAATTCCATGGTTTTGACCATGTATTCCTCTGTCGGTAGGTAGTTATGTGGTGGACTAGGTAACAGTGGATAATTTAACCACTGATTATTAATGCTGCCTTGTCGCTGACCTTCCCAAAATTGCATCCAGGCTCTTGTACGGGGTAGTGGGCAAAATGATGGGTTGACTTGAAGCTCATACGGGGATGCTTCCCACTGTACCCGTAGTGTAGGGTTCTTTTCCAAGAGCTTCCTTCTCCATATTGGATCTGCTGCTTCAAACTCTGCTTGAGTATAGTTAAACGTGTCATACCAAAAGTGGAGATTATGATCCGGTTCCTTATTTGTCGTATACTTTATGTAATGCCTAGTTTGTTCCTTCAATAGCCCGTATGGTACATTGAATGGCTTGAGTAGGTGCTTGAGTTGCTTGCTGTCGATTTGAGCCTCTTTCATTAATTTGATGATTTGATCTTCAAACTCCGCAGTAAGCTGGGACACCAGTAGTGCCTTGTCTGCTCGGCTTAGTTCTGCAATGTCTCGAGTGTTAGGTTCAATGGGAACCTTCTTTTCCGCCCTTATTGGTGAATGATACGAGGGGGGAGAGAGAGGACGTACCTCTTCCTCCACAGTAGCCTTGGTCTCTTGTGGAACTACTGGTGTCCCCTGTTTTGCTCGTTGCTCTAATTGCTCCTGAAGCTGTTTGATTAAATCATCTTTTTTCTTATTTTCTTCTTCAGCCTTAGCAATAGTTGCCTGGTGTTTAATTAGTTCCTGGGCCACAATATTCATTTGATCTGTGTCTTCCTTACACTGTCGCAGGTAGTTATTCTCTGCTTTTTTCCATTTCGTTCTGAGGGCAGCTGTGTCCTCCATGTATCTCTTTTCCCAATCTGTAATGACAGCTTGCTCCTGTCTGAGCTGGTCTTCTAGTTTAGTGATCTGTTCTTCCAAGTTCTTGATATTTCCTTGTTGGTGATCAGTAATTGCAAGTGGCTGATCACTAATGAGAGCTGTCATTAACTCTTTATTTCGTTGTCGCATATTGTCAGCTTCCTCCATACTGACTTTAAGCTGAGACTCTAAGATTTTACTGCGTGCTTGAATACGTGTCTTCTCAGTCTCACTCATCTCTAATTTCTTTGTTAATTCCTGGACTTGTTCTTTCAGTTTTGTCTGCTCTGTCTCTAGCATGTTGTTTCGTGTTTTCACCTCTTGAAGTTCCTTTTCTTTATTCAGAGCTTGTTCTCTTACCTTGTATAATTCTTTGGAAAGATTTTGACCTACTCTTTCGAGTTCTTTCTTGTCTCGCATGGCTTGGTCGTAATCTTCATCAGCGTCAAGCATTAATTGTTGTGTGTCCAGAGTTGTTCTAATCATATCTTGCACAACAGGCTTGAGCTGAGCTATGTCTACATTCAGCCATGTCTTTGCTATTCCTGGAGTCTCTCCTGTTTGCACATCTTTGCCTTCTGCCACCTGGAGTGTCTCATTATGCGGTTGTCTAACTTGCAGTTGTATTCTGGGTTCTTCATCATGTCCTTTTGCTTCATCCTTTTTAGTGGCACTCCCCTGAAATGTGACATCCATTGGGGAGGGTTCTGCCACAACCCTGATTGGTGTGAAGGGTTCTTCCGTTTCTATAGCATTATCTTCATTCTCCATTTTCGATATCTCCACATCTGTCTTTATGCTTGTGGTTTTCTAATTCACTTTTATTTCTTGATCGACTGGCTTGAGGCCTTCTGGTTCTTCACCATAGTCAACTTCATTTAATTTGGTACATTGCCCATCATCTTTCGATTCGCTTCGAATATCAACATCCAACAATGATGTGTCCTTTTCTTCTTTGTCCTGTGATGACGAGCTGGAATTATCTAATCCGATTTCGCGGTATCTGTGAACTTTAGTGAGTTTTCTTTTTGTATTTAATCCTTGTTGTGACTGCTGATAATGATGACCTTGCACTGGTAAGTTGATTTGTCCCTCCGTGTATTTGTGCGTCTCTTCCAGTGCTTTAGTCAATTCTTCCTCCGTGATTTGTTTTTGTCCTGCCATGGTTACTTTGGGAAGTACATGGACTCTTTTTGTCATAGGTTCTCCTTCTTCATCTTGCTTGACTTCTCTTAGTCTTTTTGTGCCTCTCATTCTCGGTTGAGAACTGGTTTCTGCTTCTTCCCCACTGATGGCAACCTTCTTTTTCTTAGGGACAATGGCGGGTTTTGCATATTGAGCTAGCTTTTCTGAAGTTGGCATCTCTCTCAAACAATTCTTCATATCTAACGCTTCATATATCAGTAATGTGAGAGCCGAACTACCATTCAAAAATTTCTTCTGGCCCCACTTCTTCTGGGCTTCAAATAATCTTTCTTGAACATAGCTTGTCAAATTCACTTTGTTCCCAATTTGTCTCATGGCATGCGATAGTAATTGTACGACTATCTTCTGTGGAGCGGTATACCTGTGCATGCTTCGGAAACAAAAGTGTTGATGCACCAATCGAACAGCATCTTCTACGTCAATTCTGTTTATATCCAAAAATGATCTCTTCTTGGGATCATGACACTCTGCTTTGACATTTGTGACGCCTTCTTGCTTCCATCCAAATGCTCTATTGATTAATTCGTGTGTGAATTGGATGGTCTTCCAAATTCCGACTTTATCCAAGACGCGTGCTTCTGGAACTGATATCTTTGTAGCTGCAGGTTGCATGGTATTCATTACTTGTGCACATCTCTGAAAGTCTGCAACATAGATCGGCAACTTGAGAAATGCCTCTATGCCCGCTTGTGTCCATACATCTTCAATATGAGGTAACCCCTCTATTATTGTTTTGAAGTCCTGTGACATGATAGGAAAATAGTGATCTGTATCCATAATTTTGATAGTTGCCATGAAGATGAGATCTGACACTGGTTGGTCATCCCGAAACCAGTGACCTCTTGCTTTTGTGACTGATTCCAATGGAAGAAGCTGGACCTCTTCCTCTTGTGTAGCTTCGGAACTAGTAGACGCCATCTGCACTCAATATAGAGCATGAATTAGTTGCCATATATTATCAGAAATCCTCCTTTGTTTGTTTGTGATAAGCTCGATATTGCTCCGAGTGAATGGTGTCGTCCCTTTCCCGTGTGTGTGAGAAAGGTAATACCTGGATTTTTCACATTTTTAGGTATTTTTATATTTTCATCTGAAAAGGAAAACAGAAAAGTTAGTTTATAGCCGAAGCGGTTATTATTTTTTTGGAGTAATTTTCTTAATGTATGTACAAGTGCTCTCTTATTTCCCAAGAGGAAAATGTGCTTGACTATCATGAAATAGAAGAAAGAAGTGCTAAATGCTTGGCCTTGTAATGTGGCCCTATCATGCATACTTTGGGTATTGACAACTCCATATGTGTGCAATTGGAAGTAGTTGGTTGATGCATGCCGTTTATTTTGTCTTTAGGTATCCAAATCTGCTTCATTTTGCTGGGCCTTGTTGTACGTTGCCTAATTCCGATGAATGTGGCTCTTTTCTTGTTGCCTGTCTGCTCTATCTGATTTGTAAATCTCAGAATGGCTTGGGTTTCCATTACAGACTCCTTCTTTCTCCAGTAACTCTTTTTTTGTTGCTGTTTTGCCTGTGGACCATATTGGTTCTTCTTGTGCTGAGAATCATCATTTCGGCTTAGTTTCTTTGGAGCGCAGAACTTGGGAATCCAGATTTGCGAACGATCCTGTTGAGCGGCTACTACTTTCTTTGGAATCCATATTGTAGCTGTTCGTTGATGACTTCGTGGTTCCGACTAAGTTGGTTTCTCCTTTGATTGTTTGTTCCGATGTCGGTTGTGCTTCTATCGTCGAAGATACTCCTCCACTTGATCTTTCTTTATCCATGCTTGGTTAGAGTATGGAATAGGGTATATTTTAATAGGTACATATTTTGAATTACTCAGAGGACTAGTCTCTTTTGGGCATGGTGCTTCACTGAGGTTGGTTTCAGATAGATTGACACTCTCACGACTTGCTAGACTAGAAGATGGTGTGCAAGCAGAATTCAATGTGTCCGCACATATAGTACTTGACGAAGGTGTTTCTATAGTGCTAGTGAACATACATTCATGACTTTGTTCATTGGAATGAACTTTTTGCTCTATGCTCACGGATTTGATTGGTCGTTCGTCTAGCAGACTAAATACTTCTCGGTGTCCTATCCTGGCTGAGATGTATCCTAAAGCCAATTGAATAGTCACCTCATATTCGTAAATCCAGTCTTGACCTAACACTACCTCTTCAAGTAAATCCTGATCATGACACACTAATAGCCTTTGTTCCATAGTGTTGTTGCCAAGGTGTAAAGGTAAGGTGATCTCACCTATGCATTGAGTAATTGTTCCTCCTATTCCTATCAACTGTGCCATCGAAGGGCGTACTGCCTCCTTGAATTTTTGGGTCAAAGAAAGCTTGATACAGCTTACAGCAGCTCCGGTGTCAATGAGAGCATCCACCAAGTGGTACTCCGTTTTACCTGCTCCCAAATTTAAATATGGTTGCGTTCTCTGTGATCCTAGGTTTTGAGTGGCTCTAAAATTAGCCATCGGGATGAGTTCTTCTCCTAGTCGATATCTCTCATCTCGCTCTCTCATCCACTCTTTCCGTTTCTTTATTCTTTCCAATGCTTCCTGTCTCGCTTCTTCTCGTATCCTTTCCTCTTCTATGTGTCTATTCTTGCCTTTGATTAATCGAGACATTGTTTCTTCGGTCAATGGTTCTAGATATTTTTTTACTCTACATCCGCTGATGTAGTTTGGTAATACGTCTCCATCTAAGGTTGCTAAGCTGATGGCTCCACTTGTAGATATACGATTAATGATTAATGGACCATACCCTCTCTTCTGCAACTTCTTAGCGTGTTGTTTCAAGGTGTATACCAAAACTAAATCTCCTTCCTTCAAATTTTTGTCCTTAATGTGAGCATCAAAGTAGGCTTTCTGTCGTCGTTTAGCGGCATAAATGCCTCCTACTGCTTGTAACCTAGTTTCGTGAAGCTTTTCTATTTGATCCAATTGAGCTGATAGTTCATGTCATGTCCACTCGTAAGTAGTTGCTACTCTCAGAGTGGGAATTAAGAAATCAATTGGCAAAATAGCATTTTGTCCATATACTAAGTTAAAAGGAGTAGTGCCTATGACGGTTTTATAGGCTACTCGAAATGCCCATAAAGCATGATGTAACTGCTTATCCCAATCTGATCTACCATTGTTAACGATTTTGGTGAGAACTGTACACAAGATTTTATTCAAACTTTCGGCTTGTCCATTGGCTTGTGGGTGATAAGGAGCTGATTTCTTATGAATTACCAAGAATTCATTCACTAAAGATTCTATAACTTCATTCACAAAGTGCGTACCTCTATCACTCACAATTTCTATTGGTAGTCCAAATCTAGTGAAAATGTTCTCAAAGAGAAACTTGGTCGTGGTTCTTGCGTCATTTTTCTTGGTTGCTTTTGCTTCAACCCATTTGGTCAGGTAGTCTGTGGCTACAATTATATATTCGGCATGGGATCCTTTCGCTGGTGGGCTAATAGGTCCTATGAAGTCTATTCCCCATTTCGTGAAAGCTCTGGCACTCATCATGGGTCTAAGTGGCATTTCATCTCTCCTAATTGGATATTTGGTTCGTTGGCAAGTATCACACCGTTGCACATATGTCATGGCATCTTGGTGTAGAGTTGGCCACCACATTCCAGCAAATAGGATCATTTTTGCTGTTTTATCTGCAGAGAAGTGTCCTCCTGCAGCTCCTGTATGAGCCATCTCTAAAACAGAAAGATATTCGTCTTCGTGAATGCACATTCGTAATTGGTTATCTTTCCCTCATTTAAAAAGTTGTTTTCCTATAATGGCATAATCCTTACTTTGTTCTTCCAATGCATGTTTCCTTACTGAAGTAGCTCCTTCGGGGTATTCTTGAGTTTTCAAGAACTTTACCAGAGGCATGCTCCATCTTGGTGCTACGGTAGAATAGCATAAGGTAGAGTTCTCATCTGGGATTTGTTCTTGACAGGTTTGACAGGTTGACACATAGTTATGTGCATCTCTTTGCATGGTTGGCCAATATATGCCAAATCTCTTGAGTGTTTGCCATGTTCCATTTGCATTCAAATGAGTTTTCCATTGGTTTACATGTGCTTTCTGAAGCCACATTTCTTGTTCCTCTTCTTCCACGCATCTCATTAATAATCCACTTGAATCCTGGTGATACAAACTTCCCGCAATGATGTGAAGGTTTCTAGTCTTCCAGAGGTCTTGGGTTTGGTTTGTTGTGATCCCATCTTTAGGTCCATGTGTAAGTATAGGGATCAACTTTTCTGCCCATTGAGGACATACTTCCAGGTTAAAAAGGTATGTATCTGGCAGATCATCTGGTACTCCTATGGGTGGTTCTCCATGGGTCATTCTTGATAAGTGATCTGCTCTTATGTGGGTATTTCCTTTCTTAACTATTACCTCAAAATCAAATTCCATTAGCAATAAAAACCATCGTACTAGTCGTCCAGTATTACAAGGCTTGTTGACTAGGTACAGTAGGGCTTGATGATCAATGAAGTAGTATAATTGCGTTCTGCTTGATTTAATTGTCTACTTGCATAGGCTATAGGGTGGTCTAGTTTTCTTGTATCGGCAGGTTGAGCTAAGATGCAACCAATGGCAAACTTGGAAGCATCCACATGCATGTGAAACGGTTTATTCCAGTTAGGTACTCGAAGGATTGGTGCTGAACTCAATCGATTCTTTAACTCGTTGAAGGCTTTTTCACATTCTTCGGTCCAATTAAATTGTGTCAATAATGCATAAAGAGGTCTAGCAATTATGGCGTACATATGTATAAATCTTCGATAGTATCCACAATGTCCCATAAATGCTTGAACTTCTTAGCAGTCTTTGGTCTTGGTAAATCCAGAATTACTTTAATTTTGTCTTCATCAGTTGAGATTCCATTTTTGGAGACAATATGTCCTAATATTTTCCCTTGTCTAACCATGAAGACACATTTTTCTGGGTTAAGGCATACTCGATATTGTTGACATTTAGCAAAGATCTTTTCTAGCTCCGGGATATGTTCTGATCGTATAACTGAATAAGTACAAAGATCATCCACGTAGACCTCCATACTTTTTCTTAGAAATTCTTTGAATACATGGCACATCAATCTTTGGAAGGTAGCTGGGGCATTAGTCAGACCAAAAGGCATGACTCTAAAGGCGTATACTCCCCATTCAGTTGCGAACGCTGTTTTATGTTGGTCCTCAGGAGCAATAGCTACCTGATTATACCCTAAAAAGCCATCCAGAAAGCTATAGACTTCCTTCCCTGCTACCCTTTCCAAGAGATGATCTGTGATTGCTAAAGGATAACTATCCCTTATGGTCGCGGCATTTACTTTCTTCAAATTGATGCACACTCTTAACTTTCCATTCTTTTTCGGTACAACCACCAAAGGTGACACCCATTCCGTGTGCTCAATCTCGTAGATGAATCCAGCATCTAGTAACTTGTCTATTTCTTCCCTTATTTTGGCTCAATACACATCATTGTAAGTATATGGTCTTTGTTTAGAAGGTTTGGCTTCGGATGTCATGGGGATTCTATGCGCACATATAGATGGATCTACTCCCTTCAAGTCCTTATAGGTCCAAGCAAAGACATCCCGATATTCTCTTATGAGACGAATTAACTCTTGTTCTTCCTCTAATGAGACATCCTGTCCTATGAAGGTGCATCGTTCCTCTCCTTCTTCTATAGTTACAACTATCTTCTTGGTTTGTTCCTTATTATCATATGCTATTCCAGGCCGTGCTTCTCTCTTCGGCATTTGAATAGCGATTTTTCTCTCCTCCACTTCATATTTTTTAAAGTGAGCTGGTACCTCAAATTGGTCTTGGGGTTTATTTTCTTCATCTTCTGATTCTCTTTCAAATTCTAATTCCCCCTTCTGTGTGAGTTCCTAGTGTTTTCCATTGGCTGTGATATTTATGTTGGTGCTACTATTCCCTAGATCCATTGGTTCGAGCTCCATTTCAATGCTCTCGTAGTCCTCCTTCCAGTACTTCTCGATCACTTCCCCTTCTTCTGCCTCCTGAAGGACTACCACATACAGGCTAACATCATAACCCTCCTCATCGATACATTCGTTCATGGTCACTACTTCTTCGTTTACACAGACATCGAGGGTCGCTAAAATTTCCATCCAACCGTGTGGTTCAAATTCTTCATCCGGAAATACTTGTGGCATGTAAGCTGGATCTTGTACAGACCTCGCTATTCCTTGTTTTTGCTGCCAACCTTTTCTTCTCTCCTCTTCCTTTTTGGCCGTCTGGCATATCCATAGATGAGTGTCCTCGTTCATCCAAGATTGATCACTAGAACCTACACTATGAATTGATTGATCGTCTTCCTCCTTATGAATTTGATTCCATTGTAGAGGTGGAACATCTTGATAAGTGTACGTATGTAGGTTTATTCTAGTGGTGGTTCCTGCGTGTTGTAGGTATACCGCATCTTTTCCCCAATCTTGTACGACCTTTAACTGTCTCATGAAAGGCCTTCCCAGGATCATTTCATAATTGCTTGGCCTTTCGAAGTGACATATTGCTAAAGTGTGTTCGAACTCCACTCCACATGTAGTGACAACTACTCGCTCCAACAATCCTAAGGGTCTTTCCGTATGTCCGTCTGCCATTTGTATCTTCATGCGTGTTGGTCTTAACGCTGGTTTTCCCCATTTCTCCCAAATTTCTTTGGTAGCAATACCAACACCAGCTCCCGAATCTAAGATGGCTTTGGTAGTGTAACCCCTATAAGTAATTGGAAGGCAGGTATTTCCTTCATCTCCCTCACTAAAGTCTCCTACCTTATCCACTGGAATTCTCACCGTGTTTACTTTGTCTGCTATCTCTTTCTTTTCCTCCTTGACTTCCCATTGATTGATTAATTTCTCCTTCAAATGTGGTTTTACCTTTAACAGTTCTTCGAATGTTAGGGTACAAGGGATTTTTACTTCTCTCAGGCGTTGTATGATCTCAGATGTTTGGATTGATGGGTTCGTTTCTCGTTTCCTCATTGAGGGAATACAATACAATTCTGAATTGTGTTCGTACTCCCCGGTGTAATTGGGCAGTTCCTTTACATCTTCCTCTCCTTGGTCACTTGCATCCATCGGAAAAATTCCTTCTGAATTTAGTTCAGGTATTGAACCCTCTATTTCGTTTTCTGCTTCTAGTTCTTCAAAGGGTGGTTCAATTCCCTCCACTTTCTTCCATTTGTCCTCTTGAACTCGTGCCCATAGATCTTTAGTCCATTCTCCTTCTACTTCGGGAACTATGGATCCTTCCCTTCTCTCAATACCACATTCGTCATTCCGTGTTCTACTCACTTCAGGCTTTTCATGAGTGTTTACACACTCTTGGAATTCTCCTTCAGAAATTCGGGTATTGGGTAAAGGCGATGCAGGTTTTTCTAAGGTCTGTTGTGCAACTTCTATCAATTTCTTGTAGATCTCCAGTCTTTCTTTTTCTAAGTCGCCTCTTGGATATTCTCTCTCGTGTTGCTCTATGGTAGGTCCTCCTCTTATTCGTGCCTTGTATGCCTGAATCCACATGGCTAATTCTTCAGGCATAGGGTCTGCTAACACTGATCCTACCTCCTCTTTTTTGTACTGTTCATTTTTAATTTCTTCTTTCTTTTTCTGTTCCTCTTTTGGATTCTGTACGTTCTTCTCATTTTCCTTTTTCTGCAGTAATTTCTTTTCTTTTATCCTATCTCTCCGGTTTTTCCATCTCTGGGACCTTTTACTTGCAATACTCTTCTCCGGCTCTTCTGAGTCTTCAACTCTCTGTGGTGTGGTTGTATTCCTCTCTAGGTCACTATGATTGTGTTCTTTTGGTTTTTCAGTGGTCTCTCTAGCTTTGGCTCTCGTTATTGCTTTCAATGGTACTGTGTACTCTTTATCACTCCCTGATGATTCAATTACTTCTATTACATTGATTTGCACGTTAGATGTAACCTTGTTGGGATTCTTGGGGCAGTCTCTGAAAAGGTGTTCCTTACCACAATCACTACAGTAGCCTTCCTAGACTCGCTGTGGTGGTGGTGGGTTTGGCAATGTGCATTCTCTGATATAGTGATCACCTCCACATCTATAACATGGTCCTCTGGGTACAGGCGGTCTGTTTATGGGTCGGGGTGGTATGGTTGCTCTAGGAGCTGTGTACATTAATGACTCATAGTCCTGCTCATAACCGTATGAACTATCTGATGCTTCCATGCCATAGGCATATGGTTCATATAGTTGTCCATATTCCATAGGTGAGCTCTCATAAGAGGGATATGCTCCTTGACTATGGTCATAAAACGGGTCATATGGTTCATTACTAGTCAAAGGTGTGGCTGGGACTATTGCTCTCTCTAGGTTTTCTTCAGGTTGAGCAATTTTGACTGGGACAACATTCTAAGGATGGGGCGGTTGTTGTCCTAGTACTGGTTGTGGTTGGGTGTACCCTTGATACACATATGGTTGTGGCGCTGGTGCCTGTGGCTGATAAGAGGGATATCTGAAAGCTTCACCTCCTTGATCTCTCTGAGGGTATCCATAAGGTCTCATGTATGGCTGTGCTGGTCTCGCTTGCCTATTGTAAGGACAATTTTCTGTACTGTGATTTGTATATTTTTGTTCCACACTGCAATATTGTAGAGGTCCTGGAACATTGGGTCTCCCCTAGTACACAAGTGAGAAGGATGATCTCCTCCGCACTGCATACATCTTCTGAGCATGGGTACTCTCATAGGGTTATTGGGGTAGTTCCTCTGTCCTTGAACGTTCAACTTCTTCGCTACCAAATCGGCTATTTCCTCTACATTGTTTTTAGGGATTGATGTGTTACTGGCCGAATCTTCACTTTTCAAGCTACCTTGAGGTATTTTCAGGTCTTCTGCTAGGTTGTCTTCTAGATCTATACATTCCTTCATGCATTCTTGCAAAGTCTGGAATCTCTTTACATATACCAATGTTCTCAAAGATCCGTTCAACAATCATTCCAAAAATAATGATACCATTTTATTTTGGGTAGGTCTCTCTTCTATTGGGCATCTGTCTACATACTGCTTGAATCTTCTCGCGGCCAATCTCACTGATTCGGTAGGGGCTTGCTTGAAGCTATGGATCAATGATGAAGAATTGTTTTTAATTCCCGACTTAGTGAATTCCTCAATCATTTCTTGGTATACTTGCTCCATGTTCTGAAAGGTATTAGGGTCCAATGGTTGAAACCATGCTAACGCCGTGTCTGACAAAGTAAGACCAAAGGACTCATATTGAATCAAAAAGTCTTCTACCTGTTCAGCTCTGATTACTTGTTTAAATTCAGCTATATGATTGTAAGGTTCACTAGAGCCATCATAGTGGTTTCTCATGCATTTGGCTACTTGAATTGGCCTTAATCTTCTTCCTGCTTCGGTTGGTCTAGGCATTACTGGGAAAATTGGTCTTCCTATGGGTATGTCTGGTCCTCTTACTACCGGCGGTCTGACTGGAGCATGAATTCCATGTCTTGGGTCAATAGTTGGTTGAGGTCGGTAATTAGGGTTATTTGTAGGCATTGCGAACTGTACAAGTGGTCTGACTGGGATTTGAGTTTGTTGTGTTTGTTGTGTTTGGCCCGACTGTTGATATGAATCATTATGGGACGTTCCAAGTGGATTTCTTGAAGTAGTGGCTTGGTCCCTTGGGGGAAACACTGGGATATTATGATATTTCAACTAGCTCTTTCCGCTTCTGTTAAGGGCCAATATCTTCTCTGATTCTTATCCAGGTATGTGATGATAGTGGGGAAATCAGGATCCTGTAACTCATAGATGGTGACTGGGTTAGGAGCAGCTTCCCAAATTGAAGAATGTGCTCTAAGAAGATGCTCTATCCCATTGATCAAATATACATCCATTAAGGTGTCATCTTGGGGAATCAGGTCTCCTCTCCATATCCTTGCAATCGTAGATCTTCCCCAAGGTGTAGTTACTTGCTCTTCATTCCCTCCTCCATTTAAGTTTGAAGCATTATTTTCTTCACCAATTTCATTAATGTTTTCTGGGTGTTCTGTGACAACATATTGGATATCTCTTTTGTCCATGTAAAATCCTCCTACGTACTTGACTGCTGGTCTAGGCACTATGTAAGCCTCTGACGCTTTCTTTAACCTAGCCACTGATCTGTTTAGACCATCCAAATAAATAGGGATCTCATTTTGGTTGGTGTTCACATACTCCAAGGAGGTCCTGTACTCTCCCTCAATGATTGACATCGTGCCAATCATGGGTACTGTGTTTTGCATATCCTCTGAAGCCATGGGAATTTCTTCCTCTGACTCACTGGAGGTCTCTGAATAATGTGAACGGTTACTTTGCTCTGCTACACTACCTACAGAAGAGATTACACTTCTTCGGCTTCCTAGGGTTCTTCCGGATCTCAGGTTCATCCACTTCTGAACTCTGATCAGTCTTTGCTAACCTTTAGCCTCTGGGATTCTTCACTAAAGGTCAAAATTCTAGGCAGAATGTAGCTAAAAATTGACTGAAAATAACTTTTCAAGTCATGATACTTAACCTCCAAATTCCACGATCTCTGACTACAGACGATACTCGATCGCTGACAAAACGATACACGACACTTGTTAGGTATCGCGATCTTTGAACCAAACGATACACGATCGCTGATGAATATCGCGACCTTTGATCAAAACGATCTTTAGCACAAACGATACTTGGCTCCAAACGACACACGATACTTGTGATCCTACGATACACGACACTGATCAAGTATCACGATCTCTGAAGACCAGACGATACACGATACCTGATGAAAACGATACTTGATACTCAGGATAAAACGATATACGATATTTGATCCCAAACGATATTCGATACTTGAACACAGACGATACACGATACTTCCACCAAACGATACACGATCTTTCACAAAACGATACCTCAAAAAACGATCTTTCGTAGACGATCGCTGGCAAAACGATACACGATACTTGTTAGGTATCGCGATCGGCTGAACCAAACGATACACGATCGACAAAAGTCACGATACACGATACCTGATTGAAGCGATACTTGCCCCTGACGATATACGACCTTTGACCGGTATCGCAATCTTTGCCAAGCGATACACGATACCCGGATTGAAACGATACACTACACTGATCAAGTATCGCGATCCGTAAAGACCAAACGATACTCGATCTGGCTCAAGTATCGCGATCTCTGAAGAGCAGACGATACACGATCGACGATCTTTGAGGGACGATCTTTGGCACACGATCGTTCAGAGAAACGATCGCTGTCAAAACGATCTCTCAGAGACGATCGCTGACGAAACGATCGCTGGTCAAAAACGATCTCTGACCAAGTATCGCGATCGGTATGAAATGATACACGATCGGAGGGAAATATCGCGATACTCAACCACAGGAGCAAAACGATACTTGCTAAGTATCGCGATACTCGACCGGGGGAGCAAAACGATACTTGACCCTTGGACAAATTTAGAAAGAGATTTTTTTAATTTTGCTTCAATAAACTTGTTGTACTAACTCTCCTACCCTTTCCTCTCTCTCTGTATCAATCAAAAAACATCGTTTTTATCCTATTGGTCCTAAACGATACCTGACGCAGATCGCCTTTTCCCTGGAACTTGATTTACAGGCAAAAAGTACAACACAACCACAATGTGCTCACCTTGGGGGTTGTTGCAATTCCTCTATCACTCCCCCTTGCTCTGTGTAGCCCCAGATCGCCTATTTGCTCCAACACGATCTCTGACGCAGCACTCACGATACTCGACACTGCAACTCACGATACTTGCTTTCTAGGCAAGTGATTTGCAAAATGACTCTTTTTGGCTTTTATACTTGGGATTTTTTTGCTTTCAAAAAGAAAACTTTACTGAACAAAGACTAACTCCTACTCTCCGGACTTGACCTACTCTCTCACTACTCCTACTCTACTCACTTCACTCACTTCCCTAAACTAACAACTCACTACACACACTCCAAGAATGAGAAGTAGCAAGTGCGGCTGAAAGTGACTTACCAAAGAAGAGAAAATTTCCACTCCTCCACTTACTTCAATGCAAAAAAGCTACTTACCATCACACGAATGCCTCGGTTTGATTCGTCACTCCCCGGCAACGGCGCCAAAAAGTGTGTTGACCTAAGTACCAACTTAGGGACTTGCGGAGAAAGAGACTATACCTCAATCCCCTCTCAAGTGCATATAGTGGGGATACACGCTTTTAATTATCAATCCAAAGAGTATACAAACCTAGCCGAGTGTATGAGGACATGCAATCATGTGATAATCAATGCAAATGAACTACTCAAAGAGTGTAAATAAGACAAAGACTTATCCAAACAAGCTTCAACTGTTGGTCATGGCGAAACGATACTTAGTGCAGCAGCCGTCAGTATTTTGGACTTTTCTCCCAGCTCTGAGCTCCAAATATAGCGAAGAGCATATGCCTTTCGAAGCTCTCGAGAAGACGCATTCAATGGCAGTGGTTTCACTCAATTCCAATGCTCCTACTTCAAGTTATGAGCAAAATACTGAGTCACGGGAAATACTTTCCTACACTTCAGCACTTCCTACACTTCGCACACACCTTACCTACAGCAAATAAACACTTTCATGGATAGACAACACTCACAAGCACTCTTTCCAAGCAATACACATGCATACAAGCTCACAGAGAAGAAGATACAGAGTGAAGAAGACACAAATTCGAATTTCTGTGCTCTCTATTCTCACAATGGCAAAAAGTTCTTTACAAAGAGTCACATTTGACTTCTATACTAGTGCCCTAAAAATGGTCCTTTCACACAAGAGACCGGCACTTTATTCACTAAAAGACTAATTTCCTACTATTTTACATGGGTAAATCTCTAATCTTCTGTGGGGATGCATCTAGAGGACTCCTCTAGTGCATTTACAATGGAAAATATATTACAAGAATGATTATGATACAGAAATATGATGTCCAAATCGGAAAAATTTTGGGGCCCGTCTTTTTCTCTGCTTTGTGCTTTCTTTAGCTCTGCAACACCAGAGGTCTAGTCACCATGTGTGATCAAGGCTTGACCAACATTCCCTTGTACTTTCAGAGTAAAAAGTCTACCTTCCTTTTTACCATGGACAATCTGTTTGTATCCATTCTCTCGATCTTCAACAAATACTCCTTCATTTCTAAACCTGACTTGAAAACCTTTTTCTACTATTTGACCCACACTGATCAGATTCTTTGAAATTGTTGGAACATACAAAACATTCATTAATAGGTCAGCTCCATTATTACACTTTTGCCTTTCCAATTGACCTTACATTATGTTTTGTGTTATCACCTGTCTGTACTGTATGATTTGAAATACATCCTTCTAATTCTTATAATAATTCTATATTTCCTGACAAATGATTTGAACAACCAGACTCAATATAGAATACCTTGAGGTCTTCATTTTCTGACACACTTATCAAGTTCATCATCAATGTCGTATGATCATCATTTTGCGTATCATTCGCATAGTTGTAGTAGGTAGTGTTGTGAGACTGATTCTGTCCCCAACTTCTTGCTCCACCTCTACCATATGCACCTCTTTGGCTTTGTCTTCCTCTTTGATATCTTCCACTTCTCCCTCTGCTATTGTTATTCTGATTCTGACTTGATCCTTGTGAATTATGCCAGCAATCATGAGCCAAGTGATTGCTTAATCCATAGATCCAGCAAGCTTTCTTGTTATTAGTCTGATTACCTCTTCCTTTACCTCTTTTCCTGACGTTACCTCTTCCTCTTGCATAATTTGCTTGAGCAGTCACTTCTTGTTCATCTTTTTCTTTTGCTTTATCACCTTTCTTCTTGTTCTTTGCATACATAACCAAACTATGTCCTTTTTCTCCATCTGTCTTCAAATCTTGCTCAAAGGTTAGCATTAGTCCAAGCAACTGATTTAAATCTGGTACAAAATGATTTAAAAACAGATAAGTTGAGAGTACGAAAGGTTTCCACCTTTCATCTCCTCTCAAACCTGTAAGCACTTGAGCTATTAACTTGTGGTCTTCAATATCTTCACCAATCGATCCAAGACTATCTGCCAAGTCCTTCATCTTAGGGACATAATCACTAATGCTTTGACTTTGCTTTTTCTTGAATGTTGTGAACTCCGACCATAAGCTAGCCTTTCTAGCTTTCGTAGTATTTTGGAAGTGATCTTCCAACGCTCTCCATATCTCTTCTGCTTTCTCCAGACCTCTAATGTGAGGTAGTAGATGATCTGTAACTGTATTATAGATGTATGCTCTTGCCGTTGCATCTTTCTTCTACCACAGCTTCAAGACTTCTAATTCTTCTTTCTTCGGTTGACTATCATCTTCGAAAATCGGCTTCCTTTCTTCTCATGTCACATATATCATTAAGTCCTTACTCATAAGTAAGGCTTCCATGCGCATTACCCATGCCGGATAATTATCTCTGTCCAATTTATCGATTGAGATAT
Organism: Ceratopteris richardii; assembly: GCA_020310875.1. Lineage (NCBI taxonomy): Eukaryota > Viridiplantae > Streptophyta > Polypodiopsida > Polypodiales > Pteridaceae > Ceratopteris > Ceratopteris richardii. The sequence continues at coordinate 38,401,201 of CM035409.1, forward strand.
GATCTGCCATGATCTTCTTGTTTCTGTTACTTCCGGTGAGTGTAACGTTAAAAGGTTTTACCTTTTACAAACCTTTACCATTGAGAATGACTTCGGAACATTTCTTGACACCATTTGTTGTTGACCACCTCAGCTTTCACCTTCCTTTATGAGAATTCTTCAAATTCTCTTTCCATTTCTTCTTCTGAGAAACCTTTTCTGCTCTTCAGAACCTTTTCTGTTCTGGTACCACTTGTGGATCTTACCGATCTGATATCACTATTGATTTACCTGCTCTGATACCATTGTTGGTGCAGCGCTTATTTCGGAATTTGCTTACACCATAGAAACTAAGCTAGAGTGATGTTAGAACACCTCTATAATCATCATTAGCTTAGCAAACTTTCTGAAATTGAGAACTTATAACTGTATTTAGTGAATACTGAAAAATCACTTTACAGAAAGCTTCTCGTTTCCTTCAAGCTTCAATTCTGAACTGATTTACTTCAGTCTTTACACTACTGTATTAGCTTACAGTTAAACAATCTTTGCGTCACTTAACTATGTCAAAACTGTGTTTTGAACTTACCAAAATTCCACCGGAACTTCACCGGACTACTACCAGAATGTCACCGTAATTATACCGAAATCTTACTGGAATCAACTGCAACTTTGTTCGTAGTTACTTCAAATGTGTATACATGAAGTAAGGAAGTGATATGTGAACTTCCTTCACTGAATGAACTCTATCTGAAGTTTAAGAAAAACTTCATCAGTTCTGGATGCCTCTTTCCGGTCAGAGTTTGTACTGTGTGTACATATCCATTTCACCAAAATCTTTGATCAGTTTATAGTTGAGACATCTCGCTACAAGATAAGCTATCTCTCATACAAAACTTTACATTATACTTTGAGATCTAACTCATAGAAGTACCGGAAAAACATTTACTGAGAAAACTGTAACTGTTAACTAACTTTTCACAGTAACATGAAAATTCTCAGATTTCTTCACATACGAAGAATGCGCTCAAATTCTTCCACATGAACATGTGTTTTCTATTAGAGAAGATGTGTACAAAATATAGCTTGGCCTCACTTTGCTCATAGCTATGGAAAACTCTCCTACTCTGAGTAGTTATTCCTTACCATCTCTCTCAGATGAATACCCGACATTTCAGGTTTTGTTATTCATCTCTACATACGTGATCTATGGCATCTTCTATATCTTACTTCTATTCTCTATCTCATATGTGCACTTTCTCTCTGCACTACACGCCCTACATTTCGGTTTTATGCTCTCTCTTATATACATTTTGATCCGGTTTCAACATACTCTAATTCTGGAAGTTTCTACTATATATTACAATCGATTTTCTGAACACTTTATTTCTGTTTTCTTTGTCTTTATGTCGTTATGCATAATTAGTGAGTGATCTCCAACATCTTTTATCTCTCTCTCTTATCTCTCTCTCATCTCTCTCTCTCTCTCAACTCTCTCTCTCTCTCTCTCTTTAATCTCTCTCTCTCACTCTCTAGATCTCTGTTTCTTTTTCTTTTTCTCTCTCTTTCATCTCTCTCTCTCTCTCTTTCACTCTCTATCAATAGAGAATAAAACAATCACTTACAGGTATGTTCCTCTTTTGGATCACTATCGTGAAACCCTAATGGACATCATCTCTCATCGAATTCCAAAGAATTGATGCCAAAAAGTCTTATGAAGCCAAAAAGAAGAGAAATTTTAAAACAAAATACATAGAGAAAGAGAAAGGATTAGAGTATGCACATCACCAAGATGTGAGATCTAGAGAGAGAGAGTTATGTGTGTGTATGTGCATAAGACAATGCAAATAACAATTCAGCTCCTGTGTACAAGTTCAACAGAAGCACTACTCAGTTCAACAGACACGCAAAATGTCAAATTTTTGCTCTCGGGTCCTTGTATGTTTAAAACACAGTGTTGGTATAGGCGTTGGTACATGCATCGGTATATGCATCAGTATGAGAATTCTCTAATCTCCAATAATTGACCGATGCCTATATCGATGCATATACAATCGCCTATATCAGCGCTAGCAACGAATATCGACGATACATTTTAAACAATCATATCGAGGGTCAAGTGACTATCTATATACCTAACGAGATCTTTAGAGGCATTTCCAATTATCATATTGATGTCGGGGGGTGACCGTTAGTATGGACAGGGTCAGTATGCCCCTCATATGTTGTGTGAGAATTATCAATCAACTTAATATTGATAGTCACATGATTGAGATTCAAAAGTCAATGAATGAGAGAGAAGAATTTGTTGGGATGTTAGGTAGAGTTGCACAGCACAAGGGCATGCAGGATGCATGGATAGTTTAAAATGAAACAAAGTCATGGTAGTACTTGTATCAGGAGATGATGAAAATATAGAAGTTATGTTTGGTAATTTGTGCAAGTACTTCTGCATGTGATTATGGATTTTCACACCAAAATTTCATCAGAATTTTATAAATACCTTCATTAGGACTAGAGACATTGGATGCTCTGATGTTATTATCCATTGATGGATGTGGAATTTCTTCAATAGATTGGAAGGATGTAATTCAAGCATGGCTAAGTGTAAAAAAGGAAGAGCAATGCAATGGGAGTAGTGATCTTATTATTTTTCCGGCACATTGCTCTTTTATACATTGATATCCTTTTACGAGATGACATATATTGCTACTTTTTATGTCATTTATATTATACATTTATGATTGATATATATTATTAAAATTGCAACATATTGTTCTTTGATATATCCAGATGTCTTTTTGGAGATACAAGGCAATGTTCTATATGTTTAATGTTAAGAATTTTCTATGATCTTTCTAAATAAGGTGCTTTATGACATGTATTCTTATTTTCGCATAAATTGATATGAAACTGAATATTTGTTCGTAACTTATCTTGTGAAATATTTAACTTTTTCGTAGATATTGCATACACACAAATGGATAGCTACGTAGATGGCTGAATATATAATATGTCTTTACTAAGACATATAGATTATGTGTATGCAGACAAATGTATAGCTACATAGGTATATGCATGTATGCATATATACATTCACATAACATGTAGACATAGATATCACTTATGTTACTTATATACATTCATTCATGTCAGAGCTCATACTTTCTGCATTGCCTTGGGATCCAAAATTAATCACACGTAGGGCTATTTTTGGGAATCAACCATAGTGTTTTTTTACCAAGGATCTCAAGTCATCTTGACTGGCTGTATTTTGTGTTTGTTGGGAATCCTATTAGGTTTGGAGGCTTCCATTGGAGCAAAGATCACACTAGGTTACTACCAAGATCGACAAAAAAGCTGAGATATTGAAAGGGGATACAATTAACTTGACTGGTCATGCAATGGTGATAAACATGTTCCTAATAGCATCAATTATCTATTTCATTTATTACTAGAGATCAAAAAACTTCAAGTTGGCTAACCTGGAAAGAATGTGCAGAAATTTTTATATGGACAAGAGATTATAGCAGAAGGGGGATTTGGAGAATAAAAATGAAGTTCTGTTAGGACAAAAAAGAGTGGGGAGGACTTGATATATTGATGCCTAGATAGAAAGATCACAAAAGTCTCAACTGCTATTCCCTTAGTTTTCGATCACCCTCAAAGGATAAGCTAGAACAAGATGAAACCTTACCTCAAGTTAAATGATGATTGGAAGTGGGCTGTTGGCATAAGGCAACACGACTCAATTTGGTTCCCATCAAGAGCATCAGAGCATTCAACATAGAGAATATAAAAAGAGCAAAGAAACTATCGAAAAAGTGATTCCATTTGTGGATTAACATGTGAAACCAAGACAAAAGATGTCTAATTAGCTTAAGGGAAATTAACCCCGAGTACAGTGTGGAATAGGACGAATGGTGCCTATTAAATGAGTGAAGGCTTGTGTGGGACTCCTCAAAGGCCTTCCTCCTCCAAGGCAATGATACCCTCTGGATACAAGGTTTAAAATGGAAGGATGGACATAGTCTTGATAGATTCCCTATTATTCAGATGAATATGGTTACCTATGCATCATTAAATAGGAAGTGACGTATAGATTGGACAAAAATCACATGGGACCTCATACCTGTGGCATTCGCTCATTGAGGAAAAAAAATATGTCCTCATGTGGCAAATTCTCCACCAAGGAATTCGGACTAATGTTAAAGTCAACAAAATTTGCGAGAATGTGTTGTGGTGTAAAATATGGTTCAATGGCAAAGAGGATATTGGGCACCTCTTTTTCTCATGCCTAAAATTTATGTGGTCTCATGGACTATGGGAACAATTCTTTCCTTAGATGCGTAGTCCAACTAGAGACGTGCTCTTCTTGGAGAAGTGACTCGCTACTCGACAATGTTATGGAATGCGAATAGGGGTGGATTCCTATGGAAAATAAGGAAAGAGAGGTATGCAATGAAATTCAAAAACAACCCAGATGAGTGTTCATTGAACAAAGCTTTGAATCTATTAGGAAGAAGAATCTCAACTATAAAATTTCTCCACTTGTATTGTCCTACTTGTATTGTCTTCAAGCCTTGATTCCTTGCATTTCCTTCGGGCCATCACATTCGAGGCTACTTGGCTCTCTCGAATAGGGGGGATCCCATAGGCATTATGCCCCCTTCTTTTCTATAGTTTTTCCTTTGATTAATTCAAGCAAGGAGGAGTAGGCTTGGTCCCAACTTCCTCTTAAAAACTTATTTTAAGAAAAAAACTTTAGTAAAGCAGTAGTTTTATTTCAAGGAGCTTTTGGAAAAGAGTGATTTTTTCCAATTATCCAAGTTTTTTCAAGTTTTTTCACATATCCATCTTCTTCGTCTCTAAACATAGTTTGGAGTGTTTGAAGAACTGAACACATTTTATTTATTGTTGATACAATAGGGTCAATCCACTATGGTATAATTATCATTTATTATCACAAAGGACTCACTTCTTAGAGAGGATAGCTCCTTGGTCGACTTCAAACATCCGTATCTTATATTTCCAATGGTTGATTGCAAGTGTATGTTCCTCTTCTCACGCAATATCCTTTGCCTACGAGATTGGAAACCTTGAAGCAAGTTCTTCATGTTTTCAGAGTGCGAATTTGGTAATCCTCCCAAAAGTCTTTTTGTTTGCATGAATTTCATCCATTTGATCTATATTCAGCCCATCCTTTGTTGGAGTTAGATGTCTGTGGAAGCACGCGAACAACACAAGGAAGAAGAAGAAGCTTGGAGCACAACACACAATACTTAATGTATTACCACTAGAATGTACAAAGATAAGTATCTCGTTAGGGCAATAGGTGTATATACAAGCTGGGAAAAAAAACCTCCTAAAGATCGAAAAAAGTGCCCCAATGGTCCTAGAGTGTTCACACACATCACTACCTAAATATATCAACAAATCCCCCTAGGAGTGATGCAGTGAACAAGGAGTTGGCACTCATGTATAAGGAAGTGCCAAGCTATGTGGAATCACCCAGCAAAGAACCTCTCTCAGACTGTTAGCAAAGATGGCAGTGGCAAAAGACTGACGAACACCCAAATCAACCATAAGGGATCTTATCCACAAACACTCAATAGTCACTGTGAAAGTTGCCCTATACTCAACCTCACAATTGGAAGTGGCCACAATAGGTTTCTTCTTGCTCAACCAAGATATACATGAGCTACCAAGCATGAAGCAAAAACCACTGGTGGACACACCAGTGTCATAGCAACTAGCCCAATCATTGTCAAAAAAACCATGCAAATTTGGTGGTAGTGATCCCCCCTTGGGATAAAACAATCCAAGTAGCCGAATACCACTTAAGTAGTGAAAGATGCACTTAACCACCTGCCAATGCTTGACACCTGGGTAATGCATAAACCTACTCATCTGTGAGATAGTAAACTGAATATTCGGCCGAGTAATACATAAGTAGTAACATCAAGCATCCAACAGCTTGTTGATAGAGAACAACATCAAATGCATCTCCACCATCATGAAGACTCAATCATAAACCTATCTCCATTGGAGTGGCAATAAGTTTACAGTCTTCAAGGCCAGAATGTTGCAATAATGTGTCAATATATTTCGTTCAACACAAAGCCATTCCACCATCAATGTGCAAAAACTAAATGCCCAAATAATGATGCAAATTCCCCAAATCAGACATCTCAAATGAGGCATGTAAATCAGCCTCATCAATATGCTTCTCATGAGGACCAAAGAGAAGCATGTCATCAACATACACCGCAATGATCAGAAGTACATCATTAGCATGCTTAACATATAAGGTGCTTTTAGTTGGAATGTTCGCAAAATCATGTGCAATCAGATAGGCATGTATCTTTTCATACCAAGCACGTGGTGCTTGTTTCAAACCATATAAAGTCTTTCTGAACTTGCACACATGGTTTTCATGCTCTTTCTGCACAAAGCCGTAGGGCTAAAAAACATACACTTCTTCATGCAAGTCACCATTCAAAAATGCAATTTTAATGTCCAATTGATGTACATTGCAACCATGATGAGTTGCAAGTGCACAGATGCTACAAATAGTAGTCATTTGACAAGTAGGTGCAAAGGTTTCATCAAAATCAATGCCTCTTTCCTATGCATAACCCTTTGCAACAAGCCTATATATGTCAATCGTTCCATCAGGCTTACACTTCAGCTTGTATACCCACTTAGTGCCAATGGCCTTCTTGCTAGGAGGCAAGTCACATAAAGACCAAGTACCATTCTTCATTATAGCATCATATTCAAATTGCATAGGCACACCCATCCAATTTTTTGAATTTTCTACTTCATCAAACGAAACAGGCTCATTTTCATCACAAAGACTAGATGCAGCCATAGCAAAGCAATATGATGCAATAGAGGCACTATGAGAGCCTGATTGAGTACCATATGCCAGAGGTGCATCTAATTTGCTATCACGCAAAGTCTGCACCAGCCATTTTGGCATAGATTTTGCCTTCGCAATATCTGGTCTCTCATCAACAAGTGCATCATGTAAATTTGCATCATAAAAGGGATGATTTGCATCATCACATGAAACCTGC